>OW679198.1:11298154-11462094 GCA_940337035.1 Agriotes lineatus | reverse complement strand
TGCGCCGAACATCATCTTTAAAGAGGGGAGGCAAAACTACCATATATGATATTGATTTATTTTAGAAATTAGTATGTATATTATCTAGTAGACATGGCAGTAAAGTAAGTAAGAGCTAATTGGGTCAGTTAGTTTGCGTAAAATAAAGTTCTGGAGTTGTTGCGTTTGCTTGGTAGTCAAATATGAATATTTCATTAAAATAGGTTCTAAATGTTTTCGTAATTATTATGACCTCTGAAAGTCGGTGGTACAACAATTTGTTGACGTTATCTTAATTAATCTGTTTTAATCAAAATTTTATCAAACGTGGAATTAAAACTTTTAATGAATTTTTGAAAATGTCATAGTCTTAAAGAAATCCTTTATAATTATTAATTTTGTCGTTTCCCTAAAACTTATTTGAAATGAACGTTCCTTTCAACCAAAGAATAGGAAAAGTTTTAGTATTAGGTCTGACTGTTTTACAATAAAATTGCACTTAGTGGACGCAATAACGCAAAATCGATAGTTTGCAAGCTTACATACTTTTTACATTATGACCAATTCGTTTTCTGCTACCCCTCTTATAAAATGTAATATTCTTTTATCGAGAAACCATCGTGCTCGAGTTGAAAGTATATCAAAGTTAGTGACAAGTTGGTTTCCTGCAGCATCAGGACGCATGACTTAGTACACTCTGTGGTACGATTTGTAATATCTGCAACTAAAGCGAATTCATAGAATATCTCCGTTGCTTATGAGAACACACACCTGATTTCCTCAGAGAATACCGAAAGACTTCTAATCGTCCTATTTACGTCTTTATGAATTTGTCCCAAAACGTCGACAGCTCTTATAATTTCTAAAAATATAATAATTGGAAAACGTCATAGTAGCAAACAACAAGCCACAATTTCAATTTAATATCATAGGATGACAACGATACAAACCGTTATTAATGGAAAATAAACCCGGCTCGCTGATCCGCAAACACGAGAATTTCCGTGCACTAATGAAAACTGTTTTCTAAAATACTGCTCAATTAAACCAATACACCCGTTTTGCGGAACAAAAAGTGAAAATCCAGTAAATAAAAAAATCAGATAAGCTACCCCCATTCATGTACAGGCCGCCGGAAATAAAATCCCTCTAAGCCGATAGCTACAAACAAAGCCACTTAATTTTGTTATTTTCAATTTCACCTTGACCAGCGGCTGCAGTCACAAAGCAAAGGCGATTACGCGTGTTTTTTCTTTGTAAGAGTGAGCTGCGAAATGGAGAATTAAAGGTCTTCCGTGGAGATTTTGGATTTATTCGGAAAAACCAGGCTAATTTGCGCTAAACATTTCCTTTGTAGCAGCATCACTGAAAATGCCGGCCTTTAGTGTTATCCTTTTAACTCTAAATTGGAAGAGCGAGAACAGTTCTCAATATTCCTGGCTGACATTTTGAAGATAAACTGTTCTCGTAAACCGTGTCCAGGAAAAAGCTTACATAAATCGCTAGCAGTGTGGGAAGAGTTTTTAATTATGAAAGTATGTGCTGATGGGAAGAAATCAAACTCAGTCGTTAGAACATATAGCAGGATACTTGAATTTTTTAAGTAAAAAAAAACACTGCTTAGGTAATTGTTCAGCTTCAAATAGCTCTTCAAAATGTGGTTGAATGACATTTTGATGTCATAGATAAAGCATGCACAAAGTGAAGCAGTATTTGTTTTAAAAAAATACCTGAAATTAAAATAATCCAAGATAGAAAATAATAATGGCATAACGATTTAGTAGAAGAATATCTGTCTACTAAGTTTATATTTTCTAACTCACTGTGACTACATCCAAACAGTTAATTTTTTCACACATAATCTCACAAGAGCATTAATTCTTTCCGGAAATTTTTTTGAGTGCATTCCAACAATGTCGTATTAATTTGCCCGAGCAGGACGCGAGGACAAATTAGGACGTTGTTGAAATGCACGAAAAATAATTTCCGGATATGAATTAATGCTCGAATGCAGATTCGGTAAGAAAATCGTACCGACACAAACCCTAAAAAGAAGTAATGTCTACCTACAAAAAATTTCCAAGAAATTTTTTAGTTGTCTGTCTAGTTTTTCTATTGGTCATTAATGAGTGTCGTACGATTTTCAGTAAAAAAATACCTACAAATTGCTTACCAGTTTAAATAAAAATAAAAATTTACCATATCCACTTATGTATTGGATTCATTGCTAGATTACTAAAGGATCAGCAAAAACCTAAGAACTTGAAATTATATCTAATTATATTCAATCTAATATTTGCCCTTCTGTGCAGTCGACCAATAGCCGCCTTTCATTTTTTAATTCGGCAATATTGGGTCTAAATTTCTTATAGTGATAAGTAAGACCGATAATTATATGCACTCAAATGTAGAAAAATATGCGCATGTATATGAATATATTTTATTGAATATATGCACCCAAAGTTATAATATATGCACATAATATGCTCTATTTTTTTTAAATAAGTAGGATTATCCAAAATAATGTTAAAAATGTTAATTGTTGTGTATGAGTATATTTATTTTTCTAATTTTTATTCAAAGAGGTCATTCATTTTAACGTTTGACTATATAAACATGGACTGCCAATGCCAACTTCACGTTGTAAGCCAATATAAAAATTAGATTTCCTCTAACCCCGCCAGACTATTATTCACACTCGAAGTTCGACTCTTGAAATGGATTGTATGTGGGGTGATTCCTTATACATTGCTTTTACTGGAAGAGTGGGGGTTGCTAGCAGTGTATGTTTATATAGTCAAAGATTTTAACAGGGCCTTCCCCTTTCCTCTGTTTACTTTGATACGCGCACTGCACTCCAACGGCACTAAGTGAAAATATGTATCTCAGTTGCACACAAAAATTTTATTAGTAAATTTAATGAAATAGCAAATTTTACCAGAAAATTTCAGAAAGTTCATACATCACAAATTATCGCTAAATATAACCAAATATGCAAAATCCAGAAAGTATGCTCAAAAACGTGTAAATATGCAAAATATGCAAAATGGAAACTTGGCTTAACAGATTTGTTCTCACATAATTAGTATACATATGCAAAAAGTTTCGCCGGCATATCAATTATGCATAATATGCATGTGCCATATAATATTAGCTTTAGTGATAAGTTACATGCAGTGAGATGCACTTGAAATAGATACACCTAATATCTTCTATATTTTAATCATCACAATTTCGTATTTTTAGTGATTTCTATAGACCTTTAAAAGGACTTAAGCTACCTAATTTGGATTATTTCCAACTCCAGCCTAATATCCATTCAAAATGTGAATTTACGTCAACAAACAGCTTGCAAAATTAGTTGCAAAAAATGCCTTTTAGGTAATGAATCGTATAATAAGATTGACAAAAGTAGAGATACGTTTCACTCATTTTTGTAGTGCAAGAATTTGCAAAATAAATGAAAATATGTCGGTAGTAACAATTACATTAAAATTGAAGGATTCGGCAGAAATATTGAACAGCGATATGACCAAGATTATAAAGAGTCAAGTGTGAAAACTATATGGAACATGACAGCCAAATTAATTCAATTGCAATAATATTTTTATGTCTCCGTTAACAAGCATTATTTTTAAACAGAAAATGCGGATTTTGCAAGCTATTTATAAAAAAAATAGTTCAGAACCAGTTATAGAAACATAACATGTTAAAGTTATTAAAATATGACATGAGAATAACTCAAACGGGTTACAATGTAATTTTTTTCATGTTGTATTCGTAACTAGCATGGAAAAGCCGTGAAGCCCCGAATTGTTTGATTAATTATTTTCACGTAGAAGAGGGTAATGGAGGATTGCCTACTGTAAGAATTGAATGCAATTAAATTTTCGCTAATTCATGCCAAGGAGGCTCAAGTAGCTGTGCAACCAGGTAAATGTATTGATAAAAATCTGGTGTGATACACTCACACAACTTCCATTTACAGTGATCTTATAATTAGCCAAAAATTAGATTTTTAATTTTTAAGCATTTGTCAAAAATTTTCAAAAACTACAAATTCCACAAAAACAGTACAAAATAGAGCGTTAGTTGAAGAGACGAACTTTCTATAAAATTTTAAGCTTAATTCAAAAATGTAGTAATCTACCGGGTGTTCTATTTAGTATAGGAGTTAATAAGAAATAGGAAAGAAAGAAACCCATGTGAGAAGTATTCAACTGGAAAATCACCTCAATACACATTAAAAATGTAATAAAAATTTAAATTTTGAAAAAATTCGTTAGAGCCGTTTTTGTAAAAATCGAAAAAAACTGAAAATTACAAGAGTAAACACCATACTTCCGGTTATGCGATTTTCTTCAAAAGCTTGCTGTCTCATCTACATAGTATACAAAAATTATATGTATATGAAGTTTCAACGCCATACCTCTGTTCGTTTTTGAGATATTCTGTTCAAAGGCATACTGAGAGACTGACAGACAGACAGGACACACAGACAGACAGACCAATGAACAAAAACATGTTTTGTTGGGGTTCAGGGGACTCTAAAACGTGAAGATCTGTTGTTGAAAACTCAATTTCGAATTTTTGGGGTGAATTCAATAATTCCTTTATCGTAAAAGGAAGTAAAAATGCGAATAAAGATAAATGTCCCTGTGAAATTGTCTTTCAAATTAATGTCAAAAAGAAATCTTGCAAAAACAACAACCAAACTATTTTTAAAGGCAAAACCTATTATGGGGTAATAAATCTGACAAATGGTAATCACAATTCAGCAACTGAAAGGAACATAATTTTACAATGTCCAAAAATTGCTGTTCAGCATATTGTCTATTCATAACGATAACAAAAAATACTAATCATTCAAACAGATCTTCTGCTGTAAGCACACTATCGAAAAATGGCGTTGGAGAGCAACAATTGATGAAGGTGATTGGTAACAAAAATACCAACTCCATTAAAACCTTATTTAAGTATTAGTCAAAAAGGTCATGAAAACATATTAACAATTACTCATAAATAATACTCTAGTACAGCAAAAAACATTTTAGTTATACAATTCTATATTCATTTTGAAATTGTACTTATAAAATAAATGAATACGAGGCGCGTTCAAAGTGTGTTGCAATTTGGGGGTATCTAGCAAAGCTTACATTCTTCTTCTTCTTCTCAGTTTAGGCTTTCAGCCTGTCCTTTCCAACCATTTAATTTTCTTGGGTGGTAGATGACCAACTTTCTACCAATCTTTTAGTGGTCTTCCTACTAGCCTGCGTGATCTAGGTCTTCCATCTCGTGCAATGCTCACTGTTCTTTCTGAAGTCATCCTGGAAACGTGCTGATTCCATTCTCGCTTTCGCTGCCTCGAACATCTTACAATATCTGGAACATCGCCTACCACCGTTTTGGCGTTTTCTGTTTGTGTTTTTGTTTCTTCTGCTCTGTTTTGGTAAGCTGTTATGTCTGTTCCTAAGTATTTAAATTTCATTACCTGTTCTATCACTGTATCGTACACTGCGAGTGTGCATCGGATAGGTTGTTTAGACACTACTAGAGATTTTGTCTTTTCCACAGATATTTCTGTGTTATATTGTAGGCATGGCAGGTGAAACGAGTGGGAGTAATCTTTGGAGCTTATCCTCATCTTCCGCTATTAAAACGGGCGTCGTCAGAGTACATGGTATTTTTAAATTCCCCATTATTTTTAATGTATCCTCGACCTGCTGTTTTTGTTTTTTTGTATTATACTCTCCATGATTGTGTTAAACAGAAACGGGCTAGCCAATCGCCTTGTCTAATTCCGGCCTGTATTTGAATTTCTTCTGACAAGTTGTTGTTTACCATTATGCGTGAGTAGAAGGAGGACAGAAACCCCCTCCACTTTTTATTTGATTCGCGGATTCGCGGTTTAATTCGCGGTTTTATTCGCGGATTGACCTAATTAATTTCGCGGATTGACCTAATTAATTTCGCGGTTTGATCTAATTAATTTCGCGGTTTGATCTAATTAATTTACATATGTGCTACTGATTAAATTACGCCATTAGATTTTTTAATTTGCTTCTGGAATTACGCGTCGGACTTCGGCGGCCATCTTGGATTTCTGGCGGGAATATTTGAAATTTGAATTTTTTCCGATTTTTCTAAGTTTAATTTGTTGGATTTGAATTTCGCGGGTGTGTCGGCCATCTTGGTGCGCGCGCACTTCTCACGGCGGTTGTTTTTAATTTTCGTGGAAATATTTGAAATTCAAACTGATAGATCTATATCGCTCTCTCTCTCTCTCTCTCTCTCTCTCTTGCATTCACTCGTGGAAATATTTAAATTTAAAAAATCTATTTGCGGCGGACCCGAGTGGGAATCGAACCCTAGTTTTCTGGTTAACAGTCTTAGCACCTTACCGTTGTGCTATCGAGGCGACTTGGAAAATATAGGAAATGAACAAGATGCCATTTCGCAGCTGTGCCGTCACACCGTTCGAGTTGAAACAAACTATTTTTCAAAAATTTATATTATGAGAATGGAGAATGTTTAACATATTGTGTTTACAGGCAGACACAATTTTTAAAAAAATTATATATGCAACAGCTTTGCTACTAATAATAATTTTATAATTTGCAATATAGTCGTTGTCCCCAGTTTCTGGTTAATTTCCATTCCCTCAGTGGTTAATTTCCATTCAACCGCGCATAATTTGAAAAGCTATATGAAATAATTACTTTATTTTTATAATTAAAACAGCGAAATCCGCGAATAAAGCAGCGAATCCGCTATAATTACTTCATTTTATATAGCGAAAGCTGATTCATAAATTTGACCGTTGTAAACTTTTAAATCAGGTCGAGACATGTGTTTTGTTCATTTAAACAACCTTGGTAACGCGAGGCTCCTTTGTTTGGTGCAGTGAAACGTAACGGTTTGCCCTCCAGCGCTTTCGCGAACCGCTTTCTCCTGCCTAAATCACTACAAGACGAGCATACCTCGTTCATTCCGCCACATTCCTCACCTGAAGACGCATCGTAGTGCAAGTGCCAGCTATCTTTTGAAAGCGTGAGTGTAAGTGCTACAGTGTGTGAATTGCTTTTTCATCTGCAACGATGAACACATCAGAGTTAACCGCCTACCAAATTCTTGATTATTTCAAGAACGGGCTATATACAAATGAGGAATTTGTTTTACTAGCCTTTAAAATAATTCAACATAAACTAACTAACGAGGGCGTACTTCTGGAACCATCGTATTTTCATACTTATTTCGAGTTGTGTCAAGCCGTCGGAAGAATTCGGGCCAAGCAGTCGTTTGCCTCCCTATCGGTAAGTAAAAATATATTTCCTATTTTTAGAAAATTATTAAATGTGTGAAAGTTTCCAACCTTTTACAACAACAATTCTGAAAACCTATTAGTTTAAAACTCATTTGTCGTTAGTCGATTTAAAATAGCACATAGCCCCGTTAATTAAAAAAGCTAATATAAATCACAAATTACAGGATGGAGCATCGACGTCGACGGGGCCTTCTGTTAAACGTGGCTTGGACGAAGATACGCGTCAATCGCCCCTGGTCATTTCATCGGAAAATGTAAGTACACCAGTCATTTTTATATTTAAATCAGCCATTAGAAAATTTTGATTCATGAAACTAAAATAAAACCCGTTTGGGGCCATACAAGTAATTTTACGGTGAAGTGATTGTAACATACTTCTTTTTTAATTTACAGCAAATGAATAATCCAGGGCCATCGAGTACGTCCGCCATGTTGGAGACCGTCCATGCAGGGAAGCAACGACCTACCCCAAGGACTTCTGCAATTGGCGAAATGTTAGCACATGTAAGTTTTGCCGAACTATTTTTTAAATGTGCGAAAGTTTCCTACATTTTGCAGTAACAATTCTAAAACCTATTAGTTTAAAACTCATTTGCCGTTATCCGTTTCAAATCATCACATAGGTGTTGTTACTTAAATAATACTCATATAAATCACAAATTACAGGATGGGGCATCTACGTCTACTGGTTCTAATAAACGTTGTTTGGACGAAGATACGCGTCAATCGTCCCTGGTCATTTCATCGACAAATGTAAGTATAACCGTCATTTTTATATTTAAATCGGCCATTAGAAAATTTTGATTTATGCAAGCTAAAATAAAAACCCGTTTGGGCCACACAAGTAATTTTACGGTGAAGTGTTTCTAACATACTTCTTTTTTAATTTACAGCAAATGAATAACCCAAAGCCATCGACCTCTGCGGACATGTTGGTTCATGCAAAACCCTCGTCGGCGAAAAGACTTCAGTATATTACGTTGATGGACGAAGGTCGCAAGATGATAAAGAAGTTCAACACTGAAGCTCTCACCTTGACCTTCAAATTCAATGAGATAGAGGCTGCGACGAGCAACCCTGTCATATGGCTTAATGTAAGTATAAAATATTGTATATTGAAAACAACCACTCTAAATTTACGCCGCAAGTTATTTATTGATTTTAAATGGATTTATAGTTTATTTTTTAGTCACATGTTCTAAATTCATGGCTGTATAGCGCTGTTTTACAGATTTGAAATTGATAGTTTAATTATTTCAAACATTTGCAACGTTATATACTCAGTTAATATTTTGAAATATGGTGAGCTAGACGTTTTAACTTATTGAAACCCTTATTTACAGAATGCATTCGATGAGATCATCACGCATATCACCAGGGGAGCAGCACCTTCTGATAAGATAGGTTTAGTTTTAAGGAACGATAATTTTGCCGATAAGCCTATAGGCATTTCTTTCCGCCGTGTTGACCAGCTCAACGCCGGTGTTGTAATGTCGACCTTGGAGAAAATACTTCAATCTAACGCCAAGTTTTTTGCTCAAGATAAAATGACCTTGCATGTAAACCGTGTTACTTTGCCTGTTGGGTATGGAAAATCACGTACCAGAATGACTGGCGTTAGTTTTGAGGAATTTTCTCGAAGGAAACATGGTATATTAACTGTAAGGAATGATGATAATTACTGTCTTGCCCGAGCTCTTATTCTGTCCAAAGCTTGGGTAGATAATGACCCAGATCTGCGCTCCTTCAAAGCAGGTCATCCAATCCTGACACAGAAATCGTATGACCTTTGTGAAAATGTCGGTGTTAATCTAATCAATGGAGCAACACGCGAGCACTTGGAACAATTCCAGTTGTATCTAGCTAATTACACCATTGTCGTTTATAACTCGCGTATTGGCGCCAGTAAATATTACGAGGGGCCTAGGGAATCCACTAGAAAAATATTAAATTTGTTATTGGAGGATCAACATTACAATGTAATAACCAGTTTAACTTCGGCCTTTGCAACCGCTTTTTTCTGCGAATTTTGTTTAACCCGCACCAATAGTAAGCAGAGACACAAAAATTGCCCTTATATTTGCCCATGTTGTCATTCAAAACCGCCCTGTAACCTATTTTTGGATGCAATCGTTTGTAATAATTGTAATAGGGATTTTCGTGGGCGGGAATGTTTTGACGAACATGTAAAGTCTTTATGTAGCATTTTAAAAAGGTGTGGAGTATGTCTCATGACATACTGGCAAAACAACAAGAAAGGTCATACGTGTGGTGTAAAATATTGCCATACCTGCGCGAAAGAAATGCCAACCCGCCATTTATGTTATATGGCAAAGAAAAAGAGTCCTAAATTGCCTAAAAAGTTTATTTTCGTTTTTTATGATTTTGAGGCAAGACAGGAGACGGCTTTGGAAGGTGAACCTAATGTTTTTTTGCATGAGCCAAATTTATGTGTCGCGCAAAATGTATGCAATTCTTGTATTAATCTTGGTGATATCGAGCAGTCTTGCAGAATTTGCGGTCCTCGTCAACATGTGTTTAAAAATAATCCCGTTCAAAGTTTGCTAGAATATATTTCTAAATTATCCAATATCGCTAACGTTTGTGCACTGGCGCATAATATGAAGGGGTATGATGGCTCTTTTATTATGCAGCATATTGTAAAGCATCAGAAAAAGTGGGCCCCGAAAATTATTGCCACCGGTACAAAATTAATGTGCATCACCTGCCCCAATGTTAAATTTATAGACTCTTTAAATTTTTTGCCTGTAGCATTAGCTAAGCTGCCCAAAACATTTAATTTTGAAGCTACAAAAGGATACTTTCCCCATTTATTTAACAAGTTAGAGAATCAAAATTATATTGGAGTATTGCCCCCAACTCATTACTATATGGCCGATGAAATGTCTCCTATGGATCGAACAACTTTCCTTGCGTGGTATAATTCGGAAATTGCACAGAATGTAGTATTTGACATGCAAGAAGCAATAGTCAAATACTGTATTCAAGATGTCGATATATTGCGCAAGGCTTGTATACAGTTTTGGACACGTTATAACAAAGAAAATGGAGTAGATCCTTTTAGAGAGTGCAGTACAATAGCTGGCTGTTGCAGTTTAGTTTACAGACGAAATTTTTTGACAGAAAACACTATAGCAATTATTCCACCGGGGGGATACAGATTAGCTGACAGGCAGTCGACGATTGCAATTAAATGGCTTTTATGGGTAGGACACGAGCAAGGTATCGCCATTCAACATGCCGGTAATAATAGAGAAGTTCGATTGCCTGAAGGTCTTTTGGTAGATGGTTTTTGTGCAGAAACGAACACTGTTTATAATTTTCACGGTTGCTATTTCCATGGCTGTGAGCAATGCTACCCTGACCAAACCGTCGATTTAGCAAACGTGAAAAATGATACAATGTTTGTTCGTCGTGAGGCAACAGAAGCATCTGCCTCGAGAATTAGAAGGGCTGGTTATACGCTTGTAGAAATGTGGGAATGCGAATTTAATTTATTTTTGAAATATAATCATAATGCAGCTAATTTTTTAAACAATCACGACATTATTAGAAATACCCCGTTAAATCCGCGAGATAGTTTTTTTGGGGGGCGTACTAATGCTGTAAAACTTCATTATAGATGCCAGGAAAACGAGCAGATAAAATATTTCGATGTTTGTAGTCTTTATCCTTTCGTTAATAAATATGGCAAGTATCCTGTAGGCCATCCTAAAGTATACGTTGGTGATGCGGAGTGTAGACAGTTTCCTCTCGATTCAATCGATGGATTAATTAAATGCACTGTATTGCCGCCTCAAAATCTTTATCATCCAGTTTTACCCCTCCGAATGCATGGCAAATTAATGTTTGTGTTATGCAGGTTATGTGCCGAAACCAGCTTCCCTGGTGACTGCATCCATGCAGAGGATTCGCGCAAGTTTACCGGTACATATGTGTCCGATGAACTAAAAAAAGCTGTTCAACTGGGATACCGTGTGCTCGAGTTTCATGAAATATGGGCGTACGATATTGTGCAATATAACAGGGCCACTAAAACAGGCGGTCTATTTTCGGGATATGTCGATAATTTTTTAAAATCAAAACAAGAATGTAGTGGGTGGCCTGCTTGGTGTAGCAACGAAAACGCCAAGGATCAATATTTAGCCGAATATTTAGAACGAGAAGGCGTAACCTTAGAAAAGGATAAAATTTGTTTGAATTCTGGCATGCGTTACAGTTCAAAATTAAATTTAAATGCATTCTGGGGCAAATTTGGGCAAAGGGAGAATTTGATGCAGACAAGCATTCTTTCAGATTCCTATGACTTTTTTAAAATGCTAACTGATCCTTCAATACAGGTTCATTCAATCATGATAGTCGATGAGGAGGTGATAGTCGTAATCTGGGATAGACCTGAGGAGGGAATAGTTTCGCTCAAAACGGTCAATGTTGTATTGGCTGCATACACCACGGCCAATGCAAGACTTGAATTATATAAATACTTGGAACAATTAGGGGAGCGCGTTTTGTATTTTGATACCGATTCCATATTGCTGACCCAAAAGCCTGGTGAATGGGTACCTCCTGTGGGCGATTTTTTGGGGGATATGACGGACGAGATGAGGGAATATGGGCCAGGTAGCTTTATTACGGAATTTGTTAGCGGCGGGCCTAAAAACTATGCATTTAAGGTTTTCTCGACCAATAAAAACGCTTACGAATTTGTATGTAAAGTAAAAGGCATAACTTTAAACTACAAAAATGCAGAAAAAGTAAATTTTGATACCCTTAAGAGCATGGTTCTTGACAATGCCGCCGCGACGTATGTAGAGACCGACCGGAAAATTGCTCGTACAGGGATGTATCAAGTCATATCTAAGCCCGAAAAGAAAATTTATAGGGTTCAGTACACTAAACGTAGGCGTGTTGAAGATAGTTATGACACATTACCTTATGGGTTTAAAGCAGACTAGTGTTTATATTGCGTACAGTTTCGTTCTTTTTATAATCAACTGTTTTTATAACAATATTTTATATTTTGTATTGTCTTTTTTTTTTAACTTTTATGAGTGCCTATATTGCGTATAGTTTCGTTATTTTTATAATCAACTGTTTTTATAACAATATTTTATATTTTGTATTGTCTTTTTTAACTTTTATGATGTTTTTATGCAACAACTTATTGCACTTGTAGCCACATATTTTTGTAAAACAAAAGTATTTAAACTAATTTTTGATTTATGCATTATGTTTACATGTAATTGCTTATTTGTTCGTACGTATTTTCGACGTGTGGTTAGTGTTCACATTTCATAAGACCCGCTTTGTGGCAATTGGTTTCATAATATTTAATTTCAATCATTTTAGAAAACTAACCACGACTGTCGCAAAACGTACATTAAATATTGCACTTATTGTCACATGGTTCAATTTGCGCTAACTTTAACTGCATGTTAGATTTTAATTGCATGTTAGTTTTATTTGCATGTTAGTTTTATTTTGCATGCTAGGTTTAAGAGGCTGTTAATTTTTGTAAATAAAACAACCGAATATTGTAAATACATTTATTAAATATTTTGTGTGTAATAAAAATATGTTTAATTACAAACTATTTGTGTTTTTTCTAAATAACATTAAACAAGTTTATTAAGGTAAAGTATTGGATATATAGTGCTTTTACATATGTGTCATTAGAAACTAAATTATCAGTGAACAGGTTTACAAAGCTTATCATACATGCACCATTCATTTTAAAATATAAATACATTAAACAGTATATGCCGCAAACGTTAGAGCTAAAATCTTGCAAAATTTTTGGATTATGAGACCAGCTGATTGAATTTTGTTGTAAAAATTTTAAATGATAACCGCTTGGAGGGCGGCCGTATGAATCAAAGTATTCCCCATATCCATATTGGTCTATATACACTGCATTCCAATGTTGTCCAGGTCGGTTTGCTGGATCTGTGTTGACGATGATTGCCACAGGTCTTGCAATTCTTGTAGGGAGTTGATCAGAAGCAAAAACATAGCGTTTCACATTCAACAGACTCGGGATTGTTTGCAATATTTTCTGAACTTCCAGTGTATTCATTGCGCCACCAGTCGGATAAAATTAGTATGTTTTCCAATGCACATACAGGCGAACGGATGTTGTGATTGAGGCAACGTACGGCAGCAGTAGTTTTTCGCAAAACTTTTAAAGACGGGCACTCGAGATCCTCCAAATTTACGACGATTTTATTCAGAAAACTTAGAACCTCCTTCTTTTCTTGGCCCTTAACGTACACTTTTTCAAATTTTTTGAGAACTCGTGCTAGCTCTGCTTCAAATTCATCAAAATGTATAGAACCAGAATCCCAGGTTAGACCGTGATGTCTTTGCTCCAGATAGTTTATGCCTTTTTTAACGAAATAGGGCAGAGTGTCATATTTTGCAGGAGGTTTTAAAACGAAAATTGCTAACTGGTTGCCATCTGCTGAAATAACAGCCACTTCTTTCGGAATAAACTGTTTCTTATCACCACGGAACCCTTGCAGATCTACGAAGGCACTGTCCATACTGACGAAATGTTTGAGCATGACTAAATTTTAAAAAACTGTTGTTGGTTTTTAACTACTAAAATCCACCAGCACATTTCTGTGTTTGTCAATTTCTACGACGTTATCGAACTCTGCATAAACTAGACAATTAATAGTTTCTTCTAACGCGTTTTGAAAACCCACCTCTAAACGTAGAGCGCCATTTTTAAGAAGGTTCCAGTGTGTTGTTGCATTTGCAGCCAGATCGGGGGTTAAATCAAAAGCAAATAGACAGTAGCCATAAGGGTAATCTTCACGTTTTATAGCGTTGCCTTCATTGAGGAAGTGTATACCGCTACCCGAGAATAGTGTGTGATATGCTTGAACGTACATGCCATTCTTAGAAAAATCAGGCTGTAGAGGTTTTGAAGGAATTTGTTGACCGTCGATGTATAGGGAGAAATAATTGATTTTGTAGTTATTAAAATTGAAAGGGTTTGCTGCATAATGGCCGTTAAATGCTCTATTCGATACAAAACCTACAATGCATCGTTTTGGTAATTGCCCCAGAAAAATATTATCTAAAGATTTTCTTTGCACACCAGCCGGAATAGTTAACACTTTAACATCGGATCTTGTAATGGGGTATTTAGCAGGCGCAGTCGCCAAAGCTTTGGTATGCGCTAGTAAAATAGATGGGTTTATTTTCATTTTTCTCACTAGTAAGCTGGCATCACTAATTTTCACTTTGAATGTAGATCCTTCGTCTGCCATTAAATTGAACGAATCTCGGGATCTGATAAATTTGACTTTCATTTCAACTCCGTTTATAAGAAATTTTTCTTGATTGAATAAATCGGAATGCACATGTCCCATCATTTCGACTTGCTTACTTGCAGCAGTAAAAAATTTCCGCTTTACAAATCCTTCATTATGCGTAGTGATGTCATCCATGTTATTGGCTGTGTCGTTGTACCATAGTGTGCATGTTAAATGGGTTGATTTAGCACCATTGCCGTAATTCAGCAGAGTTTCAATGTATGAACGGTATGCGTATGTATTGTTTGGCGGGCTCACAAGCTTCTGATTCAAATACACCTCAACTTGATTAAACATAGAGTGCATCCAATTATTAACAGGGCCTACAACCTCTTTGTCGGTTAATGGTGTATCATCTTGTTTAACAATTTTAACAGTAATGTATAACATGGTCTGACTTAAATCGATATAATCGTTACCGTTTCCAGGCACAATAAATTCAATCGGTGCATCGTCATTAAGCGAGGAAAGCGGTTTGTAAAAAATCCATTGTCCATTTTCGATACTGGTTTGAGTTGCGGGCAGAGCGAATAAATCTAACTCTGATTTAACACACTCACAAGACTGCGCATGCAAAAACGCCATTGTGAAAACTACTTGCTGGTGAAGATATCGGTGTAGTTGGGTTTGCTCAGCTTCTTCCTAGCGATTTTTCTTGTAGACTGATTGTAATTCAGAGTGCGTTGCCTTTTATATCCCGATCCTTCCATTAGAGTATCAATTTTTCTATCGGCTTTACGTTTGAGATTCTTTCCAGCCTCCTGTACACGGTTATGGAACGCTTCTTTTAGCGGTCGACTTTCACTAACATCTCCTAAAATGTTAGCGCCTGTCCTTAAAGCTTCCTTTCCAACAACTTTAGCACCGGTTTTAAAAAGAGGCAGGATACTACGAAATATTCCGCCTAAAAAGCTTCCGATCCCATGACCTCTCTGGTAGGCTGCTCCTCTGTAGATAGCTCCAACGCCTTGACCTGCCTGATTGGTGTAGTATTGTTGATAAGGACAATCCATAGCAGCTACTGTATCCTCTTAAAGTGTAGTTTTAAACTCAACGTTCCAAACTCGAATGGCATCACACCCGACGTTTCGGTCCTTATATTTATCTCGATATTCTCAAATTCCCTCTTCATGACATTTATATAATGAGTCGGCGAAAATATGGCGTCTTTGTGGCAACCGTAATTATAATTATCAGAGGTCACGTTAACAATGCGAAGAAGCGGAGCCAAGACATCTCCTACAAGCTGTGGTTCCACAATATCGCAGTAAATAAACATTTGTGATGGTAAACCAACCCAGATATTTGCGGGGTGGCTTGGTACAGGTGCTTCAGCTATATTTATATCAGGTTTATAACCAAGTTGTAAGGCCAGACGTTGTGAAAATCCTAGCATTTTCAATGACGACGTTTTAATTTCAAGAGACACGCGTTTTGTTACTCTATTATATTGAAAATTCAGCAACTTTTCTAATAACCTGTGATTGTTAATTTCGGCTGTAATATGTTCAATGTTTTCATAATTGCCGGGCTGAATACAGATTACGTGCCATCCATCGCTACCATAGTAAATTTGCTCTCTATCACTTTTAAAATATGAATTAGCGTTTTGCAATACTTTTTTCAACTCAGCATACGTTTCTTCTCCGGCTTGCACTTTAGGTATTTCTGTGCGATAATAGACTAGATTTTCTGTATCTGTCACGGCCAAAAAGGAGCATGGATATTGCACTTCAGCAATACCTGTAACCCATTGCCCCGGTAACCTTATTCGTTTAGGGAGCTGCGTTATGAATTGTGCTGTGGTGTTATTTGGAAAATAGCTCATAGAACTATTGCTAAGTAATGTTAGATAAAATTCTTCATCTGTATTCATAGTTGCTGAAGATTAGCTGCAGGAATCCAAGAGTTGAACTTGTCGTTATAATTTCGCCACTTTACAAAGTACTCTTTGCGCTGACCGTGTCCTCTTTCTTTTAACACTTGTTCGACTTTAAACAAAGCGTTATCATCCAAAGTCACTGGCTGTAATTCCTCTTCATAAAAGACGCCCTCTATCGTATCGTTGCTTAAATCAACTATTTCGTACACAGGTGGTTTTCTAAGAATCACTTTTTTAATTATAAACACTTCGCCGCTCCAATTAGTTTCATATCCTTTCTCGAATGCGTCCTTCGTTCTACTAATTCTTACATGTTGGTTCACTTTATATTTAGGCTTCCTGTCGACTCCCATCCCCTTTCTGTACAGATTGTTCCACACTTCCAGTATATTACCATCATTTACTGCGGAGGGTGCCATCTTGATGCTTGAATGATGGCGGTTGTTATACGAAGTCAGTAAATTTTGTAATACGTCTATGTATTTGTATGAATTAGAGTATGTGAAATAGCGCCACATTCTGGTTTTTAATGTTCTATTGAAACGCTCAATGACTGATGCTTTAACATCAGGGTTTTGCGTCACATAAAACGTGATATCGTGTTGTTTGAAAAAATTCTGTACGGCTCTAGCAACAAATTCTTTGCCTTTATCGGTTTGTAAATTTATGGGCGTGTTACCGGCTTCAGCAAATATTTCACGAAATGCGTTTATTACTGAAGTAGCCGTTTTAGATTTAAGAGGCCTCGCCCATGCCATTTTACTAAACACATCAATTACGGTTAGAATAAAATTATAGCCGTCGTTGTGGGGCGCTAAACTACGCATGTCGCAGAGATCAGCCTGCCATAATTCGAAAATGTTGCTAACAATGTACTTGTTTCTAGGGAATTTTTTTCTTGCAGTTTTGTGAATAGTATAGGCGTCCTGTTTCTTTAGCCATTCCTTTACTTCACCACTGGGACGATTATTTTTCACGGAAGAAATTAATGAGTTTGCGCCTGCGAAGCCTACTGGGTTGGCCGGATCATAATAGATGGCGTCCAAATTCATTCTGCTATGTTAAAGTTTAAGACGCTCCCAGCCAGAAATACCCTTTATTTTCGATATCGATCTTTGCGTTGTTTTCGGTGTTTTTCGCGTTGAACCCTCTTGCTTGGACGTTGTTGCAGTCGCTATTAACTTTGATTTAGGATCGACGTCACCCTCCACATCTGATTTACTTACGTCTGGTACATTTTGCCGTTTAGGATCCCCAAATAGCACTTGAGGTACATTGTTCTCTTTAATGTAATCGAGGAACTTGTGTCGGCCTGGCGGATTTGTAGTTTTCTTAGGTCTTAGAACATCATGCATTAAATCAATAATGTTGGAGGACGGCAAAATTTCACCTTTTATGCTGACTGTACCCTTGCCGTCCCACTCCACTTCATCCGACGTTCTTAGAAGCTGTAAAAAGGCTTCACCGTTTTTCTTAAAAGTATTAGGGAGCGTCGATAAAATATATGCGTCTGAAATACCCCTGTTGTTCGATTCTATAGGTATCTTGATTGATTGCCTCGTTTGATCCGCAAAATGAAGATACCTTTGTAAAACCTGATTGTACTGTAGCCATTTATCGTGATCGGTTAATTTAGACGATAAAACCTTTTGCATTTCATCGTCAAGCTGCGATAATATATTTTGCTCTGATTTCTCTGTATCCTTAAAGCGATGCATGAATTCAGGCGGTACAATCATCATTTTTCGGGTATTTTCCATCTTATTTGAAAATAGAACTCAATACACCAGTAATTAATGGAGCTAATATCAGTGGTAGGAAAGCGCCACCCTTCTGTATTAGTATTTGACGCTTTTTTTTTATAGACTCTCCAGGCTTGACTAAACTCCTAAGAACAGCTTTATGCTTCGAGATCGTTGATTTTTGATTAGGCGATAAAGGTATTTTCCCTTTTAAGGTATTATGCACACACTCGCAGATACAATGAATTTGTTTATCGCCTACGGCTTTTAATAATGCGGTTCGCTCCTTTGGTCCGAGTTTATGTAGAGCACGCAACAACTCCGAATTTCTAATTACTGATCGAGACATCACTAGTGAATGAGAGTAAACTGGTTAGTGTACGAGCTTTTATACCCCTTTTTCGGCATATAAATATAGCACGCCCCATCTTGGCGAAAAATCGATGTTCTATACCTCGCTATATCAGGTGTACTTTGCTTTAAGTCGAATAACAAATACCCGTGTGGCCTAGCTGTTGCGTCCTCGTATGCTTCTTGAAGGAATCGAGGATTTTCGGGACATATCTGTCTGGTTAAGTGCTTTATTTGAGCTCTATCTCGCGGATTTTTGAAAAGAATAATGTAATGGGCATTTAGGGAAATATCTCGCTGTCCTTTTCCTTGGTGAAAAATGTTTTGCGTAATAAAAAAAACACTGAGATTGTGGTGATGGCTCCCCTTGGTGAATATGTCCACGACTGAGCTATTTGTTTCCCTCATTAAATCGTCGATTATTAAAAGTTTGGGTTCGGACCCCTCAAAAGATGTCATGTCTGGCAGACCTTGTTGAAATTCGACTAAAGATTTTAAATCTTCGTACAATTTTTGCCACTCGCCATAACACCAAATAACTTTAGCGAAATTTACACTGCAGAGTTTTTTCATATTTTTCAAGAAATTTATTACAAAAAACGATTTGCCCGATCCTGAGGGGCCTGCCACAATAGCCGAAAAAGGATGAGAAAACTGATGCTCCATTTTTATGCAGTGAACGATTATTACAGTAGGGCCGTCGTGAATAAACTAACCTAAAAAATCAACACGCTCATAATAAATACATTAAAACATGGTAGGTGCGGGAATCGAACCCACGACCTCTTTCGAGATCAGATCTTAAGTCTGACGCCTTAACCACTCGGCCAACCTACCTCATGTATAAACCAACACTCGCCGCATAATTAAAAAGAAATACAGTTTAAAACATTTTTATTTACATTTTCATACAATATTTCATATAAACTAGGACATGTACGGTTTCATGCGCTCATCTGTATCAATCAACTTCTGCAGTTCTATAATAACATACATTTTAAATTTGAACACAAGTTCCCACAATAAAATATCGTTAGCGAAAGTCCAGCGCAGAGTATTAAAAATGATTGAATCATCAAGACACAAATTTTCTGCATGTATTACTTTGTCGACGATCACTTCACCAAAATTTTGGAAATTGCACTTTACACGTTTCAAGTCATTTATTTTCACAATCATCAAGTTGTACATCGGCAATAAATTTGATAGTGTTTCATACGTTACGTAAAGAGTAAACTTGTTCTCGGGGTCCTTTGTAATAATCCTGCAGGTATCATTGTTCACGTACTCCACTGTGTGCTCAGTTAATTCACATCTGAAAGTCCCCTGCTTGGCCATCACAAACATGTTCGGTAGCGCTTCCACAAAAGTCATGAACGACTCGGCTGTGAAGGAAACACCAGCTCCAATGTCGGTCTTCAGAATTCTTGCAACAGGCGAAAATTGTTTATAAGGATCCAGTCCCAAATGAACAACCTTGCTGGCGCTATTGTTTAAAGGCACAGTGAGGTCGCATAATAACCGTTTCTTTTCCCGTCGGGTTTGGCGGATCTCAGGCGTCACGATCGGTGCTACGTCATAGGAAGGCATCGTCTCCTCAATGAACACCCGCAGGTCCTCCTCGGTGGCATCTATACGTGGTGAATACCCCTTGGCCTCCACGTCCATGGCTGGTGGTTGTGACGGTGCACCGTGTTGTTTTTTATTTAAAAGATGCGTTTTCTTACTTGTTTTTTCTGCGGCCGGTCTCCTGGTGTAGGGGCCTGGTTTTTCTTGGCACTTATTAACACTTCGAGGATCCATCTTAGGTAAAACTTGTGGTGTTGACACGACGACTAGGAGTGAAGCAGTTTGATGCGCTATAGAGTCCGCAGCCACTTTTATGAAGGTACGAAAAACATTACGGCAGAGTCACCCCACTCTCGAGCCGGAGCATGTCGGTACCTGTGTTTTGCAGTGCAGCCTCTGACGGACAAAGCAAATACGTTACCAAGGTTGAACAAAGAGCGACCAGTCTCGACCTGTTTTAAAAAGGGAACTTAGAAAAAATCGCGTAATTTAACCAGAAGCTATTGCGTAATATTATAATGCGTTTTGAATAAAGTAATGCAGTGATTTCGCTATATAAAATAAGTTCGCTGATTTATTCGCGGATTTCGCTGTTTTAATTATAAAAATAAAGTAATTATTTCATATAGCTTTTCAAATTATGCGCGGTTGAATGGAAATTAACCACTGAGGGAATGGAAATTAACCAGAAACTGGGGACAACGACTATATTGCAAATTATAAAATTATTATTAGTAGCAAAGCTGTTGCATATATAATTTTTTTAAAAATTGTGTCTGCCTGTAAACACAATATGTTAAACATTCTCCATTCTCATAATATAAATTTTTGAAAAATAGTTTGTTTCAACTCGAACGGTGTGACGGCACAGCTGCGAAATGGCATCTTGTTCATTTCCTATATTTCCAAGTCGCCTCGATAGCACAACGGTAAGGTGCTAAGACTGTTAACCAGAAAACTAGGGTTCGATTCCCACTCGGGTCCGCCGCAAATAGATTTTTTAAATTTAAATATTTCCACGAGTGAATGCAAGAGAGAGAGAGAGAGAGAGAGAGAGAGCGATATAGATCTATCAGTTTGAATTTCAAATATTTCCACGAAAATTAAAAACAACCGCCGTGAGAAGTGCGCGCGCACCAAGATGGCCGACACACCGCGAAATTCAAATCCAACAAATTAAACTTAGAAAAATCGGAAAAAATTCAAATTTCAAATATTCCCGCCAGAAATCCAAGATGGCCGCCGAAGTCCGACGCGTAATTCCAGAAGCAAATTAAAAAATCTAATGCGTAATTTAATCAGTAGCACATATGTAAATTAATTAGATCAAACCGCGAAATTAATTAGATCAAACCGCGAAATTAATTAGGTCAATCCGCGAAATTAATTAGGTCAATCCGCGAATAAAACCGCGAATTAAACCGCGAATCCGCGAATCAAATAAAAAGTGGAGGGGGTTTCTGTCCTCCTTCTACTCTCGTGTGACGGCAGGAGGAAGAATCCTGGGACAGATGGTATACTTCATGATTTTTGGCTTGCAAGTTTGGCAATATATTGCTATGATATATAGAGGCCATGTATTACATTAAATACGGTTATTTATTTACACGAATCTAAAGTGAAAAGTTCAATACAGTAATTATACTGAAATGCTAAGATGTGGAAAATTGTGTTAATGATTGCTTATTTAATTGAATAATAATTGAAACTCTAAAGATTCAAAGTACATTTAAAAAGAAAGTTATTACATAATGAGTACTACTTGATGATGGTAACAAGAATTAACAATAAATACAAAGTTGAATGTTGCATATGACAGAATAAAATTCTATTTGTAACAATTTATAAAGTGAGCACCATTCAAATTTATTTATAACATGTAGCAGTCAGGAATAATGGTAGTCTAGGATAGCAATAAAAATTGGATAATACAAAAATAACAACTTTGAAAAAACAACGTGTAAATTTGGGTTTGGTGAAAAGAAATTAGATTTTTGACCCTATTTATTCTATTTTAAATGCTATTAATATAAAAGGGTTACTAATAAATGTGTACAAAGTAAAAGCAAGTGAAACTACAGTGACTATATAATCACAGTGTGGCCATACAATTGTTGGCTGGTACTTTTGGATCCAATGTCAAAATCAGATTTTGCGAAAAACCATGGTGATGTAATAAAAAAATAGAATTTTTTTAACGGTGTAACCGACATTTGGTAACAAAAAATTACTAAAGTCAAAATAAAATTTGACAATTCATTTGCTGAAGTGAAAGATTGTTATTAAAAATGACTGATGTCTCAAATACAATAAAATACCACAAGGGGGTTAAAATGTTGAAGAAATATGAGTCATACGGTGTCTTCAATTTATTACAATTAATGGAAATTGGAAAGTTCAAATCCAAAACACATATGATATAGCATCATTTGTAGAAATCTTTTCGGTAATTTAATATGCTTTATTAACATCGAAATTATATTAGATAGGTACATGGGCTAAACCCCAATATAGCCCACTGGTGCTTAGGCGCATGCACGTGATAATGTGATTCTCAGTTTGTCGGAAGTTCTACAAATGTTCAGACAATGGAGGCAAAACACGGGAGTCTCATGCCGGACCCAGTCTTGACTGCCGTCAAGGTGCGATATTAAGTTAGCTGCAGTTAAAGATTTGTGTGCAGTGTTGAATCCAGGGGGTGACCGAGAGGGAAATTCCCATCCGGACAGTACAGAATTCCCTCCCGGAAACATTACCATATCATATTTATATTTTTTTAATCTATAAAAGAATGGATGAATTGCGTAGAAATAGGTAAAAATACCCCCCAGAAGTTTCATTTTCCCCCCCGGAGTAAACAGTCTGAATTCAACACTGTTTGTATGTACTTGGTACAAAAATACCTGTGCATCACCGTAAAAAAAGCAGTTAGTCCAATCGTCATATATAATTGTGAATTTGAACTTCCTAATGAGTATATCTCTTATTTATAGCTTAAAATCCAGTTTCACCGTTGGCATAACAGTTCCTTTATGTTCATAATCCGTAAATGTCAAAATGTACCAGTGGGCTATACTGGAGTTTTCTCGATAGGTACATGTTTTATAGGTGTAATTTGGCAAAGTACTGAATATTTTGAAGCACGATGAACAACAAAAAGAGATATAATTTAAAATAAGACAATTAGGATTCCTTGGAAATCTTTTCATCGTGTACCCTTGCTCTGAACGATTGGAGCAACCAAATGCGGAACAACATACCATTTTACGTCTTTTTTTGGGTGGGTTTGTCGTACACTAAAATGCTGTAAAGTGAAATTATGAACTACATAATTTATATATTATATCTGTCATTAAGTTTGGACTAACAAGAAATAAGTAACTTCTTCAGTAATTTCAAATTGATTTGTAGAATCATATGTTATTCAAGATAATATGCAATTGTACACCGCAATAATCTATTGAGCAGTTACTTACGATATTTAAGCAATATAAAACTTACAGGAAAATATTTATTTCTCTGTTAAATGTTCTAGTTTGTTTGATGTTAATACTAAATATCGTAACTAACTAATTGGCAAACTATAGTTTGGAAAACTCACGGCCACGGGAAAACTAATGGCGGATTGCATCACGTGATGCGTCGACTCAAACTTTTGACAAGTTATAAAATACCAATGTCTTATTTTGACATTAGTAACTTTTTGAAACTAAACATTTTATACACTGTTAAAAATGACAATAACTTGGAATCCTTTTGCCTTCAACCAATAGAAAACATGACCATCGTATGGCCACACTGTGATTATATAGTCACTGTAGTGAAACATATGAGAAGAAAATAAAATTTAATTAAATGAATGTATGATATGGTATGGCTACAAAATTAACAAGTAAAAGAAGCAAGAAGAATAAGAATTGGATATAATTGACGGAGTTTACAATACAAGAAATAAGGAGTTACATTAATTGGAGGATTATTATTATTGGTTGGAGTTTTTCGTGGACGTATCCTGATGAAGCGGGAACTCATTGGATTGGAACCAGTTGGAGGAGACCAGTTGGACTGTATTGACAAGGGGAGATCTTGAAGGTGTTATATTGTGCTGACGGTTGATGACGTGGATGGAGATGGATGGACCTAAGGCAGTATGCAGTCAATTTACAATTACATGTGGAAATAGACTTACCCGTGAGGAGGTGGACAGAAGGAGATTGCAGGAGTGACAGTTGTGCAGGGCTAGAGAAGGAATAGGTGACAGCTAGTATCTTGAGGCGTTGCGGATAAGGAGGCAGTTGGATAGTGACCAGTGTGTCGTAGCAAAAGAGTGAAGGGTTACAGGTAGCAGGACAGGATCATACCAAGGTGATTCTGAGTTGGTCTGCAAAGTAAGAAATCCAGGTGGGTGAACACTAAACTGTTTTGAGGTAATTCTGAAATAAGAAATAATTAGAAAGGTTTATTAAGATATAATTGAATACTTATCGTAATATCATACAGTCAAAACCGTTGTAAAGGATTTTATTTATGTCATATTGATTGAAAAGTGTCATTAAACACTGTTTGGAAATAATAGTTGACAGCAAGTGACATTCAGTAATTGCAGTTCAAATACAAATAAAATAGCAACAAACAACTAACTAGATTTTGGCGAACCATACCCTGAGCAAAGAGTACTCATGCTGTTTGAAATATAATTCAATTGATTGATAATAAAGTTAAAGTTTCGACATTTGAATTAAATAAGCATATAATAATATCATATTTGAGCCTTGGTATAATTATTAATATGTATTGGAACGTGAATCAAAAGTAAATATAAAATCATACACACGTATCCAGTGCAATATATTTATTTTGTTGCACAGCTTGTTATATCCTCAGAAAATTCAACCGTCATAGTTGGTTGTTTTTTTATTAATGCACAAGATCTAGGCATGCAGAATACCAGGTATCTTAGACACCGACCAATGTGGTCATATGGTCATAGTCCCACTTAGAATTTTGCTGAGACTAATGAAACAGTGTTGTACAACTGACAACACTGGTTTTATTAGAAGGCGTAGCTTGTGATCAAGTGACCTTATTTTATTGGCTTTACAGTTACTAAATTAATTCAGAAATGCCAAAAAGAGTTAATACTTTTCGAAGAAATAGTTCAAATTTACCAGTTAACGATGTAATAAAGCAGGTGGCTCTAATATTTGAGGCAATTTTTTTAAAATTTAGATAAAGCAAATTATGCTAGTTGCATATAATTTTAAGTTTCTGAAGCTACAGTTTGGGCTATTTCAAAACGAACTCTCCTGGTAGATCTCCCAAACATAACGTAAACCAAAATTACTGGTTTTGTAAATATTTAATCCAGTAAAATGGTAGAAAATAGGGGAAAGTTTTGGTGGAGTTTTGATATTTGGTTCCTATATGTTTTTGGGTCGCTGTACACGAATATCAGGTTTTTCAACAAAAATTTTGGCTGGAAACATGTTTTTTAAGCAAAAATGGTGTAAAAAACCGTTTCTTTTAGTTTTTCTAAAATTACCCGAAAGCTATCCATTTTTCATAAATATTGAATCTATATGACATGAAAGAAAATAAATTTCCTACATTTTATTTACGTTTTATTTCTCCGATCAATCGTTCAGCCGCGAGAGCGCCGCGAAAGTGTAGTCCAGTCAACTGGTAGAAAATAGGGGAAAGTTTTGGTGAAGTTTTGATATTTGGTTCCTATATGTTTTTTTGGGTTGCTGTATACGAATATCAGGTTTTCCAACAAACATTTTGACATCTATATACAAGAAACGTCAACTTTCTCAGGATATTTGGCTATTATCAGACAAATCCGACAATAGTTAAAACCTCATATAGTCCAGTCTGTAGGGACAAAAAGAGGCCTTTGCCTTACAAAAAATGGAGTATGAACGGTTTTTATAAATGTTGTTCAGGTCGGGATCCTGATGAAAAATCCAAGTTTTCGACCTTGGAGGGGCGCCGCGCGAGCAGCCATCTTGGAAATAACGTTCTATAGAGAAATACAAAGTATGATTAAAAATTATTTTCATCTAGTATAGCTATGGAATAATTCTTAATTTATAAACGCAACTATAAGTCACTTATATTCTCGCACATGCACTCGTTGTTTTTTATGGATATCCGTTTGATGGCGACAAAAAATACCAAGAATGCAGAAAGGCTTCTCCGATCGAAAAAGCAGATATCTGCGGATGTTATTTTGGATGAAACAACGCCGGTTCTAGTTTCCCAAGAACGATTTCTAGCAAACGAAAAGAATAAAGTCCGTCTGATTGCGATGCTGTAAAAACATACGAACATTACTGTATTACAGTTAAGCAGGCTGAAGAAGATGGTGATGTGTTGATTGTCAACACGACGATTTCTTTATGCTCAAAATTTGATGCTGTTTTCGCCATTGGAGAAGACGTCGATCTTCCAGTTCTGCTGACGGTATTAGCAACATCTACCTTCGCAAACCTATGAGAGGCAAAATTGTCGAAAGAGTGTATGCTGCAAATAGTTTCAAATATGAAAAAGCAGCTGAGAACATTTTGTTTCTCCATGCGTTTAGTGGCTGCGATACAACGTCGTCCGTCTACAACGTTTGTTTTCGCTTGTCCAGAAAAGCACAAGACTCAAGGACATTATAGGCATATTCAAACATCACGATGCCAAACCAGATGATATCGCAGATGCTGAAGCACGCTTTCTCGTTGCTTTGGTGGCTACATGGAAGAAAATACCTTGGAAGAAGTCCGTTACCAACAAAATCAAGTGCAAGAAACACATTTAATTTTGCTTCTTTGCCACCAACGAAGAACGCTGCACGGTATCACGCATTTAGGACCAGGTCCAACAGTGGTATGAAATTGAAAAAAATGCACAAGACTAGGGCTGGAAAGTTGGCACGAATGGGCTCACTCCAGTAACAATGACAGAGAATCCATCACCCGAGACTTTATTAAAATTAATTTCATGTCATTGCAAAAAAAAGGATGCGGCGAAGCATGTGGCTGCAGGAAAAGTGGGATGAAGTGCTCTATTCTGTGTAGATTCTGTAATGGCCAATCATGCGAAAATGCACCAGAAGTTCACACCGAGAGTGGGGACGAAGATGAGGACATTTCATCAATGGAAGTCCTAAGTCTCAGGAGCAATGACTTCGAAGATAACATTGAGAATAAAGAATCTTATGGAGAAGTCAACATCTACCGACCGGGGCCTTCAAAAATTTAAAAAAAACTATATAATATAATGGCGAACATAAAACATCACTAAACTGGAGCATCTGTGGATTAGGCCTACTGGGGATACCACAATAAAAAAAGCGCCATGAACTCTACCTCATGGTGGTGTGGAAATGAGTTTACTATACGTTTATCAAATTATTATAACTACATAACGAATAGCCAGAAATAATACAAGAGAAATTTTAAAAATGAGAAATTACACTATTTTTTTAGAGAAATGTTCATCTTTCCACCGCTGTAACTCCTTTCATATTAGACTTACAAAAAATAGTTATATACAAAAAAATGTCAAAAATCTTGTCTTCTTTAACTTTGAATTAAACTTTCTTGGCGTAGGATTAACCGTTGCGGAGTCATCTGGAAAAATCCAGTTTTTAGCGCCTTTAATCCAAGATGGCTGCTCGCGCGGCGCCCCTCCAAGGTCGAAAACTTGGATTTTTCATCAGGATCCCGACCTGAACAACATATATAAAAACCGTTCATACTCCATTTTTTGTAAGGCAAAAACCCCTACTGACTGGACTAATAGCGAGATGTCCTAGTTCTAATTGATCTGTGCTACATATGTAGCGTTAACGACGCTGATCTGCTTGAATTATAGTCATTTTCGATATAAGTAACGTTATCAAGCTATTTACATTACGAGAGAATAATTTTAATGAACGGGCGATATTAGGAACAAGTTCTTTAAAATACTGGAGTAAATAGAAAGCCCATCATGTTACGACTATCGTAACACGGTTTATTATATCCTAAAATAATGATCTTCAAAAATTAAAATTTATTTTTAATGAAACTGCTAATAATTGTGAGACATGTCTGCTATGGCTTGTAAGGACAATTTGGGCATTTAAGCTTTTCCGCAAGTTTTCCCGAATTGGTAGCTTAAATTCTAGTGCTTTTCCCCGCATCCTTTCGTTTAAATTAAAAGTTCAGTAAGGTTTTAAAACTCATTTTCGTTCATTGCAAACATTAGCGTCTCTCAGCTTATTTACGTTCTTCGATATTCAAATTCAATTTAGCTTTAATGGGTTCCCGACGTCAGAATGTCGCTGTTGTCTGCCGTTTTAGCAACCCATTATCTGCAATTTTATCGTTCATCCAGCTCGGGATTTCCCCCCGTGCTCTAGCCAAGTTGCTGATTTAAAATATCACCATAACGACACACTTCGTATGCTTCCATAAGTTCGAGAGAGTACGAATTTTAGGTAACGTATGAGCTCAGTCATTTGGCTTTAGGATTCAATCCGGAGCATTCAATTAGCGTCCCGCACTAAGACCGTCCACAAGTGTTGGTTGTTGTTTCCGCGGCGACGTCCGCGTTGACCTCGCCGCGTAAGTCGAAATTAAAGTAGTGAAACTATCTATATATGGTCGCTGTCGTCAAGCCCTGTGTTAAATGACGTGTTGGTAAATATTTAGCCCTAGATTGCTATATCGTGGAGCAGGCATCTCCAAAAGTTATAATGTCCGAATGCAGTTTTATGTTGTGATATCAAGTAAATACCGTCGTTGTGTCATATTTGAGTATTTGTTGTCAAGATTTATTGTTGTAAAGCAGTTTCTTTGTGAAAATTTAAAGTTGCTGCCGTGTTTGGATGAAGTTATATCGTTTGTCTTCAAGTGTACCGCCTGTGTCTAGTTTAAACGCTGCGCCACTAACCTCACTATCCTCTTTCGAGTATTTTTAACCGTTAACGAATAATATTTTAACGTTCATTGTCACCTACATATTTTGCTACAGTATATAGCTCATTTTTAATTAGTTGTGTTTTTCCTTAATTCATTTATGGTGTTTGCATGTGTATTTTGCGTATTTTTTTCGATGTACAGAAATTCAGACAGCTGTAGGCGAATGTAAGTTAAGGTAGATTTGACCCAGCTATTCGCCGCTCAAGAATTGCCAAAATTGAAGTAGAAAGGTGGTCCATTTCTGGATGAGCTCACCTGTGTTGTTTTTCCCAATTTAGAGAGAAAAGTGGTGGCGCTTAACAATTAACATCTGTATTTCGTTTACCGGATCGTAGCCCTAATTTGAGGTCGTAAAGAACTCCCCTTCACCACTGAGCGCTATAGCCGACAACCTTTGTTACAACCCATCGCAACGAGATTGGGGCAATTGATTCCAGAATTTTCCGATTTCGTAATGTAACAAACTGACGCTTTGTCGTAAAAGCAGTTTCGCGTTGTAACAGGTTATGGTGGTATCGCTAGTGAGTTAAAAACCATAAGTCATTCATTACTGTTTTATTGGCAACACTGTAAGGCTATGGCAAATTTGACACTAGCAGGTTAGTTTTTGAGTCAGTCTGTGTCATATTACAAACAAAACGTAACCTGCTAACCTCGAATTTAACATATACGAACAATACACTTCAGTACTGCCAAACGTATAACACGAATCACAGGTAACTGTAATTATACATCTATATCTAAGATTAAATGCTAATGAAGTTTCGTTGCTAAGGAGTTCTTACGGTTTCAAACTGTTCTAGTGACACTTGAGGGTACGTGAGTACCACCTAACCTATCATGTCCGGGGAAGGACCCCACTTGCTCTGGAATTCTCGAAAACAGACTAATAGCCACAGCTTAATACGGTCAGGAAGATGGGCGTGGTCGTAGGAACGGTATAATATAGGAGCAAAAGTGATGACATATACAGGGTGTTAGGAAACAATAGGGCGCCACGGGACTCGGACTATGGAACTCACGCTGACAGAACCCCGAAAACCAAACGGTTTAGAATACGTGTGCAGCCTTGTGACTCCCCGGCACTGGTGACGGGAGCGCCCTGACCTACCTTTGACGCTTACAACGTCGTCCAGACTCCACTTCCCATCGATCTTACACTGCGGACAACTTAGCCTGAAGATCGGCATGCAACATACACAAGGACAACACAAGGTAACATTTAACAAACCGGTCTCTTGGTCTGACACACACAGGAAATATTGTTCGGTACAGTACATGAAACGTGTCTACTGGCATTACAAATTAACGTTATAGCATTAATTGGGCGCGCGAGCAATAATTTACTGTCTTGCACATGTGATAAGAACAGTACTGAATGCGTAAGTAACGATATAGCGGCTAGTACATAGAATACACACTACCTTTATTGCGGCTTCCCCTGTCTAGGAACTGGGCACGCAGGACTCCGACTCGCAGCACAGGATGTCACAAGGCGACAGTGAGGGGATCGCATGGGAAAACAAGGGTGACCTTGGGCACGTTCTCGTTTGATTTAACCCCACCCACACACACACAGTAGTGCTAACTTGCCTGCAGGGTACACGATAATACGAGAGCGTTGGTCAACAAAACGGAGCACAACAGCCACACAACTGTACTCTTGACGGCCTGGGAAGCACTCTCCTAAGCCACGCTGTCTCAACCGCACACTTGCAACCAATCACGGGGCGACCATAGCAAACCATCTCATTCTCACCGGCGGGCGGTCCAGCTCGCAGAACCTTCTAGAAGAACATCTGCCTGCTAAATCGATAGGAATTTAACACGCCAATGAATAATAGCGAGGCTACTAAACAAGTGCCTTTCAGATTTTAAGGCGGCCGATGCAGCGACTTAAAGCTATGAACCATTAGATACCTGCACACAATTCGATATAATATTAAGCGTAAAAATATGATAAGAAGGCTATATACAAGCGGGGTCGGAATCTTAATAAAAATATTCCAAAAGTAGCATGTTCGTAAAATTTGAAAATGTCCTGACCGAGTTATTAGCATAATACCATTATAAAATAAAACAAAATAGGTATTTACGTATAGAAGACTGGAGGAGTAAGATTACGCCCCCAGCCAAAATTTGAGGCTCGACGGAGGAAGGAATTTATTTGGCTAAGGGCTGAGGTACATACAACGTTTTACGAACAGCTGCATGGAACAAACACTTAGAATAAATTTAGGCTTCTTTAATGCCAAAAATTGCTACCATAGTTGAGGTGCCTTGCGGTAAAGTAATTTGCGGGCAACAAAGTTACTTTACTGCCCGCATTTTTATTTTACCGCCCGCAAATTACCTTATCGCCAGCCAGGCGTAAAGTTGTACTTGCGGACGTGGTAACTAAGATGTAAACTTTCATTTTCCACCCGGTTGTGCGTAAAAGAACTTTTCCACTTTCCAGTCATATGCAGTATGAAGTAACACTATGGACGTCAGCTTCCAGACATAGAATATTTTCTATTCAACGGCGAGCAGTCCGTATTGTGGGGAACATTAGCTATTGTGATGGCGTAAGACATGTTTTAATAGCACTAAGAATATTGACGTTGCCTTGCCAATACCTTTATGACTGGTTAGTTTATATTGAAAAGCATTCAAATGATTTAATTACACACGAAGAAATACACGCGCCTAAGATTTTTATCAGCAACATTAAAATATATAATACTGATTCTGATTCTGAAAGAGAAACTGGCTGAAGAAAAAAAAACTAGGAAAAGTTGTAAGTAACACGTGATGCGCTTGATAAAAAAGGAAATGGAAAATCTCGGTAAAAAGGGTTAAAAAATAATTCTATACAAGAATACCTCAGGAGAATAACATCAGCTTAAGCTACGGATACGATAAAGTAACAACGCGAGAATAGATCAGCGAAAGGCCTCGACATTTACAGTCTTTCACCTTCCATTCCAACTACGAACGGGAGAAAAGAAAATAAACAAAAATTAGAAAACACTTTATACACTACCCTATGTGATAACTGATAACAATATCTTGCCCTATTGCCGATTTTTGTTCTACTTCGGAATTATGCACCACTACTATTCTTATACATAAACGTATGCTGTGCCTGCCTGCCTGCGTGTGTAACTTTTTCAACGTCATATTATGGTACTGTTTGGATTACATTCGATGTAATGTTTCTTCTAGTACCTTCTCACACTCATCTTATTAAACTACATCATATGTACTCGTAAAATACAGCACCTCAACTTTTTCATCTAGATTGTTGTTGATATACGTTTTCTCTTTCTTATTTCATTGATTGCTTCTTCTGTATACAATACCTCTGCATTGAATAAACATGTCGATTTTACGTTTTAGTTGAGAAGAATTTCAGTATCACTTCCCGTAACACATGGCCAGTTACTCATACTAAATTCTAGTGACGAGTATAAAGACCATTTTTCTTTATTATAATTAACTTAGATTGTAGAGGTAAATTTTGTTATGTTTCGTTTACAATTTGTTAGAATATAAGTTGTAGTGTATACCGAGTTTTCTATAATTCCTTCCATTCTAGATGTTAAAACAATTGAGGGTTTCATATGACACACCACACACTTTGATTTACATAATCAAAATTTCAATCATCTGCCACCAGTTACAGCGTTTACAGCATTTCAACTTTTTTTGCTCTTAATTATGGCTATCGGTTTGTGCTTAAAACAATCAAATTTAATTACACTAATCTTAAATTTAAACAATATTCTTTCCTGATTAAAATTTTGGAGAAGTTAACCTTAAAAAAGCCATAAATCCATCACGCTACAGTTCACACTGCAAATCGAAGAGTCTGTATTACTTCTTTAGTATTTGCTAGAACAATGTGGTTCCAAATTCTATTAGCAAGTATTATTGGTGGGTCAGTTGCAAATAATACAACTCTAGACCTACGTAAGTATGAAGTATGCTCAGTATTAAAACTACGCAATAAAAAAAATCTAAAATTTTGCAATATTTAGTCGTATCTTGAATAAAGCGTTTTAAAATACTAGGAGAATTTGAAAATGCTGTCTTTGTTTGTGAAAGCTGTATGTCATAAAGTAACGTTAACTTATATAGTCAATTCTTATCGAATATTTTAATTACATATAAAATCTTCAACTGCATTATTCCGTTTTTAATTTTCAATTCAATGTTTGCATCCATTATTTCACCATTTGCAAATCCATATTTCAAAACTTTCTATGAATTTCAGATTGTGATTTTATTACATAAGTTTATCTCTGTTGCAGCACCCACTCTTCCTAGGTGTTAAAGTAAACGATCCAAACATGAACAGCTGCTTTTTAAATGCGGCTCTAAAACTGAAGCCACTCGTTCGCAATGGAATTGAGAAACTTGGCATATCCCCCTATGACCCACGAGTTATTTCAACATTCTCGGTAGTACAAAATTTGGGCTTCGCCAATTTCGTAGCGAGTACATATAACTTCACCATAAGGGGGATGGATAACTACGATATAACAGAACTCAAGTAAGTACTGCAAGCTACACTTGGGTAGAGAACTATAAGACCTACCATTTTAGCTACGATCCCGAATCAATGGTGTTTACGGGAAAAATAGAATTTGATCCGCTATCTATAAACATCTTATATGATTTCAACGGTACTGTTATAATACTCCATAAGAGGAAACGGAGTTGTACAGGGTTATTCATTATAAATTACCCACCCCTTATCATCGTTATTATTGCCTATAGAAAAAAAAGTTTTAAATAAAAGTTATGTGGTTATAACTGAATTTTGTTAAAATGCTATCAAAAGTACAGTGGCGTGCATAATTAAGGGGATACAAAAAAGTAATATATTTTTTTAAATGGAACACCCTGTATATTATTAAATTTTTGGAACGACCTTTTTTTCCTAATTTCAAAAATATACCATATGTTACCCTTACCTTATACCGTTTTTGAGTTATTAAACGTTGAATATCTTAGTTAAACTAGTTACTGTAAATAGGAATTATTAAAGTAAGCTATGAAAATGCAACTATTTTGTTTGATAAGTGACATTTCTTTAATGAAATAATAAAAATTAGTTATCATTTATTTATATTTAAATTTCCTGAATAAAACTTTGTTATATTTAATAATGTTAACTAGTTTAACTAAGATATTTGACGTTTAATAACTCAAAAACGGTCTAAGGTAAGGGTAACATATGGTATATTTTTGAAATCAGGAAAAAAAGATCATTCCAAAAATTTAATAATATACAGGGTGTTCCATTTAAAAAAATATATTACTTTTTTGTATCCCCTTAATTATGCACGCCACTGTACTTTTGATAGCATTTTAACAAAATTCAGTTATAACCACATAACTTTTATTTAAAACTTTTTTTTCTATAGGCAATAATAACGATGATAAGGGGTGGGTAATTTATAATGAATAACCCTGTACATGTTTCTTTAAGTAAATATAAATGCTCGAGTGATTTTGTTTTCGAAGGTCCAATCAATGGCACGTTCCAGATAACAGACAAAATGGCACACCATAATGGTGTGGAGCATTATAATGCCGAAGAAGTTACAGTTAAACTGACAATTGAAGATATAAGCCTCTATTTCGAGGGTTTGTTCGACGGAGATGTAGAACTTGGTAAAGAAAAGGTTTATAAGTTTTTAGGGATGAATCTTTATAAATATTTTACAGGTGCCTGGACAAACCATCAAATAAATCGAAATTCAGTTGTTTGCTCAAGCGGTTACGCCTGCTATTGAAAAACTAAGCCAAGAATTTATAATGAGATGCATAGAGTGGCTGAGCAGTGCATATCCATATTATACGTTGTTGCCGCAATCTAAGAGTAATATTCCTGTATCAACCTCGTTAGTTGTTTAGTTAGATATTATTATGTACTAATAGCATAAATATATCTAAATCATAATGAAAGAAAATGCTTGAGAATGGATTAGTTCTTAAATATAATGAGTAAAAAATATTTAATTATATGCCTTATAAAGTCAAGTAATACAGGTAAGGTCAAAGAAGATAATTTTCAAAAAGGACTGTAACATTTAATATTCAAAGACAAAGTACATAGAATTCATCAAAATTTAGAATACAGTACGCACATGACTTAACCATTTCAGTATTGTGGTATAGGAAATCCCGCATCGGAAACTGCTGCTCATAAAACAACTAAAATAAAGCCGATTATTTACGAAGTGCTTTACTTTCTAATTTACATAAGAACCAGTTCGTGCACGTGTTGAATAAATTTACATCATATAATGCTAACTAGTTACACGTGTAGAATATGCAATCCAGATTAAGGAAAACGTGTACTGGTCGGTCTACGACGTTTTGGGGCAGCCCATTCGGCCCAAAGACGTTTTGGCGCGAGTTTATTTTGTGGGTTCAGTTTTACATTTAAATCACAAGCTAATAAAATGTTATATTTTGTAAATTTCCGTATGAGGCTCGTTCGAATATATTTTAGTTAGAGGATAGTAGAGGATAATTAAAATTCTATATAAATAAAAATTACTAGAAAATATTAGCTTTTGCGTCAGAATACAACTCTACAATTTAGTATATTTTTATGTTGTACGTAAAGAAAAGTTTTGAAAGTATACTTCTAAAAGTATCAGGTTAAATAATACTTAAAAAGCGTTTGTTCAATATGTAGGTACTTTCCCTAGTTAACACATTCAAATAAAAGTAAGAATAAATTAATGTGGACCTAACATTGACTTCTTCCCAAATGTGTATACAAACTCTTAAGTTTTTTGGTTTTGTGGTCTTGAAACTAATATATATTTTTTAAATCTACCAAAAATAAAATATTTCGCTGATCGTTTAAATGTGTAATATGCTAGTTTCTTTTGAACTAAATTAGGAAACCACCAATAGAATTTGAAATAACTTTACGAAAACATAATATAATTAGTAAATTAAATTTACAATTGTATTTTGTAATGTCTTTTACGTTACTTAGTTAGTATGTCAGGAAAAATACATGACGAGCAATGGATGCGTTTTCATTGAAATGAATTTGCATATACCCCATTTACTCCAATATGTAATAGGGCTTTTAAAAACTATTCGCTTTATAAATGTTTGTACCTTGGGGACATTTTGTAATCACCTAATTTTGTGATGTTTCCTAAAACAACACTCTTGTTCTATAAAACTTAATTTTTATCGAAGATTATAAAAGTACCACTTCCGGTTCCCCCATTTTAACCAGATATATTGAAGCTCGGAATTAATTGCTTTAAGACTAATCATGCAGTTGAATCTTGTAAATATAGACTCTGTCGACATTGAAAACAAAAACACAATTCGTTGCTTCAAGTCATTTAATGAATATGTAGCTGTGAATCTTCAAATCACAATTAGGTTCGTGGTTCACTTATGCTAATTACAAGACATGCCAGGAGATGTGTGTTTATCAACAGTACAATCAGAAATTCAAACAGCCATCGGATACTATAGTGGCGGAGCAAATTAACAACAAATTCCTGGAGTTAAACGCCCAAATTGACGAACTAAAAAGCCAGGTGAAAGAGCTCAAGGCTGCGAATGTGAAGTGTGTAAACGATATGGATAATCTCTATATAGTCAATTTATTATGCAGAGAATAGTTTACTTAAAATATTAATTTTGGAGATTAATGATAAGAGTATTTAATTTCTCTGAAGTTTTAAAAGACGAAGCTTATTTTTGGTTTACAAGACCAATATTTTTATTAAATTATTAAAACAATGTCAATTTTTAATATAGTATTTCCTGTTCTTATGTATTTTGTTGGATTGGGAGTTTTTTGCTTTAAATGTAAACATTTAGTTTTAATACCTACTTCTTAGTTTTGAATTTATTGTTTTATCTTTATACTTTGGTTTTTATATTTGTATAATATTTTATAGTTATGAGTATTATTTTAGTATAATTTTTTTAACTATAAGAGTGTGTGAGGACTTTCTATTCTTGTTTCTATAATTCGTTCTTATGGAAATGACTACTTTCAATCTTTTAATATTTTATGATAAAATTTGTTTTTTATATAATTATCATGATTCCTTTATGTTTTTTAGCAACTATATTTGGGTTAATCAATTTGTTTATTTTTTATTATTTATTTTATTTTTAGTTACTTTTGATTTTTCTTATATTTTTAATGATGTTAGTTATTTTTTGGGTTGTGATTTTTTATCTTATTTTATAATTTTTCTTAGTGTTTGGATTTGTGCATTAATAATTATGGCTAGAGAGAAGTTGAATAGGCATAATTATTTTTTCAATTTTTTTATATTTGTTTTGTTAATATTAATGTATTCTTTGTTTTTAACTTTTAGTTCAATGAATATCTTTGTTTTTATTTTTTTTTTGAGATTAGTTTAATTCCTAGTTTAGTTTTAATTTTGGGCTGAGGTTACCAGCCCGAGCGTATTCAGGCTGGTATGTATATATTTTTTTATACTTTATTTGCTTCTTTGCCAATAATGGTGTCTGTTTTTTGTCTTTATTATAATTTTAATTCTCTTGATTTTTTTTCTTAATTCTTGTGTTGATTCAGTATATTTGTATTTATGTACATGTTTTGTTTTTTAGTAAAAATCCTATGTTTTTTGTTCATTTCTGACTCCCTAAGGCCCATGTTGAGGCCCCTGTCTCGGGTTCTATAATTTTAGCTCGTATTATATTAAAGTTGGGTGGTTATGGGTTTCTTCGGTTTATACCTGTTTTTTTTTATTATTTGGTACGAAAATTACTTTTGTATTTGTTGTTGTTAGTTTATTTGGGGGTTTTATTATTTCTTTAATTTGTTTGCGACAGACATATATTAAGTCTTTAATTGCTTATTCTTCTGTATCTCATATGGGTATTATGGCTACAAATATTTGAGGGTATTATAATGATTGCTGATGGTCTTTGTAGATCAGGTCTTTTTTGTTTAGCTAATATTACTTATGAGCGGTTAGGAAGTCGGAGATTATTTTTAAATAAGGGTTTAATTAATCTTATACCTAGAATATCTTTATGATGATTTTTGCTTTCTTCTTCTAATATAGCTGCTCCTACTTCTTTTAATTTATTAGGGGAGGTTATATTAATAATTAATAGTTTAGTTTCTTGGGGTTTAATAACTATTATTATGCTTATATTGGTTTCTTTTTTTAGTGCTTGTTATACTTTATATGTATATTCTTATAGTCAACATGGTAAGTTGTATTTAGGATCTTATTCTTTTTCTTTAGGATTTGTACGGGAATATTTGTTGTTATTTCTTTATTGAATGCCATTAAATTTATTATTTATTAAGGGGGATTTTTTAATTTTTTATTCAGGTAATTTAATCTTAAAATTTCGATTTGTGGATTCGAATTATGCAATTTAATTGTTCTGGGTAATTTTACCAATTTGTTTTGTTTACTTTGTTGTTTTGTTGTTTTTTAGTATTATATCATTTTTTTAGAATTTATTTTATAATTGTTGATTATAGGTTAATATTGGAGTTTGAAATTTTAAGGTTAAATTCTAATTTAATTTTTATATCAATTCTTTTTGACTGAATATCTTTATTATTCATGAGTTGTGTTCTTTATATTTCTTCAATAGTTATTTTTTATAGTCATGAGTATATGGAGGAAGATTTAAATATTAATCGGTTTAGTTTACTTGTTTTTATATTTGTTGCTACTATAATGTTTTTGATTATTAGTCCAAATTTAATTAGAATCTTATTAGGTTGAGATGGTTTAGGATTAGTTTCTTATTGTTTAGTAATTTATTATCAGAATGTTAAGTCTTATAATACTAGTATATTGACCTGTCTTTCTAATCGTATTGGAGATGTAGCATTATTAATTTCTATTGCTTGAATATTAAATTATGGTAGTTGAAATTATATTTATTATTTAGATTTTATGAAAAATGATTTTAGTATAATTATTATTGGTTTATTAGTGGTTTTGGCTGCTTTAACTAAGAGAGCTCAAACTCCTTTTTCTTCTTGGTTACCTGCTGCAATAGCAGCTCCTACACCTGTTTCTTCATTAGTTCATTCTTCTACTTTAGTGACTGCTGGGGTTTATTTATTAATTCGGTTTAATTTTGCTTTAGGGGATAATATAATATTATTTTTACTTTTTATTGCAAGAATAACTATGTTTATGGCTGGTTTAGGGGCTAATTATGAATTTGATTTGAAGAAAATTATTGCTTTATCTACTTTAAGACAACTTGCTTTGATTTATTTCAGCAGCTCTCAACTAAACTAAACCACTGAACGATTGTCCTTGATTCATTTTTATTTTCTTTCTCTCTTTCTTTAGTTTTTTAAATTTTAATGAAATTTTATTTTTATTTTCACATTTTGTATGGGGTTAAGTGGTAGAACAGACTGCTATTAATTTAGCATGTCGGAACTTCGCCCCTTTGAACCTTGTTTTACTTTTACCTCAGTTACTATGTAAATTATGTTGCTTATATATTTTTTTAATTGGTTCAATAAACGGCATTGTTATTATTATTATTATTATTATAAGAATTTTGGCTTTAGGTGGATATAGTTTGGCTTTTTTTCATTTATTAACTCATGCTTTGTTTAAGGCCTTATTGTTTATGTGTGCTGGTTGTTTAATTCATAATTGAGGTAATTGTCAAGATATTCGTTATATAGGGGGTTTTATTAATCAAATGTCATTAACTTGCTGTTTTTTTTATATTTCTAATTTTTCTTTATGTGGATTACCTTTTTTATCGGGATTTTATTCAAAGGATCTTATTTTAGAAGTGTTGTCAATAAGATATTTGAATTTATTTATTTATTTTATTTTTTATTTTACTACAGGTTTAACTGTTTGTTATTCTGTTCGTTTAAGTTATTATACTTTATTTGGTGATTATAATTATTATAGTTTACATCATCTTAGGGATAGTGGATTAATTATATTAAAGAGTATATCTGGATTAATTTTTTTTGTTGTATTTGGGGGTAGAATACTTATTTGGGTTATGTTTCCTACCCCTTATTTTATTTGTTTACCTGATTTAATGAAAATAATAGTTTTAGTTGTTATTGTGCTTGGAATTATTTTTGGTTATGAGTTTTTTAAGTTTATATTAAATTATAATTTTAAGGCCATATAGTTTATAACTTCTAGGTTGTTTTTTTCTTCTATATGAAATCTTCCTTATTTATCTACTTTCGGAGTTAATTATTACCCAGTTTTATTGGGTGGTGTATATTATAAAAGTTTTGATCATGGCTGATCAGAATTTATTGGAAGGCAAAATATTTATTTAAATATGAGTGCTGGCTCTTCGTTTTTTCATATTTTGTTTAATAATAATTTAAAAATTTATGTTTCTTTACTTATTGTTTGAATTGTTTATTTATTTATTTTTTTATACTTTAATAGCTTATTTCCAGAGCATGATATTGAAGATATTAAGGAAATTTTAAATCTTAAAGTATTTATAAAAATTTACTTTTAATTTTACAATGAAAATGTAATGTTTTATTTTAAACCATATAAATTTAATAGAAATATTAACGGAGTTTCACCGATAAAGATTAAAGTTAGAAGCTTTTTCTTATATCTTATATTTCTTTAATTAAAGAAATTATCTTATGGATATCATTAACAGTGATATACCTCTATTTTGGTTTCAATTATAATTTTAAATGTGGATGATTACTTTATCATCAAAGAGTTAGGTCGAAATTAACTACAATTATTGTTTCTTATTTAAGATAAGTTGATTATATCAATATTTTTTAAGTGCAAGTTAAATGTTTTTATTAAACTATTATTCTAATAAGCCCAATTTAGCGCACCTTGCTTTCAGTCATGATATAATCCAATTAGAAGGATAAATAAAAATACTCTTATTACCGTTGAGAAGTTAATTAAATTTGAAATTTTTATTGTAATAATAAGAGGTAATAGTAAGGTGATTTCTACATCAAAGATTAGAAAAATTATTGCAATAAGAAACAATTTTATGTGAACAAAAGCACGTTGTTGCAACCAAAATTAGTTTCTTGCGAAAATATTTACATTTTAAAAATTCCGATGAAAATATCATCGTGTACCTTGATGAAACGTGGATCTACCAAAATGGATCTACGATTCGTCGTTGGGTTCACGAAGATGATAGTAAAAGTAATCCATCTAAATTCAGGGGGGAGGGAAAACGATTGACAATTTTGCATGCTGGAACTAAATTTGGGTTTTTGGAAGGATGCGATTTTTTATTTGATTCAAAAAACAACGACAGAGATTACCACAAGACCATGACCGCAACTGTATTTCAAAATTGGGTAATTAATCAGCTTATTCCTGCTTTAGCTAAGATTAATGGTAAATGTGTTGTAGTTATGGACAACGCTCCTTATCATTCTGTGCAGTTGGACAAAACGCCTACATTTTCCACCAAAAAAGGCGAAATTCAGGAATGGGTGGTTAAACACAGTGTAAAGTTTTCTGATAAATATACAAAAAAACAGCTTTGGCAGTTAATTAAACCTTTTAGAGAAAGTCACAGCAAGCGCCATGCAGTCGACGAACTTTTAAAAGAGAAAGGTAATGAGGTTCTTAGATTACCCCCCTACCATTGTCAATACAACCCTATCGAAATGGCATGGGGGTTTTGTAAGACCTATGTTATATATAAATTCGCGGCCACCATCTAAGGATAGGGTTACAAATTTATGGTCTGAAGCTCCTTTTAAATGTTCACCAGACATGTGGCAAAATTATTGTAAACTTTGGGAGGAACTTATTTCGGCAGACTGGACAAAACATATGGGTAACCTTTCGTTTGAAAATATTCCTCCCATCATTATTTCACTAGCAGAATCTGATTTTGAATCACAGTCAGAATCGGAGTCAGAATCTCTTAGTGAAGTAATGGAAGTGGAATAAAAAATTCTATCATTTCGGTTCAAAATTTCAGTAAATATTCAGTAATAATAGGACGAGAGGTCAAAATATTGCCGACAATAATTTTTCGATTCAGATGCGAGTTTGTGCTTGCACGAGTCGTTATTTTCTAAAGCAACAGAAACGAGACAATCTGAAGAGCAAAAATTGTCTGCAATATTTCGACCTAGAGTCCTATTCGTCTTGACAATTTAACTTTTCATTAACAAATAGTTACAGAAAAAATTGTCGCTGAAATAAAGCTCCTCGAAATATTGTCACTACAATAATTGTTACAAAAAAGATTGCAGCTGAAATAAAGCTCCTCGAACTATTGTCACATATAATCTCATAAGAGCATCAATTCTTTCCGGAAATTTTTTTAAGTGCGTTCCAACAACGTCGTATTAATTTGCCCGAGCGGGACGCGAGGGCAAATTAGGACGTTGTTGGAATGCACGAAAAATAATTTCCGGATATGAATTAATGCTCGAATGCAGATTAAGCGGTAAGAAAATCGTAACGATACAAGCCCTCACAGTTAGGTTGACCTACCTACAAAAAATTTCCAATAAATTTTGTTGTTGTCTTGGTTACGGATCGTGAACTAATTTTTCTATTGGTTATTAATGAGTGTCGTACGATTTTCACTAAAATAATCGTTCGATTGGTAGTTTATTTTTAAATTGAAGACAGGCATTGGTTGACAATGACATCAGTTAAATTGTAAAGAGCAAAAACGCAGTTATTGCAAACGTGGCAAACAAAAAAGGCTGCCAAACAAGCCAAAAAGGCAGTCATCAGTAATTTAGACGTAAGTAACTAGTACACTACCACGGGAACGTCGAAGCAATCATATAGCAATGCCAAGTGAACAAGAAAATTGAAGAAGATCAAACCCCCTGAGTGGATGCAGCGAAAGTGCAGTCGATACAAAGCACAGCATAGTGCGGTAGTTCATATTTTATTCTCTGTGAATGGTTGAAATTATAGCATTTTTCAGGTACTCTACGGAACAGTAGCTTAACTTCATGTTTCTCCTTCAGCTCGTTTAGGCGCTTATTGTGAAGAAGGGATTAACCGAGGTACCTACTATAACATGAATATAAAAGACGTGTTGCCAATATCGTCGAAAAATACGCTAAAACACAAATGAAGACAATTAAAATTCTAACAATTTTCTGCTACTTGTAAAAACCCATGTTGTGATTAGTTTAATAAAAATTTAGATTTATAAAATCTTTTGCGTTAAGATATAGAGGAAGCGCTTGCAACAGCGCAAACGATAAATGATACAAAACATAACCTTAAGATAAAATTATCGAACGTCAAATATTAAAGTCACAATTCAACTCCTTAAACACCAATCACACTGCCAAAACTGTTTAAATTCCATGGCCAACCCTCATCCAGAAAGATCGCGAATGCAATATATGTATATCGCTTTAAAGTTTACAGCTGATACCAAGGCTTTAATATTTAATTACAGAATAAAACTAATTTATTTCTCAACTACTTGAGCAGCTTCGAATGCCGGCTAACATGCAGCGGAAAATAAGATTATTTATTTAGGACGCCACTTAGTTTCTATACAACGAACTTGCTCAGTTAGTAAGGAGAATTTCTAACCTCAATAAACGGTAGCCAGTCACTAGATCACTTGAAGTAAAATTACATAGGCCCGATCGAGCAGGGTGCAGTAATCAATAACACATAATAAATAATATCATGAAATATAATTGACCAATAATACGAAGTACAACTATTATAAAAATGCAGACTATAAGTATTGTAATGACATGAGTACAGGGTTATAAAAATCAATTATAAAATAAGATTAAGGGATTACCATAATTGAATATTATAGGGATCAATTTATAATTGAATAAAATATGGCTAATTGAGAAACAGATGGATTCGAAAATAATTTAATATGTAAATATGTTATTTGAAGGTAATGACAAATACTTAATCGAAATAGATTATTGCACATATTAGGTAGAAATCAAAAAATAAAGATATAGTGTGTTGGAAGCAGAAATTATGATATCGTTAAAAACTTTGTTTTCATTATAAGATAACAAATTTTGAAAAATGTAAAGCTGTAATTAATTTGGTGTAATTTAGAAGTATGAAACAAACCCTATTTTTAAAAGTAATATGTTTGTGAATTAAGAAGGGTTCATATTAAGACTAAATTTGAGTGGTGAAATAGAATCTCTCTCAACAACAACAACGGAGGAGAGGAAAAGAGAGAGATCTCTCTTTTCCTCCTCCTCCGTTGTTGTTGTTGAGAGAGATCTACAAAGGAGAATAAATAGAGAAACAGACTAAGTTAAGTTTATTGAAGAATTACATTTGACATTGTATATCAATTGATTTGGATTGCATCGAGCTGTTTGTACGAAATGGGAGTTCTGAGGGAGAGACCGTTGGTTCTTGGTGCTGGTCAGTGGAGTAATTTGGAGGAGTGTTTTTGGATGCGGTGTTGGAGTTGAGTGACTACAACTGGGGTCTGTTCTGGGTCCCTGCTGTGAGGGAGCTTCTATTCCTGATTCTAGGCAGTTTTGACATATTGGGTGTCATTGGAGGCTTTCGCTCTGGTTTTTGACTGGAGCAATTGTGGTCGTTGGCGAAGTAGAGCAAGTTGGTTAACATCAGGGACATTGATAAGTCTGAGTGAAAGGTGGGTGATTTTAGGTATTAGGTAAGGACTGAAAGAAAATAAAGACTAAGAAGGTAAATTCATTATTAAGGTATTACTTACTGTTTGATATTGGTATGTGGCTAATGTATTTGTCAATGAATTTTCAAATTTGTTTGGCATATGATTTGACAGAAAATATTTTTGACTTGTAATAAAATTAAAATCAGAACATCAAATTTCAGAATAAGCAATCTAGATAAAAGGAATCCACCCCTGATTTTAAGGAGCTAGCAAAAAGGATAACTATTAATATTCAAATAATATAAGCAGGGCAATTTAAATTGGTAAAAATATAATTTATAAACATATACTAATAGGTAACACAAAGTAAGAGTTCCAATCAGTACATTATATATGCATAGTGCAAGGTTTTAGTACAGACACACACATAAATAAGTCACAGTTACTGCATTATACCTACATTATTTCCGCGATCACAAATCATAAATAAATTATGTCAGCAGTCTAACGTCAAAGAATTTGGAGGCGTGAAATAGCTAAAACACTTTTAAATGCACATCATTATTTAGAAGCCAAAAGTAACACTCACTAGACCCTCTTAAGGGAAGTTTCAGCTCAAAAAGCAGTGAAATAGTAAATTGGTCACAGATCTGAGGGATCCAGCTTCCGAGAGAGTTCGTTACTTAGCTCAAATTATCAGACAGACATTTACTAGAGCACTACCAGGTACCATAGACTCCACTCACAAGTCATTTGGAGGACAGGGGGCAGCCACCATTGCAGCGAGCGTCCACGTGCAACATACACTCCGAAAGTTATGTTATCACCAAGTGGGCGGAAAAGATGCGCCAACAGGAATACGACAACTTTACTAGGCAGCAGTGTTACTATCCCGGAGTTTAAGTATGCCGGAGTTTTACTATGCAGAAGTTTCACGTTAACTTGACGGGAAACATGTCTCGCGTCGAACGACCTGATTAGTCCAAAAATCAGTCAATAACGAAGGCTAAATAATTCCTTAAATAAATCAGTGCTAAAAGCCCCTCAGAATCGGGTGTCGGGAATCTTACTTAACACGATGGGACTGAACTACTCGACCAAAGCAGGCACGTTTGCGACAGAAGATAGTACGAAATAAAATAAGCGCTCTCAAACCAGCGCCCATTTAAGAAACTTTCCTTATCTTAAAACCCACCATAGAAACAGCGCGAAACAACGAATCGCGGGTGACCAAAAGTCAATAATGGGCCAATAGACGACCTTTGCGAATACGCGGCTTTTGAAATTTAACAAATCTTATGAATTAGGCTAAAATTTTTATACTAAACATATTTCCATATTCTTAGTTTCAAACAAGCTAGAGCGTTAAAACCTCCAATATCACAACAAATACACAGTTTCTTTAGTATTGATAATAATTAGGACAAAATTATTAATATTAGCATAAACTTGAATATAAAAGTTTTTCTAGAACATCATTTAAGGATTATATTAAAATAAAGTTTCGATAGATCCTTTATGGAGATATAAGGTAGTTTTTGAAAGCCTAGAAATACAAAGTTTATTGGGAATCGCGGGAAAGCTCAAGGTGAGGGTGAGTTTTGGGAAAATATCTCTTATAGGCAAAATTCTGATATCACTTAATTAATCCCGACGCCATCCTATTATTTTCGAGGCTTCATATTGCTGACAAAATCGCAGTAAACAAATAAACAGGTATGAGACATACACACTGATTTGCATAATTAACATTTACCTCACGTGCTTTCAGTTTGAGTTTTAATTGTCCCTCTTTTATGTTACAATATTTACGGTTAAAGCAATAAAATTTAATTAAAATAAATTTAAGTTTTAAATGCCCTGATTTAAATTTTGGAAGTAGTTAACCTTGAAAAATTCATAAAACCATCACGCTTATACATTCTACACTAAAAACAGAATAGTTTACATTACTTCTAGTAAATGCTGGGACAATGTGGTTTCCAATTCTATTAGTAGGTTTAATTTACGGGGCAGTTGCAGAAAATTCAACCATAGACCTGCGTAAGTATGAGGTGTGCTCAGTATTAAAGCTACGTAATAAAAAAAAACTTTGCATTAGTAACTCGCAATTTGAATAAATCGTTTTGAAATCGCAGAAGGGTTCCATTTTGATTCTATTTAAATTTAAAGTTTGCATTCAAACTTTTCTATTCAATTCTTCTTTGTCTTCACGTTCTACTAGAACCAATTTCACATTGCTTAAGTTTATTTTTGTTGTAGCACCCACTGTTCCTAGATGTTACGTAGACGATCCGAATATGAGCAGCTGCTTGTTAAATGCAGCTATAGCACTGAAGCCACTCGTCCGTAATGGAATTGAGGAACTTGGCATACCCCCCTATGACCCACTAGTTATTTCAACTTTCTCGGTAGTACAAAATTCGAGCTTTTCCAATTTCATAGGAACTGTATACAGATTGTCCGGATTGTACTCGGGACATGGGAAATTAATGAGTGCAACAGGGAAAAGCAGATAAAATGAGTAGCTATGACAGAGAAGAAACATATCCAAATTTATCAGTATACCAATGGACACTTTCAAAACTTTTCATGGATATACAAGTTTTTAAAGTAAATTAAGCTCAGCTGTCATTAGTGTCACTAACATTTCTTCAATATTACAAACAATTCTGGATATGCCTGAACGTGAAGGAATGGAACGATTTTCAAATGCAGTTATAAATGAATTTATAGTTTCATTAATTGAGTTCCCAGCATAAATCCATTTAATAATTAATAATTTGAACCTTTTCTGCTATCGTGTACTGCATTTTGAAATTTCTAATGACAGATGTGTAAAATATGAGCATCCATGAAAAGTTTTGAATGTGTCCATTGGTATATTGATAAATTTTAATATGTTTTATCTCTGTCATACCTACTAATTTTATCTGTTTATCCCTGTCGCACTCATTAATTTCCCATGTCCCGAATACAATCCGGACAATCTGTATAACTTCACCATAAGGGGGATGGATAATTACGATATTACAGAAATCAAGTAAGTACTGTAAGCTACTTTTTGGCAGAGAAGCATAGGAAAATTACATTTTAGCTACGATCCCGAGTCAATGGTGTTTGCAGGAAAGATAGCATTTGATCCGCTTTCTATAAACACCTTATATGATGTGAATGGTACTATTATAATGATACCCATAAGAGGACAGGGAACTGCCCACGCTGCTTTAGGTAAATGTAATGCTTTTCTTCTAAATTCCAAACCGTTTTTTTGTCTGGAATAACTAATTTAATAATAGCAGATTATGTTATTAGGAGTAAAAGTGATACTTTATGTGACGAAGCTGAAGTTTATTTAGCCGAACGTTAGTGAGGCAAATAATTCAGCTAAGCCACATAAAGTCACTTTTACTCCGAATAACATATACTATTTTATCCGCAAACGAAATTCAGGTAGATTTCATTAATATAAATTTAAAAAAATAGGATGCATCGGCCGGGAATCGAACACAGGCTACCCGCGTGACAGGCGAGCACTGTATCCCTGCGCCCACCTCTGTTGTTCAAATAACGCGCTACTGTAATGATATATTAACATACTGAATCACCTGAGCTAACAGCACACGGTCACAGCAGCTGTCACACCATAACCCACGGCGACAAATGCTTGGATCCTCTGCTTGACGGTTTATTTAAATTAAAACGTTTTTGTACTCTTTTTACTTCCTTTTACAGTAAAGGAAGTATTGGATTCACCCCAAAAATTCTATATTAAGTTTTCAACAGATCTTCACGTTTTAGAGTCCCCTGAACCAAAAAAAAATTTTTTTTTCATTGGTCTGTCTGTCTGTCTGTCTGTGTGTGTGTGTGTGTGTGTGTCTGTCTGTCTGTGTGTGTGTGTCTGTCTGTGTGTCTGTGAACAGAGTATCTCAAAAACGAAAAGAGGTATGGCGTTGAAACTTCATATATAAGTTTTGTGTACTATGTAGATAAGACAGCAAGCTTTTGAAGAAAATCGCACAACCGGAAGTAGGTGTTTACTCTTGTAATTTTCAGTTTTTTTCGATTTTTTCAAAAGCGGCTCTAACGATTTTTTTTTTAACTTTACATTTTTATTACATTTTTAATGTGTATTGATGTGAGATAGGTGATTTTCCAGTTGAATACTTCTAAAGTGGGTGTCTTTTGTTTTTTTTTTCTATTTTTTTTATTAACTCCTATTTTAAATAAAACACCCGGTATATTATTACATTTTCGAATTCACCTTAAAATTCTAGAGAAAATTTGTCTCTTTAACTAACGCTCTATTTTGTACCGTTTTTGTAGAATTTGTAATTTTTGAAAATTTTTGACAAATTTTTAAAAATTAAAAATTAAATTTTTGACTAATTATAAGATCACTGTAAAAGGAAGTTGTGTGAGTGTATCACACCAGATTTTTGAAAATAGAAACCCGCCTACGATCTAAGTCTAAAGATTAGCAAAATTTTAAGCCATCATACAATTTAATCGGTCCAGTATCTTCGGAGGAGATAGCGAACAAACATAGAAAGAAAGATAGAGAGCAACGATTTTGTGTGCTTAGGCAGATAAAGTGACACTTTTACCTTGTCAATAAAGACACATAAGTTGTCAGACTTGTGACGTTTGCGGATAAAGGTTTTTAAATGAAATATGTTTCCATTTTAATTCTGGAAAATACAACTTCCTTGTTCTGCAAAGATAACAAAGTATGCAAAAATGTTAGTCAACCATCACTGGAACAGTCAAAATCAACTAACAACAAAAAATAATGTTTTTAAAGGTCCAGTTAATGGCACTTTCAAGATAGCAGGAAAAATGGCACACCATAATGATGTTGAGCATTATAATACCGAAGAAGTTACAGTTAAGCTAAAAATTGAAGATTTTAGTGCCTACTACGAAGGGTTGTTCGATGGAGATGTAGAACTTGGTAAAGAAAAAGGTTTATAAGTCTACACAGATGAAACTTTACAGTTATTTTGCAGGTTCCTGGACGAACTATCTAATAAATCGCAATTCAAAGTTGTTTGCTGAAGCCATTACGCCCGCTTTTGAAAAAATAAGCCAAGAATTTATGAGATACGTACAATGGTTGTGCGGTGCATATCCATACTATACGCTGTTTCCGCATTCTAAGCGTATAATTTCTGTATAAACCTCATTAGTTAAACTGAAATTGCTTAGTTAGATATTTTTACGTATTACTCGTAGTAGAACCACTACATTTTAGCTATTTATAGTTTAATGACAATTAAAAAGTGTTTGAAGAAGGATTGATTTTTAAATATAGTTAGTAGGAAATATTTACAAATAGTTCAGTTAATGAATTCAAGTGGTGTCTTCACAGTTGTTTTATGTCCAATGTACTTATTACCTTATAAATATATGAAATACAGATAACGTGGAGAAGGATAATTTTGAAACAGGATTGTGAAAGTGAAAATTACAACCTAAGAAAAATATATCTCAACTTAGGAGTAGGTGGTACACACATGACTTATCTTTTCATATTGTGGTATAGGAAGTTCCATATCGAAAATTTCTGCTCTTAAAGTCAACTAAATAACGTAGATTATTTAAGAGGTAGCTTACCTGTTAATTTACATAAGAAGCAGTTCCCACACGTGTCTTAGTTTTAAGCGTATTTGCTTAATTAAAAATTTAATTTTAGCTAGTCATTTTAAATTCAGTCAGTTGTCGACTTTAGGTTTTAGAAAGAAGGTAACCTCCAAACAATTATAAATCTTTATTTCGTCTATACATTGTAATTATACCGGTTGCCTAAAATTGTAGGGAACATGGCAATTTCATAAGTTGGAAAAGGCTCAAAGAGGGGTGTTCATTTGAAATTGTGGTCTAGTTTAACTTTGGGATTGATGAAGTCATGCCGTGTATTACATCATATGGTTATACACATAACTGCATATACAGGGTGTTATGGAAATGAGTGCAAATATTTTAACCAGTGAGTTCACCAAAATAATCAACTTTTCTATTTATCGTTTTTCATTTAATCGCATATTTTTTCAATCATTTATCTCCCCTAAATTTGACGAGAAGCTTGGCAAGAAGCAAATCTAAGTTAGGCCCTGAACACACGGGATTCCGTTTCCCAGATTCGGTATGCGGGATACAGAATCTGAGTCTGTTGAGACACGGCGACTGAATCTCAGACGCGGGCCTTCAGTCACTTCCAGTGCCGTGCTGTTATGGACCTAGCATTGCTGTTCTTTGTTTCTGTCGAATTAGTCTAGAAGTGCTGTATTTAAAGTCAGGGATTGGGCTCTACTAAGCTAATAAATTTTTCATTGTCAAATAATGTACATTTTATGATCGTTGTATAGTAAGGAACGCCTTGCTTATTTGATTTAAATAGAAGTTGAAGAAAATCTGCTACGCCTATGACATGATATCATATGTTCTGGCTGGCAAAAGTAGGCGAGTCCAGGCCGTGGTACACGTGGACTCATATCCTCTATATGCTCCAATGGAAAATCGGTATCCGAGATACAGAATGTGTCGCCGGCGGCCGATTTTCCTTATCTCTCCATTTCGACCGCCGGCGACACATTCTGTATCTCGGATACCGATTTACCATTGGAACATATAGAGGATATGAGTCCACGTGTACCACGGCCTGGACTCGCCTACTTTTGCCAGCCAGAACATACGATATCATGTCATAGGCGTAGCAGACTTTCTTCAACTTCTATTTAAATCGAATAAGCAAGGCGTTCATTACTATACAACGATCATAGAATGTACATTATTTGACAATCAAAAATGTATTAGCTTAGTAGAGCCCAATCCCTGACTTTAAATACAGCACTTCTAGACTAATTCGACAGAAACAAAGAACAGCAATGCTAGGTCCATAACAGCACGGCACTGCAAGTGACTGAAGGCCCGCGTCTGAGATTCAGTCGCCGTGTCTGAACAGACTCAGATTCTGTATCCCGCATTCCGAATCTGGGATACGGAATCCCGTGTGTTCAGGGCCTTTAAGTAAATTATTATTATTCCATAGGCGGGTATGCATTTTTAGAGTAAAATTGTTTTGAATTTTAACTCAGTTTTGAGGGCGTTTTCGAAAAAATGATAAATGAAGAAGTTGTTCAGTTTAGCGAGTTCTATTACGAGTTAAAATATTTTTACTCATTTTCATAACACTTTATATAATTCGTATTTGCTTTAAATAATACACAAGTTATTGGATTTGGAAGTAGTAACTTGCCGTCTAAAATTTGCTCGTTGCTATTCTTGATAAAACAGGCTACAAAAAAGCAAGTACCTACGTGTTACGACAGTGATATGACAGAAATGTGTGTGTAGAATGCGTTACGACGTACGTGAGCAACGATCACAGCGAACTAGACTACAAATTCAAATGAATACCCGTTACTATTTGCCATATGAGTAACCGAAATGGAGAATGCAACAATTACACAATAATACATGTACCATCTTGTTTTCTTTTAGTAAAATATGTATCCTTTACTGCCTAGCTCTAGGTTTCCTACAATTTTTGGCAACCGGTATATCTAAATGTATTTTATTTACCTACACGTTGTGATCTTCAATGTATTACTACGCTTTTGCCATTCTAATTAACTCTCTGTTTGATAATACTGGTAAAGAACAAATTTTTCATTTTAGAAAATTGCAAAATAGGTTCTCGGCCAATATAAAATTTTATGTCTTACTAGTCAGTACAGTGTTTATTGTTTGGTCACTTTGATCAGTGGTGGCTTAATATAAGAAGCCAAGGATCCATGACTCTACCTACTTATTTTTGATCATCCTTCTTATTTTAAATCTTAAACAAAGCGCAAGTAATTTCTATTTCATGAATATGAACTGTACGAGAAGCGCTGCTTGCTTCCAGGGTCGCGTTGGTGCCAGATCGAAGCGGCGCTTCTCGATAGTTCATAGATTGCAGCTGGTACAAAGCGGAAAGAAGCTTGATGTTTATACCTTTGGGCGACTTACAATCTCCGTGCCAGAGCCTTCGGGCTTCTAAGTCTCTCGACTTCGGATGTCCTTAAACATCTTCATAATGCCCTTGATACATAAATTAAATACTAATAAGAACGAATTTAGAATTCAAAATTGTTCACTATTTATATTGATCTGAAATGTGAAATTGCTAAAATATTTCATTCGCAACCATTTACGTAATAAAGCATTAGTGATTTTTTAAAAGTTGGGAAATAAACCATTGAACCAATAGGTTACCATAACAGCCGTCGTGCCGGGCTCCATAGCTCAGTGGTTAGGCATTCTGGCAACTGATCTAAGGGTCGAGAGTTCGATCTCCGATCCCGGTGAGGTTTTAAAAATTAAAAAATGCGGATGAAAGCCTCTACAGAATGCCATCATTCGGAAGTGATGTAAAGCCGTGGGTCCCATGTTTACTACGATGTGTAGCATGTAAAAGATTCCTTGCTAGGGTTGGAACTCGGTCATAGCAACGGATTTTTACTGCATTGTATTACTATTAGCTTAACGTCAGTTTTGTAGAACTAACAAATCTATTTTTACAATTCTTGTTCAGAATAAAAGGTTTGTGAAAAAATAGTACACATACCACGGTGAAAAGTTTCACCTCGGTACGCAATATGCTAATACAGGCGTTGTAGCTCCAACACTACAAAAATACATAAATAGTAGTGATGGGCTTATTCGAATGAAAAATAACCGGTTATCCGGTTATTGAAATAACCTATGTAACTCGGTTTTCGTTACAAGTATTCAAATGAAAAATAACCTCATGCTGATACGTACTACGCTTTGAATATAAAACCTCTATTCAAAGGTACTACGTGCCATATCTCAGCGACCTACGTAGTGCTCAAAATTCTGTAAATATAAATACGTCATAACTCATAAACAAATCAGGTTGTAATGAAAACACCATTTGGTTATTGCTGGTGACCTGAAACCCGAACGCCTAAAAACTGCAGACGCATCAAGCTATAAAACAATTTTTTATTTGCTTACATCTCCAAAGGCCTTTAACCCGCCCGATCGATAAAGATAAACGTTTTACAACTGTGTTTATTGCGATTAGCAAGCAATCCCGCATATTTCTTTCTTTCCACACTTCTTAATATATACCTCTTAATTTCCAATACATAACACATAATGTACGGTCGGCGACTTAAAAATCGGGCACTACACACTATTATGATATGTTTGCATGTATTTTTTAAGTGTATAAACTGGATTTTTACAGTTATTATGGTTTTAATTGTTACGCCAGATTGTTTATTGTTTGACAATTATGAAATGCCATCTCACATTAATGAAGTAACCGGAGCAAGAATACTCCAAAGACTAGAAGAACATATTACGTGTCCCGATTTCTAAGGCGCCGACCGTACATATTATGTTTTGGTTCCTCTGCTATCTGCAAGTTACGATGTCGATGCAGATGACGGCGAACCGCCAACCGGCAAACCGGCAAACTTAATCGAAACGAATCGAGAGCCAAAATTTATTCGAATGATTATTCAAATAATCATTCGGTTATTAATATGATTCGAATGCAAATAATTCGGTTATGAAAATTGTCCGGTTATGCCCATCACTAATAAATAGGCAGTGCATTTCCTAATCAACAGTTTCATCCACTAATAATTGAATTTAATTTAATACTGGCAGCCGTCAAAATAGGTAACAAACAAAATTGCCCTTTTATTTCAAATAACTTCCAGTGGTTTCTTTGATTTGAAATTTCAAATGTACCATAGTTTCCATCGGGTTTTGTATTAAACGTACAATAAATTGTTACGGCCAAACGGCTACTGAAAGTTTGATTTATTTTGTTATTTCAGCGTTAAATGGACGTCGGTGTCCATCTGAATCTTAGCAACGTCTAGTGGTTCATAATCTCTTCCTGAAACTACAAATTAACTTTAGCAGAGTTTTGGAAATTGAATATTACATGTCAAGCAGAGGTTCGTTTGGCATTTGGGAGATTAATGTGACTAATGTGATTAGGAAATTTTGGAATTCGTTTGATGGGTTTGTAAGACAACGAAATTTTAGCAAATGCAGTTTTATGTTCAAGATCAAATTCTGATTACTCTACGTTATTATTTACTGCTTGCCGTCTGTTTGATTCACACAGATGCGTGCATCAAAACCTTTTTGATTATAATTAATCATGTAATTCAAGTCATAACTGTTCTATCTCATTCAAAGGTCGTGGTAAAGCCAAATTTGCATCTTGCCGTATTTGTTTGCCTCTGTTAATGTTGGAAAGGAATTTGTAAGCTTCCCTTAATGGCTTTTAAGCGGATGGATACATTTTCTACTAGAACTTAAGCCGACTTAGCATATTTGGGAATCATGGGTTTATGGATTTCGTTCAATTGCCTCATTGAGAGAGCTTAGCATTAGGATTCTTAGAATAAGTATTTATTCCTACGTGCGACGCTCCGATTGGCTACGCAGGATCGCCTCAGCCAATAGTGTTTGAGCTTGCCCCTCCTTGATGAATTTGCGAGTTCGGCTCGTTGTAAATTCAGAGTTAGTTAGAATCAGAAGCTCGAGTAGGCAAGTTCAGCTATGCTTTGTGCTGGGTTGCGGTCGTTCTAACTCCCTGGTAAAGACGTTTCCAGGTTGTTTTGTGTTACGGTTACGCGCAATTCGCTATTTTCGCGTGGCCAATCCAAGCGTGTCACAACAGTTGAAGCTTTTGTAAAAAACCATCGGTCCATCAGTGACGTTTGTAATCGTTGTTACTCAATATACTCGTGTTTGTTAAGTCTTGTTTCACTCCAAAAACTAACTGAACCCAAGTTAGGGTTATTAAGTGGCAGTTCCCGGCAATCCCATTGAACCGGAATTCGGAGTGGATTAATTTGGGGCCCCATTCGTGGAAGCCTCTTATCAAGTTAATCATACAAAAAACACAGTCAGTTGGAGTGAAAAGACTCGAGTCAAGATTACACAAGTGTTTATTATATTTAACCATTGTACAAACTAAAATCCGGGTTTTTCAATATTTACGGAACATAAACAAAAGAATAAAGTTTTTCTTGGTGCCCTCTGCGTTGCGTCGGCCCGAGGGGAAGGCGGAGGTAGGGATTACTATCAACCATATATGTATTACTTACTATATTGCTAGCGACTATGAGTGGGAAACTCACTTAGGAAGTGAGACAGACAACCAACTGTTCCATGTATAATGGTGAGCTGTGCGCAAGCGCGTCGTCCGCGGGGTGGGGAAGTGAACCAACCAAGTTTAAAATTCGCTTCTAAAGGCGGAGTTCTAATTCTCACGCACGCGCACGAGACGCGTTATACTCTAAGTGAGACTATGTCGGCGCCGTAATGTTTTCGGGCGTTCCGAGACCCTACTAGCAATCATATCCATATAATAATGCAGAAGACTACAAGTCGTGTTTACACAACTAAAAGTACCATAGTTACATTCATACATTTCTATTTTCGGGTTTTTGTAAACAAACTTCCCAGTAATTTTAATAGCGATATTATCACAGAAAACAATTACTTATTATGCCTATTGCTTATGTTTTTTAAAACTATTGACACAGCTTCGAAGACAACTACATTGGTTTAATTTAATATCTGTGTAACTGAACGCTCCCAAAATTGAAGCCGTACGCACACGCTAAGAAGGCGTGTCTTTAAAGTTTAGGTTACATAACCTACAAATTTTCAGATTTGGCTATGTTTTACAAAGTTGCGGTGTTGTGTAGTTACACTGAATTGGGAACTGTGGTTGTTTGTGTAAGAGAATTTCAAAAAAGGGGATTACCACATTGTCACATTCTTTTAATTCTTACAGGAATTTATAAAGATACCTCTCAAAACTTTGAAAAATTACAAAATATTACATTTTAGGAGACGACCCTTTACGAACTGCAGAAGACCTAGATAAGCTGCCAAAAAAGCTGGTTTATTGTACTCTCAATTTACTAATACCAAAGTGCTCACAACGGACGGATCGAAAGCCAGCGTTTACCTTGATGGCATCCAAACTGAGCAGATTCCAATGTTCAAATACACTGAGCGACAAAAGTCTGGGTTCACGAATAATTTTTCCAATTTTACATACTGAAAATGGTTTGTGGCGCTTAAAATCTGATGTCAATGTTTACGTATCAATAAACAAATTTAGTGCTATAGTGGGCTAACTCATAACCATACCATTGTTGAAATATTGCGATTTTGTTTCTGTCGTACATTATTTAAGTATTTGATGTTTTGTTAAGAATCTGGTTGGCGTTGTCAGGGATATGTTTACAGCATGCCAATTGTTTCCGATAACTGTCAGTATTAACTGTTAATTCTCGCTTCTGTGCCAAAATGCTGATATCTCCAGTAAGAAATGCAAAAATAGTCGCTCACATTGAAGAAGGACAGCCAGAGAGATGCAGGACGTAGGTACGGAGTATGGCAAAACGGGGTTCGAACAATTTGGCAGAGGTATGAAGCAGACGGTTTACTAACAGCCAGACCACGATCAGGAAGACCAAGGAAAACTAACGCCCAAGATGATCGATTTATGTTGTTACAATCTTTAAGAAATCTCACTGCAACAGCTACAATTACGGCTAATGAACTGGCTGCTGTCAGAAATGTTCAAATATCGTCACGTACAGTTCACGACGACTTCACGAAAACAATCTGAAACCATATCGGGCTGCCATTGGTCCAAAACTTTCAGTACGCCACAAACATAATCGACTAAATTTTGCTAGAACTTACCAGAACTGGTGGGATCCCCAATGGAGATGCGTATTGTGGACAGATGAGTCTCGATTTACTTTGGATGCTCCAGATGGTCGTTCACGGGTATGGAAAAGACCAGTAGAACGCTATGCTGCTTGTGCTATGGCCACAACTTCATATTTTTTTGGAGGTTCGGTAATGGTATGGGGAGGGATGTCTTCAGATGCTCGCACAGAGCTTCACATCTGTGATAGAGCAGCCCTCAACGCAGATAGTTACATTAGAAACATTCTTGAGGAATATGTTGTTCCGTTTAGTCATTTTGTTGGTGACAACTTTCGTTTAAAGCAAAATAATGGACGGCCACACGTAGCCAATATTACTCTGCAATATCTAAATGAAGTTGGAATTACACTTTTGGATTGGCCAGCCTGCTCACCAGACCTGAACCAGATAGAACACGTGTGGGATCAACTGGAAAGAGCAATTCGCACTCGCCCTAATTGGCCCCAGACATTAGGATAGGTTACCACAAAAAAATCTTGCACGATTGATTAGCAGTATGCCTAGACGTCTAGAATGTGTAATTAGAGCTCGTGGCTTAGAATTAACAGTTAATACTGACAGTTATCGGAAACAATTGACATGCTGTAAACATATCCCTGACAACGCCAACATGATTCTTAACAAAACTTCATCAAAAACTTGAATAATGTACAGCTGATTGCAAATAAAAGAAACCAGCAATCATGCAAAAGCGGCAAGCGCACTTTTAGCTGGAAACATACATACTATTTTTTCGACGACTGAGCATATTATTAATGGAAAATATCATATTTCATTTTATTGCAAATATTAATTGAAAATCAAGTTAACATTACTCGCGCAGTCTATTAGACATGTGACGCGATTATTTCAACAAATGACGGGCATTGTCAAGGAAACATTCGGACGTGGCTACCTATTTTGTTCACGCGGAAACCCAAAACGCTCGGCGAGCGGCAAAAAGATAAAAACGCACGCTCAGCGGCAAATGTCAACTTTCTGTTGTCAAATGACAGTGAGAAAAATCTACTTTCGATGTCAGTCGTCGAAAAAATATGTTTCTTATGGTTCTGATCCTGGCGGTTGAAAAAATTGTATATACACGGCAGGGCAGAACACCATTTTTCCCTCTGTGTATTTGTAGTGCTCGGCATCGCCCTTGAGCTGCAAACTACCATCTTGGGAAAAATTATGCTTTTCTCTTTCTTATAATGTATTATTTTTTCACATTGCCATTGGTGACATTAAAAAAAGTGACTTTTTGATACTTTTCATAACTGCTCACAATCATATTGATTTCACCTAAAAATGAACTAAATGAATTAATAACAGATTCATCCATTTTCAAGTAAGCTCTATTCTATAATGTATAATGGTTAATTTATACAGGGTCCGGCAACGAAATGGGGGTGAAAGATATTTCTAAAACTATGAGAGTTGTATAAATATTGTGTATATAAGATAATGCTAATAGAATATAAATATCAACCAGTGCTGTGACCACCGTCCCCTTTCTTGTACCATTTATAACAATATTGTTTCATACAGTGGCGAGTCAGAAGCCAGAAAACAACGTTTTAGCGTGCCGGCGATCACAGCATTAGTCGATCTTTCTATTCTATTAGGTTAGCCCTATGGTGCGTATTCCTGTGGACACACGGTATAATTATGGCCCAATCCGTATTACAGCATAATTTTGATTTAGAGTAATGAAATAGTATATTGTATGTTAAGAGCTGAAAGTGCATTCTTGCCGCTTGTGCATGAAACGAAACATACCTACTATTTTTTCTACGATTGAGCATATTATTAATGGAAAATATCATATTTCATTTTATTGCAAATATTAATTGACAATCAAGTTAACATTACTCTCGCAGTCTATTAGACATGTGACGCGATTATTTCGACAAATGACGGGCATTGCCAAGGAAACATTCGGACGTGGCTACCTATTTTGTTCACGTGGAAACCCAAAACGCTTGGCGAGCGACAAAGTGATGAAAACGTACGCTCAGCGGCAAATGTCAACTTTCTGTTGTCAAATGACAGTGAGAAAAATCTACTTTCGATGTCAGTCGTCGAAAAAATATGTTTTTGTAAAATCGTATTAAAATAAGGTCATTTATGCATTAATTTGCGGGCGTAAATAATGCCTTTTGCGCCCTAAGGCCTAAAAAACCAGCATCACATTGGCAACCAACAACAATTTGATTTTTGAGAACGAATCGTGCTATTTATTTTTCAAAGCTTTATGGTGGATTTTACAAAAAATCTTGTTTGCATTTCGGGCGTGAACGGCGATTTTGGCCCTTTGGCGTTTTATAATCCTTCGGCCCTTCGGGCCTCTGGCTTATAATTCCGCCGCGGGCCAAAATCGCCTCCTTCACGCCCTTAATACAAAAATAGCTATTTTGTAAAATCGTACTAAAATATGGTCATTTATGCATTAATTTGCGGGCGTAAATAGTGCCGTTTGCGCCCTAAGGCCTAAAAATAATTTGCGGGCGTAAATAATGACTTTTGCGCCCTAAGGCCTAAAAAACCAGCATCACATTGGCAACCAACAACAATTTGATTTTTGAGAACGAATCGTGCCATTTATTTTTCAAAGCTTTATGGTGGATTTTACAAAAAATCTTGTTTGCATTTCGGGCGTGAACGGCGATTTTGGCCCTTTGGCATTTTATAATCCTTCGGCCCTTCGGGCCTCTGGCTTATAATTCCGCCGCGGGCCAAAATCGCCTCCTTCACGCCCTTAATACAAAAATAGCTATTCTTACGGTTCTGATTCTGGCGGTTGAAAAAATTGTATATACACGGCAGGGCAGAACACCATTTTTCCCTCTGTGTATTTGTAGTGCTCGGCATCGCCCTTGAGCTGCAAACTCACATCTTGGGAAAAATTATGCTTTACTCTTTCTTATAATGTATTATTTTTTTACATTGTCATTGCTGACATTAAAAAAAGTGACTTTTTGATACTTTTCATAACTGCTCAAAATCATACTGATTTCACCTAAAAATGAACTTAATGAATTAATAACAGATTTATCCATTTTCAAGTAAGCTCTATTCTATAATGTATAATGGTTAATTTATACAGGGTCCGGCAACGAAGCGGAGGTGGAAGATATTTCTAAAACTATGAGAGTTGCATAAATATTGCGTATACAAAAGTTGTAGGTACTAAGGTGGTGCACATTACTAAAATAGTTTTGATTATAGAGGGTGTCTCAAAAAAGTGTGGCGGATCAAACTTTTTTTTTTAAATAGAATGCCGTATATTTAGGTACCTTAAAAGTTTTGTATTGAAATACTCTTCATTTTCATATAAAGTTGTAAGGGTCTAACGTCAACTGTTTTGGAGATATTAACAATTTTATGCAAAAAATTTCTGAACTTCAGGCGGCTGCTGTAAGCGACAGAAAACAATTGAATGAAGGAAAACGTTACCAAAACATTATTATTTTTGTAAACTATCTTTCAAGTGTAAAATGGTTGATCTGGCTATTAATGTTATACAGAGTGCTCAATATTTGCAAATTAAATTTCGATTTTTTTTCAAATGTGACGCCCTATATATTTTTGTATTTCTGAAGAGCTCTTTTAATGAACTTTCTTTTGATATGTTACTTCATACCTATTAAGTTCCAACTGTTTTTCAGATATGCGAATTTAAACATAAAAAACAATTTAAACCCCTTAAGATGCTTTATTTCATAGAATAAAAAACAAACGCGTTTAAAATAATGATTTAAACACTTAAATTCTTCAAACAAAAACTCAAAACTAGAAATAACCAATACGAAAAAAGCGAAAAAAAGCAGGAGAAAATTAAATCTGAAAATCGACCGAATTTTGAGATAGGAAATGAAGTGGAAGAAGAAAGCTCATTAAAAGTACTTTTTAAAAATACAGGGATATAGAGGGTGTTCAATTTAAATAAATCAAACTAATTATATTTGCAGATTATGAATTCTCTGTACAGCTTTAATACTCGGAGCAGGAAAGGAGAACTATTTGAACATTTAGTGTAATTACGTATAAGCTTTTGGTGTATTGGCTTTTCTTTTTTTTTTATCTGATTTAATTTGACCGTGGAATTAATTTATTCCTGCATTTATCGTTTTTTTCGTGTTTATTATTTCCTGTATCAACACTGACTGAATTTATATTTTCTAAACCTGGTTTTGTGCTTTTATTTTTAGAGAGATCATGCGTTTAAATCACTATTTTAAGGGCGTTTGTTTTTTATCCCTTGAAATGAAGCATCTTAAGAGGTGTAAATTGTTTTTATGTTCAAACACACATATCTGAAAAACAGTTGAACTTAGAAGTATGAAGTAACATATTTAAAGAAATATCATTAAAAGGGCTCTTCAAAAATACAAAAATATACAGGGCGTTCCATTTAAAAAAAATCGAAATGATTAAATTTGCAAATATTGAGCACCTTATATAACATTAATACCCAGATCCACCATTTTACACTTGAAAGATAGTTTACAAAAATCGGAATTTTTTGGTAATGTTTTCCATCATTCAATTGTTTTCTGTCGCTTACAGCAGTCGCCTGAAGTTCACCATTTTTTTGCATAAAATCGTTAATATCTCCAAAACAGTTGACGTTAGACCCATACAACTTTATATGAAAATGATGAATATTTCAATACAAAACTTTTAAACTACCCAAATATAGGAAATTCTGTATAATCAAAAATATTTTAGTAATGTGCACCACTTTCGTACCTACAACTTTTATATACACAATATTCATGTAACTCTCATAGTTTTAGAAATATCTTCCACCCCCGCTTCGTTGCCGGACTCTGTATATATACAGTACAGTGAACATTGCGCTTTCATACTTTGACCAAAATTATTTAAAAAGATCTTTTTGTCAACTACACGGAAAAATTGCATGTTCAACACATTGGAAAAGTGATTTTTCCATGCTCACGTAAAACTTTTACATTCGCTGGAAAACTCTCACTTTTCTTAACTTGTAGAACAATCTACTATTAATTCACTAGCGATTTAAGAACAACTCGCTAGCACATAAACATTATAAACAGTTACTTATGGTTGCTATTATAGAGATAATAATAATAATGCCAGTTTAAAATTACAAAGAAATAATAATTAATCGAGTTATTTAACAATAACAGTAACGGCGTAACTGGAGACTTGAGTTACCGCATCTATATTTTTATGACGCTCAACGCCTCAACGGCTTAAACCTGAAAATAAACACAGATTGCAAGCAGCTGAAAATTATTTCGGTGGCACAAATAATTCTCACATATAATCTCATAAGAGTATTAATTCTTTCCTGATTTTTTTTTTCACTGCGTTCCAACAACGTCGTATTAATTAGAATGTTTTCCAGATGCGAGCGTTTCCTTTCCAGAGACTTTCCATTTGAAAATATATTTTTTGGAACTTTTCCTGACTGCCAATCTCTAGAGTGCTTTTAAAACTTTCTTTAGTACAACAAAAGTTATTACATTTTTGTCGTACATTTTATATGCGGCATATGCCGCGGGTTTCAGCTAGTATATGTATAATACATATATGCTATCAACAGACCAAAATTAAATATTCAGGTTTCAACTCGTCGGTCACGGGTTTCTCCAGATTCTAGAAAGACTAAAGCCGAGATGTTTTGGAGCAGTCCATAGCCACCCTGAGCTTGACAAACGCAAACGTTCGCTATGCTGACTAAATAAATTTAGAAGTTTCAAAGCCCGGGCGTGACCTTCCTCGACTGGCTCTTACTGAACGAACGCCGGCAAAATTGTAATTTCGCCGGTGCTCGCTAAGTTTGCTTGTTTATGAAATTCAAATGCCAGCGGTTTTGTTGATAGCATTGAATTATTCTGAGAAGCCGGGTAAACGTTAATAATTCGTAAACTGTATTTCGGCGAGTCGCTAGGCATGCACCGTGCATGTAACTAACATCTGGGCCTGAAAATTTGGCATTGGAGCCGCGGGCTCCCTTCAGGAACTCAGTTTTAACGGACTGGTTTTCTTATCGATTTGGAGCGATATGAATTCGGAGAACGGCCGGGAAACCTTTAATTAAGAAGCGAAGCATCTACAGTTAGGCTACAAGATGGTGTTCTTTTGCGCTCTGGCGTTAGCGGAAATGGTTGGCTTAGCTAAGCTGAAAGATGGTGTTTGGTAGTTTGTCCAACCCAAGCAACGGAGGTTTCAGCTCAGGATTAAGTGTCTTCGGCAGTTCGACTTAGGAACAGAACATTTCTTACATCATCGCAGTTCGCGAAAATACAGTAATAACGCGATCGTCTCCAGGTGTTAGTTACAGGATGCTGGTCTTCTTAGGGGCTGTACTGGCGGTGACTGGGGGAGCTCATAGGACCAAGGGCCCAAGGTAGCTCTTTTCTAAGACTCAGGTACTGGTCTCGACTCTAAAAAGAACAAGTTAGATCTTTTTGATAACTAAGAGCGAGACTTGACGGGCATCGCTATTTTATTATGCTTCGATCTCCTTCCACGTCGTTTACCTACGAAAATTTAAGTAGGGCTAAACGTGATACCACAGTCTATAAACGAACCAGTCGTCTCGCTCGGCCTAAAATGTGTCTCCGAATTTTACTACGCAGGTAGAACTCCCAGCCACATGCGCACACTGCATTCGCGCAGATTTGAATGCACACCTGTTGTGCGATAACCTGAATTACCTAATTATTTGCGATTATTGTTCCGTTCTTCAAGGTCGTGGCCGTAATTTTCAAATATAAATAAAGCCATATCGACTCCCGGCAATATGCGCTGTAAATTTGTAAGTGACACGAACATCAAAGGTACCGACAGTGAATGAGACGACTGGTTTGTTTATAGGCTGTAGCGATACTTTGATGAAGTAGGGCTGCGCGGATCGAGCTGCAGCGTGTAGTTTGCGCCACTCGCCGGATTTACACTTGGGCAATCAGCAGAATCCATGACGCAATTCTTCTTGTTTTTCTTACCCTCCGCGTGGCCCAAATGTTTGCACGTCACTTATTTTTGACTGTGATAGCACCCACAAATTCAAAACGGAATTTTAAAAATTATAAAACAATTTCTAGTCACGCGAAACGTCTGAATTAGTAATGGATGTGAACCCATTAGTGTCTTGAATTGACAGTTCACTTTTAAAAATTCATTACTGGTTAGTCTTATTGACTAGATGCATGATTTCTTGTATTGCCTTGGCTTATCTTAGACGTTCGTTGTTAAGGTTTGGATTTGTATGCACTAATAAACAAAATTAGTAATATGAGTGTTAGATTCGAACCAGTTGCGTACTAACTTCCAAGGAATCTCGAGTATGTTAGGATAATTTCGGCACTTTATGTTGATATTCGTTCACTTCTCTTGATTGCAGTATGTTTGGTCTTGTGTCCTGCTGCACCAGCTTATTGCGTTTCGTTTGCTGGAACTAACCTTTACAGCCGTCCGTAGTATTAATTCGCTTTGTATATATATTGATATGATACGTGTGATGCTTGTATCTCTATCTGCTATATAATATTTAGCATGTAATTAATTTTTCTTAAAGCTTATTCTTTTTATTTGCAAATACTGCTTCAGCTAACTATAATTACTTTATATAATCGAGAGCTCTTATTTTCAAGGTGGGTTCATCAAAATCTAGTTCGCTTAATTGACGTAATAAAATTATATTTTCAAAATTTGTTTTACTTGCAATGATATTAAACGTCAAATCCAACTTTCAACCTTACCAAACCAGTTATTGACAATTGCATTTTCACAATTACACACATCTTAATCAATTTACATCAATTTAATTATCACTTCGTATTATGTTGTTTCACTAATTGATCTTTATTTAAAATGTTTCAATATTAATTTCTAAAACAAACCTTGTCACTTATTAAGCCTATCCTGCTCCAAATCCAAACACCAGTGCCTCCTGCCTCGACTGATCCCAATGTCACCCTGCTTGACACCTACTGCTCAATCCTGTCAACCAATTTACGATCCTGCTGACTCCGGTTGCAATCCCTCTATCCAATGTGAACTCCTAATCCAACCACTCCTGGTAAGTTTTCAAGTTATAACAGCAACAGCTCTTATCTGATTTATTCCTTAGGTAATCTTGGGTACACCGCAGTTCTCTCTGAACTGTTCCAATTCTGGTAGTATTCTCCCAAAGCTCGTACTAGTTGAATAAGTTTACCTCGACAAGACCAGCCAAAATCAACAGCTAAGATGATCTCTGTCCTCCAAAACTGGTCCCTCCTATTGACTGCTTTTATCCAAATACTGCTTCCCTGCTGTCCGGCTACCGTATCCTTCCTAAGTTCCAATACTGGTCAAACTCGAGCCCCTCAATTGTTCCAATCAACTCCTGGTACGTTTTAATAGTTTAATTATCCAAATATAATCTTGTTTATTTCATAGATGACACTCTGCACTCCAACCAAATGACAGATCTCTTGTGCCAATATAACCACCAATGTCAATTATAATAATGATGTATTTAAATGTTACATTCACCAATAAATCTAATTCAATAGTACTTCAATTTAATCCTTATAATTCACAGTTTAAATAATCTCTCCAGTTGATTACCCAGTATTTTTAATATTAATATTTTATTTCATTATAAACACCTCGTAGATTTTAGTATAGCCTTACCATTTGTATGTTTACCAAATAATTATACAAATTAGGCAGCAATTTCTATTTTTTTTTAAATATAATTTACACCTCGCAAAATTACAGATAGGTACATTTTTCGTTGAATTTTTTTATGTAACTACTGTTTTAAACAAATTTTGATTTCCACTAGCTACAATTATTATAACACTCTATCTAAAATTAAATATAACAATATTACAGGATTATTATTAAGCAAATACAATCATCAATCGTAACCTTGGCTTATTCTTTTATACCTTGACTGCAATCAACACCCTTACATATTCAATTAATGCCTTACGAACTTCTTACCTCTCTTATGTTTCAATTGATTTATCAACCTTAACATCTTTTCAAGATTTAATTAAACTAATTCTCCAAATTTATTCGTTTTTTTAAATATTTTATTAATGTAATCAATTAATCTTTCCTCATGTATCATAACAATATATATATATATATATATATATAGCGAGTATGTTACAGCCTGGGCCGTCTCTCGCCTCCCAAACGCCATTGGTCTTTATTATTCCACATTCCTTCTTCTAGATTTCTTGTGCGCATATCTTCTGTTATTTGTTTATTCCATGTGTGAGGGGTCTGCCTCTTTTGTTTCTCTTCTCCCTGGTGAGTTCCAATCTAAAATTCGCTTTGGCCATCTACCTTCGTCCATCCTTCGTACGTGCCCATACCATACAAAACGCTTTTTTTTTATTTCTTCAATAGTTGTTTCTTCCTTCTTCATTCTATTTCTTATTTCTGTGTTTCGAACATGATCTAATCTGGACACTCTGCGCCCTCTTCGTAAAAAATCCATTTTCACAGCGTTAATCCTTTGCTTATCTTTATTGGTCATTTCCCAGGTTTCATATCAGCCTATAAGTATACTCTGTACTATTGTCTTATACCGGGTGGTTGGTCATAACTCTGAACAAAAGCAATTTAGATGGCTTATCACGGTTATGCATCTTCCTGCTCACCATTGTTATGGAAAAAATTGGTAGCAGTACTAAATTAAAGAGAATAATTTTCCGCGTCCTTTAGTATTAAAAATTTATTGGATAATGCTACTTGTGCATAAAAATATTAATTTTAAAATTTAGATATTCGCAAATATCGGCGGCCGCGCTTCCCAAATATGAGTGGCCGCGCTTGTTAAAAAACAAAAGTTGTCTGTTGACAACTCAGATAATTGTGTCGCTTAAAATGGATGCAATTTACTCTGACGAGAAAAGGGTGTTCATTATTAAAACTTTTTATGCTGGCAATAGTTTACGCAGAGTTAGGGACTTATATTCTCGATACAATTTCAAGATTCCAACAATTGCGACAATACAAACTTACGTGCAGAGATTCGAAATGACGGGAAGTGTAGCAGCTAAAGAAAGCAAAGGTAAATAATTAAGTTCATACAGTGTATGTGTTCATTGATACTATTTAAATGTATAATATTGTAGGTAATCGAGAAAGTCGAAATGATGATTTAGAGGAAAGGGTTCTGGCATTAATACAACTAAATCCAAACCTAAGTGCAAGATCAGTAGCTCGTGACTGCAATGTTAATCATGGATCATTAAAAATACTTAAGAAGCATAAAAAGTTTTAATAATTAACACCAATTCTTCGTTAGAGTAAATTGCATCCATTTTAAGCGAAACAATTATCTGAGTTGTCAACAGACAGCTTTTGTTTTTTAACAAGCGCGGCCACTCATATTTGGGAAGCGCGGCCGCCCATATTTGCGAATATCTAAATTTTAAAATTAATATTTTTATGCACAATTAGCATTATCCAATAAATTTTTAATACTAAAGGACGCGGAAAATTATTCTCTTTAATTTAGTAGCACTACCATATTGTTCCATAAAAATGGTGAGCAGGAATATGCATAACCGTGATAAGCCATGTAAATTGCCTATGTTCAGAGGTATGACCAACCACCCGGTATATTCTGACTTTAGTATGATTACCTATATTCTTTGACCACAATAGGAGGTTCAATATTTGTGTAGCCTGTCTGCCTTGAGCCACCCTGCTCGTGATGTCTTTTTTGGAGTTCCCCCTGACGAGATTATACTTCCCAGGTATTTGAAGTCGTCGCATTTTTATATTGTGTGTCCTTGTATTTGCAGATTCCTTCCATGATTTTCTGTTGTTAAGTATTTTGTCTTTTTATAGTTAATTTTTAGTCCGTTTGCGTTATATGTGTCTGCTAGTTTTCTCATCATGTATTCTATATCAAATTCATCACTAGCCATGATTACTTGGTCATCTGCGAACAACAAGGAGTAAATGTAATCGTCTCCAATCGGTATACCCATAAATCTACATTTTTATTTCCAACTTGTTAGAATACTTTGTAAGTAAATTTTGAACAGGATGGATGAAAGGCAACAGCCCTGACGTAATCCTTTATTTGCCACGAATGGTGTCGATATTTTGTTTAAGATTTTGAGGACGTTTGTTTGATTCTTGTAGATTTCCTTAATCGTATGTATGTAAGCTTTGTTGATATTTGTTTTTTCGAGGATTTCAAAGAGTTTTTGCACTCTGACTGTCATATCATGTGGTCTCCAGATCTTTTAATTTTCTTTTTTCGATTATTTGTTTTAGGGAGAACACGTTGTCAGTACAGGAACGGCCGCCAGTGAATCCGCTTTGTTCCCACTTTAAATTAACACTTCTGCATTCGTTTTTTACATCACTTCACTCTTCGGCTCACTGTTAGTCACTCACTACCACAGTTCGCCACCTAACACGCATTTACACCGTTTCATTTGCCTTTTGATCCAGCATCATGCAATCGAGCCGCATTCGAGGTTAGCGTATAAACACTGGCATGTCAAGTTACTTATAGATAATAATATTACATAATATAGGAATTTACAACATTTTTACTCCTATTGGTTTTGGACTATAATTTCTACAGATAATTTGCTTAAACAGAATTTGTAGATAATTGTATACTATATGATCCTGTTCTGTAGAATTTTATATTTATGAAATAATTATAAAGCTTTCCCGGAAACCGAAAATCACATAAAAGTAAAGTACCACTTTCAGTATCCAGCTTTTAACCAAAAATCATTGGGTTCTCATAATTTATACTAAAAGAAACGATATAAATTTTAAGGCTAGTGCATTAAACCGTCTGGGCTGTAGAGAGGAAACAGGCAGACTCATAGACTGACAGAGACATTACTTTCAAAACCACTTTTTCTAAAGCAGAAGACATTTCGTCAACTTTTGACAACATGACATTTAACGACATCATCCACTCTTTTATAATTGTGCTTCGGGGATCTGTAAATGCAAACCGCACTTTACAGACTTCGATTGGCGCTTGTCACGGTTAGTTAAGTTTTTCCACTGGCTAATAGAGGACGCCGTCGAGTTACGTTTTATCAATTACATCATGTTTTTAATGAGCTATTGCCAACGCTTAGACTGCAATTCGATACGTATTGGCGCCCGACTGTCGGTTAGTGAGAGACATTTTTCAAGAAATGTTATCAGCCGAATGGGTCGTACGTGACAAAATATGCAAACTCAACGCTACGTGCACACATATGGGTTTTCTACATAAGTATTTTGCACCTTTCGCAGTTCTTGCCGGTTATTGTTGCAGTGAGATAGATAGAGACGTGAGTTCCCGTTTAAGTTGTCAAATATTGAGTAAATTGATAAAAAGTTTAAAATTGTTAATGCAGATCATTATATCAAATTAATATGAGAAAAGCTTGATTTTTATATAATAATAATGGTGAGGCACTAACACCCCATGAAGGAGCTTGGCCTGCAGGGCGGAAGGTCAGAGCTTCCGTATCCTGGCTACGCTAATAGTATTAGCTTTTTCAGTATTCTAGTTACATTATAATGATATGAAAGTTGCCATGTTGTATTATGGAAGTCAGAAAAACATTATATTACGACAAAATTATAGTTACAACACTTTAAAAAGACGATACAGGGAAAATAATCATCCCCACAATTTAAAATTTACGAAACGAAACAAATTACATTTTGCATGAAAGCACGTACATTATGTACATTAAATTAAATATTACGACAATATGATTTTTATTTATACTATATAAAAATCAAGCTTTTCTCATATTAATTTCATATAATTACCTCCATTAACAATTTTAAACTTCCCGTTTAAGTTTACAGCGTGCAAGCCAGTCACCAGAGACAGTGGAAGCAACCTAGATGTGTTAAGCGCTGCGCGCGTTCGGGATAACATTTAAGTCATTTTCTGCCTTCGGAGGTCCGCTACAGCAATTCTGTTGTGCCGACGGGGCCCACGAAATTAAGTTCTGCAAAATTACCTGCTGAACTTACGAATGTACGTGGAGCAGCCGAGAAGTTTGTTAGCAGTTTGAACCTGGAGCCTCACATTGCATCAGCCGATCGGCGAATAACGAAGTCCAGAATTGTACCACCTTCGCGTTCCGTAGTTGAGTTCTGGGGGCCCTGTTGTAAAATGATTAGCCTTCTAAATGTTGTGTTGTGGTGGAGGTTTCTCCCCTAATTAAACGGTGTCGCTGGATATTTAGGCTGAATTCACTCATTTGGAAGTATTGTCACGTCGCGACGTGTGAAAACGTTCGCTGGGTGGGTGTATTGCAACGTGCCCCAATTTCTTGTGTGTGAAACCCGGAAGTGGTTAGAAAGAGGCAGGATTGGAGGTGGTTTAAGGAAGCTGCTCCGTTTAAAAATTTTGAAAAAAACGTGCAATATGTTGAGGTGCTCTTTTACCTCGAGGTCCTACAGTTCCTTCAGCACCAAGTAGCTGTCTCATAAATCAACTTTCCAACAAGGTATTTGTAAATGTGCTTTATTATGTGTACGCGAAAAAAATGGGCTTGACGTAGACGCGTATATAGAACCTTTTTAGCGTTGTGTAATTGAGGCCGATTATTTTTCGTTAGGCACAGCTCTCTACCTTGTAAAATATTTATTTAAAGTTATCGGGAGGTTTCATATTATTTTTATGCTGAGTTTATGGTATTATTTATTGTTTACTTCGTGTTACTATTTTTGTGAGTACTTTAATGTGACAAGTTCTTTATGAGTTAATACTGTATGTATTATTGTTTGTTTCTGTTTGCAACCCCAATGATTCCAAAGCAGAATAAACCTCGTTTGTTAAGTTACCTTTTATATACTCCAGTGGGATAAGTAACGCATTACGTCACTCATTTGACACTATTTCAGTTAGGTAATGAAGCTCATTGCACCACTCAGTTATGTAATGGTTCCATTACGCAACTGAGTTGTGTAATGACTTTATTACGTAACCGAAATAGTGTCAAATGAATGACATAATGACATTTGCCTACTAAAATATTTTTGAAAATGACAGATCTGACATTTCTCTTAATGCACTTTTCTCAATTTTAAGCAGTCGTAGATAAAATTTTGTACAATACATGTGTGATAATGCATGATGCTGTTATCCCACTTGTATAGTAAATAACTATTATGTTTCTCTGTTTACTGAATAGTTTCCAAAGACAATAAAGAAAGTACTCTTCAAGTGCGTTTCGAGTGTATGATGTTTTCTTTTCTTAAGTGAAAGTATCTGTAACGCAAAGTAGGCTTTTGGAACAAGAAATTAAATTTCGAAGTAAGTATCTTATACGAGGTCCAATTGCCTAGACACTAACGAAGCAATTCCATCAAAGGTTGAGAATTACGGTTGCGCCCTACTATTTTCCCATTTTGTCTACTCTAAAACAGTACCGGACTTCACGCGCTCTCACTGACGGTCTTGGTCGTCGGACGCGTTTCTACTGCTTTCCTTCCAATGCAATTATGTGCGGTCTGATGTTGTCGTAAGGTCGTGTTTATATCGTAACAAATCTTGAGTTCATAAACAATTATGAGCACTATACTATATTTTACGATGTAGAAGTAAATATTAAAAAGTTTGCTTTATTTCATTCCGTGATGGGTACCTACCTAAACGCGTAAATTGGCTGTATACTGGAAAGCCATTTTTTGTAATATTTGCAGATGTACCTGTAGCGCGTCAAGGATCGTTTCAAACTATACGTTTTTAATTTCAGAGCTCTCTCGGTAACGACAGTTTTAGGACACACGTTATTTAGTCCTGCACCTCAATAAGAAATTGATATGGTGTCTTCACATAAATATCCTATTTTTCATTCTTTATATTAATGCACTATTGTCACTAAAGTTAAAAGGAACGCTATTGTCATATGCGGATGATACAGTGGCAGTATATACGGGAAATTACTGGTTAACGTTAAATTATATAGTCAGCGAAGATATAAATAACATAAAAACGTGGCTTGACAAAACTTTACTTACGATTAACATTACTAAAACAATATTTGTGCCTTTTACCTCGTATCAAAATAATTTACCTAACTATAATTGTATTGTGTTACAGAAAAAGGAATGTAACCAAACGATTGTAAATTTCTTACCCGTGTAGAAAAAGTACAGAGCGCAAAATATTTGGGAATTATTTTAGACTAGCTGAAACCCGCGGCATATGCCGCATTTAAAATGTACAACGAATTTAATAACTTTTGTTGCACTAAAGAAAGTTTTAAAAGCACGCTAGAGATTGGCAGTAAGGAAAAGTTCCAAAAAATATATTTTTAAATGGAAAGTCTCTGGAAAGGAAATGCTCGCCTCTGGAAGGCGTCCTAATTAATACGACGTTGTTGGAACGCAGTAAAAAAATTGCGGAAAGAATTAATGCTCTTATGAGATTATATGTGAGAATTATTTGCGCCACCGAAATAATTTTCAGCTGCCTGCAATCTGTGTTTCTTTTCAGGTTTAAGCTGTTGAGACATTGAGCGCCATAAAAATATAAATGTGGTAACTTAATTCTCCAGTTACGCCGTTACTGTTATTGTTAAATAACTCGATTAATTATTATTTCTTTGTCATTTTAAACTGGCATTATTATTAAGGTAAAGTGGGGCTAGTGCGACTTTGGGGCAAGTGCGTCCTCCGCCTATAAAATCTACAAAACAATAATATTTTAGACTTTCACAGCTTTAGAGATTCACTAGTAACTTTGGCAACAGTGTTGGCATGACCACATGGCTGTGGGGGCTGGCAGCCTCACTACAGCGTAAACATTACGCGGGGATGTTAACTGCAGTAGCCGGGCGAGTGTACAAACACGTGTTTGAAATTCTGCACAAGGTAGGCTATATCGACTTTTCATCTGAAAATATATCTATGGTAGATCTTAGGTAACATATTAAGAACCTGTGTTGTGTTATTTGCCCCAGTATTTACTAATTTCAATTAATCAATGGGGTCGCTCTTGCCTCAGGTATAAAGCATCTCGGGGCAAGTGCGACTTGTCGGTGTGGGGCAACTGCGTCAATAGGGCGCACTTACCCCACTCTATTTATTTGCCAGTAAGTGTAAGTATTATTTATTAATTCATGCATACTGCTTTTAGACGTCAGCAACATGGTGCGCAATTATATAAAAAAAGTGAAAGAGCTAAAACCTATACGCAAGAGATCCTTGAGCAAGTCGTTAGTGATATAAAAGCAGGTGTTGTGACTGTAAAAGCAGCAAACAGAATTTATAATATTCCTTTAACGACACTAAAAGACCATGTTAAAGGAAGAAGAGGACAAAAAAGTTCTACGTTTGGTCAAAAACCCGACATACCTTCAGAAATTGAAAGCAAAATTGCAGAGGCGCTTTGTACTGCTGAAAAATGGGGATTTGGACTGTCACGAACTGAAGTTTTAGATCTTGTTGATGAATTCATAACAGCAAATCAAGTAAAAACTCAGTTTAAAAGCGGACGACCAGGTAAAGACTGGTTTATTAACTTTAAAAAACGTCATCGCCTTTCCATAAAGAAGCCACAGAGTGTAGAAGTGGCTAGAAAAAGAATTATGGATCCGTTCATAATTCAGGATTATTTCAGTTTACTCAGAACTGTTTTGGACAGTTTAGATCTTCACAACAGACCAGACCAAATCTTTAATCTAGACGAGTCCAGTTTCTGTTCCGACCCATCAAAAACCAAAGTGGTCGGAAAAATTGGTACACCATCGACTAGGACTGTCAGTGGACCAGGGAGAGAAAATACCACGGTATTGATGGCTTGCAGTGCATCGGGAAAAAAACTGCCGCCATTAATTGTATTCAAAGGCAAAAGCTTGTGGGTGGCAGAAGAGGAAACTGATTATACTGGAACATCGTACGCTGCTACTAAAAAAGGATGGATGGAAGCTGATGTTTTTGCTAATTACTTTAGAAGAACCTTTATACCAAACCTTGGAAGAGAAAGACCCATCCTTCTAATTTATGATGGACATTCCACCCATATCACAATAGAAGTGATCCAAATGGCAATGGAAGAACAAATCACTATATTGAAACTACCACCCCACTCGTCCCACTTGCTTCAGCCTTTAGATTTAGCCGTGTTTCGCTCTCTAAAAGCTTCCTGGGATGCAAAGTTGGTTAAGTGACAAAGGGAGCATCCAGGACTAAAAATTCCCAAAAAAAAATTCTCCCAATTAATAGGCCAAGTATGGTCTGAGGCCAATTCCGAAATAATAAGAAATGGCTTTAAAAAGGGAGGTATCTTGCCTTTTGACAGTAAAGTCATTTCAGAAGAAAACTACGATGAAGCATCCTTTGAAAGAAATCATCAAGAAAAGCCCCCCCAAGAAGAACCCATCAAACAAGTTTCTTCTGAACAACCTTATTCTGAACAGCAGTCACATCAGAATGATCCCCCTGAACAAATATCTTCTACCCATGCAGAAACACCTATGCAAGCGACAGGTACTGAGCTTGACTCTCAGCCATCCACAAGTAAAGCAGTTCCAGAAAGCAATGTTTCATTTGAATCAATTGTTTTGAAAACTATAAACAAGGCGACCAGTAAAAACAATCATGTCAGAAAACCAAAAAGAAAGGTTTGCAGTGGCGCAGAAGTTGTTACCACTAAAGATGTGTTGCAGCGTCTTGAAGAATTAGATGAAATGAAAAAGAAAGGCAAGCGGAAGAAGCCCCCTGTAGTCAAAGAAATAACATCTGATGAAGATGAAGATGAGATATTAACTGACAGTGAAGAGGAAGTAAACAGGAACTTTTTAGAAGAATTTGAGGAGATAGAGCAAGATTTAGAAAATGTGACTAAGCAAGTGAACGACATAGAAGTTAATGACTGGGTTTTGGTGAAGTTTCCCGGAAAAAAATCTGTAAAGCATTACATGGGCCACATTATCAATATTTCAGATGATGGTATCACCGTTAAATTTGCTAGGAAGAATTCTTTTCTTAAAAAAAAGTCTGTATTTTCTTTCCCCGCTGTTGAAGATTGTTCAATTGTTTTTAAAATTGACATTGTGTCAGTTTTACCTGTTCCAATCATAGGCCGAGGAGGCGAAATATCCTTTGAAATATCTTTTGACAGTTACAATGTTCAATAAATATTCGATTTTTTACATGCTACTTAGCTATTTTGACATATAAAATATTGTTTTATTTAAATGAATAAACTTGGCTAAAACAAGATTTTTGTTTTTATTTACAAACAAGTGCATAACTCTCAAATGAATCGAAATTATTTCCGGTTATAATGAGCAAATGATAGAACACGGATACAGTAAGAAGCTCTTGCCCCTACCAGTCCTAATATGTATTGTAATTAGCCGGCAACAACCAAAGTCGCACTTGCCCCACTGACGGGGGCAAGTGCGCCCAAATGAGTTAGAAAAGTAATTACCAAAAAAACTACGATTGGCATAAAGTAATCTGATAATGGCTTTCAGTATACATTAAAGACTATATAGTTAGTCCTTCCATAGATTTATGATTCATTTACTTGAAAAGTAAATTTTTTATGGTCTTCTAAAATGCTACTAATCACATTTGGGGGTGCACTTGCCCCACCTTACTTATCTCTGTAATAGCTTCCATAAGTAACTGTTTATAATGTGTATATGCTAGCGAGTTAATTTTCTTCTTAAATCGCTAGTGAATTAATAGTAGATTGTTCTACAAGTTGAGAAAAGTGAGAATTTTCCAGCGAATGTAAAAGTTTTACGTGAGCATGGAAGAATGACGCTGTAGCCCGCGGCGCATGCCGCATTTAAAGTTTTGCGGGTTAGATAGATATACTTTATTTGTGACATTACAAAAAAAATTCTTTTACAGACCTCTACTATAGCAAATGCTACACCAAATACATACAATATATACAGTTCACATTTAATTATATATATTTATTCCTAATTCAGTACGTGAAACATGCTTAGAGCCATGTTTTTGATAACGGTGATAAAACTTAGATTAAATTTAGATTTTAGTTTATTGGCATACGTGTTTAACGTCAGCGTACAAACAATTTCCAGAATATTTTATACCACATTGAATATTATGTATTATCTGATGAAAAATTTTATTATTTGGCCTGAACGAGATCAGCTGATTAAATCAATGCCAGAATGCTTCAAGGTAGCATTTGGCAACAAGATTTCAGTAATAATCGATTGTTTTGAGATGAGAGTGGAAAAATCAAGTAGCCTTGAAGTACAATGTACTACATGGTCTACGTACAAACAACATAATACGGTAAAGGTACTAATAGGCATCACTCCTCCTGGATCAATATCATTTATATCACATGGATATGGTGGCAGAATAAGCGATAAAGGTCTAACAGAGGATTGTGGGATTTTAAACAATCTCTTGCCAGGAGATTTTATATTGACAGATCGTGGCTTTTTACTTCCTTTTACTATAAAGGAAGTATTGGATTCACCCCAAAAATTCGAAATTGAGTTTTCAACGGATCTTCACGTTTTAGAGTCCCCTGATCCCAAAAAAACATATTTTTTTCATTGGTCTGTCTGTCTGTGTGTGTGTCTGTGTGTCTGTCTGTGAACAGAATATCTCAAAAACGAAAAGAGGTATGGCGTTGAAACTTCATATTATATAAGTTTTGTGTACTATGTAGATGAGACAGCAAGCTTTTGAAGAAAATCGCATAACCGGAAGTAGGTGTTTACTCTTGTGATTTTTCAGTTTTTTTAGATTTTATCAAAAACGGCTCTAACGATTTTTTTTAAACTTTACATTTTTCTTACATTTTTAATGTGTATTGATGTGAGATAGGTGATTTTCTAGTTAAATACTTCTAAAGTGGGTTTCTTTTGTTTTTTTTTCTATTTTTTTATTAACTCCTATTTTAAATAAAACATCCGGTATATTATTACATTTTTGAATTCACCTTAAAATTCTAGAGAAAATTTGTCTCTTCAACTAACACTCGATTTTGTACCGTTTTTGTAGAATTTGTAATTTTTGAAAATTTTTAACAAATGGTTAAAAATTAAAAATGATATTTTTGACTAATTATAAGATCACTGTAAAAGGAAGTTGTGTGAGTGTATCACACCAGATTTTTAATAATAGACTCCGTAGGATTACATATGGCCACAGTGATTACGCCTGCTTTTCTAAAAGGGAAACGGCAGCTCGATCCAAGGGATATAGAATCAACCAGGAATATAGCAAGCGTGAGGTAGTGCAAGTATATTGTTACAATAAATATCTTAATTATATCTTTTTTTAGAATACACGTCAAACGCGTTATTAGAATCCTTCGTCAAAAAAATACAGTTCTTCACGAAACGATGCCCATGTTCCTGGCGAAAAAGAAAACTGACGATGTTGCTGTGGTAGATCAGATATTAACAGTTTCTTGTGCACTCGTAAATATATGCCCTCCTATAATTGTATAATTATGAAATAAGTTGTATTAACAAAGTTAATCTAATAATTTTTTCTTTAATAATAATAATAATATCTACAAAATTATTAATAGTTATTTAGACCACAAGTGTTAGAAGTGCAACTTTTTTTCACAAGTGTGAAGGGTTATTAAACGAGGCCCAGCCGAGGTTAATATTCCACACGCGTGAAAAATAAGCACGCTAACACGAGTTGTCTATAAGATTTTTTAAAATTTCATTAATTATTCAAATCCAAGCCTATTTTGTATAGAATTGTATTTGCCTTCATTTTAGTCAAGTGCGTTGGTCAGTTCTGGTAACTAAGGAAAAGTCGATTGGTAACTAAGGAAACGTTCAATTAGAATCGTTCATTCCTAAATTAAAAGCAGTGTCACTTTTTTTCACTCGGTGAAAAAAAGTGGCACTTAACACACCGAAATTAATTAAAAAAAGCCTACTTTTTTAAATGAAATTTAAAAAAATTAGTTAATTATCAGTTCTGTGTGTCTTTTCCAAAGTGTGCGAAAAAGTTGTGGCAAATCGAATGGTATCGTTCCTGAATAAATACCATCTGTTCTTCGATACACAACACGGCTTCAGACAGCTCAGATCTACCAAAACTGCTAGTTTTAGCCTGCTCCGCTATGTCTATCACGAACTGGATAACGGTAAATTTGTTGCATCAATATTTTTCGACATATCGCGTGGATTCGACACTGTGAATGTGGAATGCATTCGAAAAAAGTTATGTTGTTTAGGCATTCGGGGCCCACTTCTTATGTGGCTGATATCTTTTCTTACTAACAGAAAACTGTTTGTTAAAATTAATGATGTAACGTCCACCACTGACCGTATAAACTTAGGTGTTGTTCAGGACTCGGTATTAGGCCCCTTGCTGTATCTATTGTATGATACTGATTTGCCCTTACATGTTACATGTGCGCAAATCGTTAGCTTCGCTGACGACACAGCCTTCACTGTATCTGCCGATACGGTAAAGAAACTCACTTATAAAATTGAAATTTGTCACCAGGAGTTCAAAAACTGGTGCTTAAAAAATCAACTTGTACTCAACATGAACAAAACTGTTTGCGTGAACTTTAATGCCTTGCAGAATATCAAGAGCATTCCATATAATTCCCAATTGTGCCTAGGCATATGTATCGATTCTAATCTCGACTGGAGGGAACAAAGAAACTTAGTATGTAAAAAACTGAATTGTGCTTACTACCCTATTTTAAAATTAAAGCCGGCACTTGACACGTCTGACTTAATACAGGTATATTATGCCTTGGCTTTCAGCCACATGACTTATGTTTTGTTATGGGGTATGGCTACCGAATGGAAGCGAGTATTTGTTCTCAAAAAGCGTCTAATTCGCCTGATTTTTAACATTGAACCTCGTCAGTCGTGCAAGCCCTTCTTTTTGGAGAACAACTTACTAACAATTCCATCTATAATGATTTTCAAATTAGCAGTATTTGCGCATCAACATATGCATTATTTTTCAACGAGTAACAATACTCATCAATATCCCACCAGACATGGTGACTTCTTAGCCATACCTAGGCATCGGACTGCTAAATTTAAAAAGTCCCCCATTTATAATTGTATTAAAATCTACAATTTGCTACCGATATACCGGGTGTCCATTTTCAAAGTCGAACATAGGCAATTAACATTAGTGCATTCAATTGTTCTTCATTGAAATAATTAATTTTTCTGTAGATAATTTTAACAGACGTTGACAGAAAATACCTGATTTACGCCAACTAATAACCATTTGTTTTGACAAATGCTATCGAACTTGAAAAGCAAGGCATGGCATATTAAAAAATTCCCAAGTTTTAAATTAGTATTTTAAAATAAAAATCGCATCTTGATTATTATTATTAGTATCATTTGATGCGGAATAATTTTATCTTTCCATTGATACCATCACCTTCCCTGTAAGTTGAATTGGCGAGCAGGAATCGGCAAAAACGTTCAATACAATGTCAATCCCCTATGTTCGACTTTGAGAACGGACACCCGGTATATTAAATCATATAAAATCGATAAATTGAAGGATACACTTAAATCCATTTTAATTAAAAAGTGTTTTTATGACTATAACAATATTGTACTACATTAGGTATTATTTTTATCTGACAATGTCCATGTCACTCTTGTAGTTGATCTGTTGACAATAAACGATACTTACTTACTTAAGGATCTAACGTTAATACTATCCACCACCATTTATTATATAATGTAAAATTATTTGATTATCTTTTTCTGCATGCGGCCAATTAATAAAAAGCAAAATTACAAAATCACATAGCAAAAATTATTAAATAGTACCTATACGATAAGAAACATAAGGATATTTCGAAACTATGAAGCTACATTAACAATCAATAAAATTACACATGCTGTCTACACAACATAAAAGAATAATTAATGTCTAAATTAAGTATGAAAAATAATTTTAATGCATAAAGCAGAACCGATATTTTGAAGCTATTTAAGGTACATAAACAATCAAAATATTTACATATTCTATCAGTACAAAATAACAGAATAACTAATGTCTAAATTAAGTATGAAAAAGAATTGCAAGGATATTTCGAAGCTATTTAAGCTAAATAAACAATCAACATATTTACAAATTCTATCAACACAGAATAACAAAATAATTCTATTTATATTTACAGAGTTCACATAACCACTTTCCTTTAGGATTTTTTTTAATTGTAGGCATGCTGAATGGTACCATTTTATTCTACATTTTACAATTTGTTCGCCGTCGTCTGGTTTCCTACAGTCACACCATAGCTGCAATCCATAATCAAAATAGGTACATAACATTGTAACATATAATTCACAAAAATACAAACCTCTTCATCATCGGTGCCTATTACGATGTCACTGGAAATTGAACCAACACCTATAGCTCGCATGTCCATGGGGATGTCATCTCAACTTGGACCAGCATTCGTAGATGGCATATCCATGGCGATGTCACTATAACTTGAATCCAAACCAGTGGTCATTTCAATTTGTTGTTTTTCTTTTGGCTCAGTGAAATATATACTTGGCATAGAGCTCAGGAAAAACAACTTTTCTGTGAAATTGCAATGCAACAGCAGTTTTTCATTACAAAAATCAATGTCAAAATTGACTCTTTCTACAAAGAAATCTTTTCTGCTCCACAAGACAAAAACGCAAAACGTTGTCCTGGTCAAAGCCATCTGCATTTGAATTTGAAAAAAATATGGATGCCTTTTGTCCAATTTTAGATCCGTTTTTGTGCTAAGACATGTTTTTTAAATTTTAATTAATTCGCTAACTGACTTGTCTTTAGCACAGTATGGGCACTTCACCTCAACACATCCGTTTCCGCATATATTACAATTTAAAATGCTATCTGGCGTTGCAGCAAAGTAGCGATACATACTCTTCATTTATAAATAAACCACAACTGGATACAAATGAGTTGGGGTGAAGTGTCTTTTGATGTTTCTCAAAATCACCAAGAGCCATTTTTTCGTGGTAACATCCATATATTCCTACAAAATTTAACAGTTACATAGAGTTTAGGTTGCCTTTATAAATGATTCACCAGCTTTGAAAGTACGTTTATACAAGTGAGGATAACACAGCCTTTTCAAAAGGGAGACAGAGGGCTTTTCGATCCGTGTAGGTACTACAGACGGCCTGAAAATTGGAGGCTGTGATACGCCCAGCTCGTAGCAAATACCACATTTTACATTTGCTTTGCTGACGTGTTTCTACTTTAATTTTTGTCGCCAATTCATGATTAATCTTAATTTCCAAACTTGTACACATCGTCTGTAAATTATTCAGACTTTCGTTTCTTAAATTATCACTGAAATAATTCACCAGGCTAATATTACTTATATCTGATTTGTCTTCCTCAAAATAAAAACAGTTCAGAACTGAAAGCCCTCGTCAGATTTATAGTCTTGTAGAAACTGCAGAACTTCAGCCCTGGTCAAATTTGGAATGGGTCGACTTGGCTTTGAGGATCTATTTTTACAGTCGGTTTTGTTGTTTCTGTGGGAAGGTCAACATCTTCAATTTTCTTATAAAAGTGCTTCTTTGACTTCGGACCTGTCCAATATGCGAGGATATCCGTCACTGATTCAGTTTCTTTGGTGGCAAATTCAAGGGCAAAAAGTATTACAGCTATATTTAATGTTGTTTTATCGCTGTTGTGAAAATACTTACTTTAACCTTTGGTTAGGTCACCCAGATGTAAACAAACCGATCGGCACCCCTCGGGTCAGAATATGCAGGGTTGCCAGACTGAATGCATGCGCGTTTTCACGTGTTACTTGCTAAAGATTATAAAATTACAAGAGTCTCGCCCAATAAAGATTTATCCATAAATAAAGAGTTGCACGTTTCGTGCAATAGGCGATTTCTAGTGTTTGTTTTTATTAAGTTTAATACCAGAAATATTAAAAATGTACTTTTGTACAAACGGTTTCAAAATGTACCAGATTCGTAGAATTGTACCAGGTCTGGCAACGCTGCTGTGCAACCGGCAATATCAAGAACACGCCCATTGTAGCAACTGCACATAGGCCCCGCGTTGAAATGTTGTGACCTTGAGAATTTTTTGCATTATTATAAGTGATGATAGTCATTTGAAATGGGATATGCATGTGAATCATTTAGTGACAAAACCTAAAAGCGTTTGTTATTTTTTTAGACATCTAAGACAATTTCTACCCATACATAATCTAAAACACGTATACCTTTCATTAGTTAAATCTCATTTAAATTATGGCATTATTGGTTGAGGAGGAGTAGCCAAAACCACGGTTAGATGTCTTGAGATTCTTAAAAAGTTGATTATAAAAATAATGTTTAAAAAATGTAGACGATACAGTACTGATCAATTATTTACGGAAACTAAATTATTATATATAAGACAACTTTATTGCAAATCTATTCTAAGTAAGACCCATAAAAATACATCTACATTACACGGACACATACAACATCATAGTTATTTAACAAGAAATAAACAAAACAAAATTTTAAATAATCCTACTTGTAAAAATAATATTGGCACAAGAAGCTTCTTACATTTTGCAGTTAACCTCTATAATATAATTCCAGCTATCTTAAAAAATGCACTTCATAGGAAATCATATCGTCCTTAAATGTCTAGCGTAAAGTGTTGGATTTCTCAATAGAATTACGCAACTTCTTTAATTGATTTTTATATTGATTTTTTAATGATTTCTAATTATATCTTCCAGAAATCTGTGTGCATTGGTTCTTCTTCCTTTGTTGCACTATTGATAATCATTTTGTATTGTATTTACTGTTTTCTTTCTGTTTACTGGTTTTATTTATTGATGTAGTTTAAAAACTTTGTTACAGGGAGTTTAAAAAATAATAAGCAGAAGCTCGAAACACCTACTGTATATTATACAGTCTGTTCTACAAAAAGGGCCCCGCCTTCTAGCAACTTTATTATTTATTTTAGGCCCAATAAACCTTATATCAAATCAAATGACACATAAAAACCTACATTTTAACACAATCAAAAAATGTGTATCTTCAATTGTTTCAGATTGGTGACACTGTATATATTTTTTTACATTTTCTGGTAGAGTTCTTTTTTTTTTTTCAACAATATAAATATTTCATGCACTTGCATAAGAAAATTTTCGTGAAAAATTACAAAAACTTTTTCACAGTGGGAGGCCATGATACAAAACTATAAACAAAAGCGTAACTCAGAAAAACAAAACAAATAGTAGACAAACACTTTAACTGTCAGATTTCAGAATAATCTAAAGTGTTTATTGTTTTGTTTTTCTTAGTTACACTTTTGTTTATAGTTTTGTATCGTGGCCTCCCACCGATAAAAAAGTTTTTTAATTTTTCTCGATATTTTTTTCATGTAAGGGCATAAAATATTTATATTGCTGAAAAGAGAAAAAAAACCTCTATCAGGAAATGTAAAAAATATATACAGTGTCATTTAAAAAAATTGCATGTGACGTCACCACTCTGAAACAATTGAAGATAAAAATGTTTTGATTGTGTTAAAATGTAGGTTTTTATGTGTCATTTGATTTGATATGAGGTTATTCGGTCTAAAATAAATAATCAAGTTGCTAGAAGGCGGGGCCTTTTTTGTAGAACAGACTGTATATATGTACTCCGCACGCAAGCTTCTTTATAACTTAAGCGGAGAGTCATTTATGTATTTATTTCTAATTCTAAGTATAATTCAATTTATTTAATTTCCTATATGTATATAAATTAGGATTGGTTTAAATAAAATTATTATTATTATTATTATTATTATTATCAAAGGCTCAGCCAACGTACATTTAAATAAAATTCAAGTTATGCATAATAAAGTACGTGTTATCTGCACACAAAAACTGGTTCGTAACCAAAAAGCACAAAAAACCACAAATTACCAGTGTCAAAGGTTTTATATACCCACTTCTCCAAGTTATTCTTTATTAGCATATATAATTAAATGTCTTAGTGCCTCAACTCAACATTTAGACACCCTTTCCCCACCTGTAAGACCCCTCAAAAGGCGAGTGCCGCAGGATTTAACTTTATCCAATAAAGACTGCGGCAGCAGTTCAATGGTAACCTGTTAGAAATGTCTGTACTGTAATAGATATTAATTATTCAGCTGTAGACTAATTGCCCCTTAATGCCATGCAAATGTTATTTAATTACTTTGAAATGTCATACCTAGTATGTATAGCAGTATACTGCTAACCTGATAAAATACACATATCAATAAAGTTATTTAACAGAACAATTATGTGATATAATTTTGATAAAGAACGGGTTTATCATTCGAAGTTTTAAAAATATGCACCACAAATGTCGTACTAAATTGATATTTGGAAGTATGATTGAAGAGCAATGACATACATGATTTCATCAGTACTGTTAATTTTATAAGCTTGTTGAACTACATATTAATTTCAATAACCACCTCAAGAAAATTGTAAGTTTTCCATAAAAGTGCAGTAAAGTGAACGTCTACATGTATTTATAATTTTTTTTCACTATCTTATTTGTAAGTGATCCTTACACTGTCAAGTTTGAGAGATGTAGGAAACATTTACAAAAATTGTTGCGGTTTCCATGACAATGTACTTACTTCCCTAGAGAAGTGAATTACTTACATCCCGCATGTTTTACAACTGATAAGATGCCATGTCTGCCACTTGGTTAACACGAAGAAAACCATTATCGTCCGTACTATTATCCATTTTTAATCAGAAAACAATCACATAGCTCACAAAACAGCATTCGCTATCGTATTCACACATTTTTTCCAAAAATTTTTCACATTGCGTTTATAACTGTCAAAAAAACGTCACAGCGCTATAAGGCTACTACAATTTAGCAAATGTCATAATTTTACGCCAGGTATTACCTACCATTTACTTTACATAAGGAAATAATTAGTAGTGAAAAAAAGTATGTACCTCGTACCTTGCTACCCTCGTTCGCTTCGCTCACTCAGGCATCAAACGGTCCTCGGTAGTGTAAATCTTACCTACATCCCTTGTAAAGTAATATGCTATTACAACAATCCAAGGTTAATAGTCTTTTTTATTATACCTGCATCAGAATCGCCATTTAAAGCACGCCTGAGCGTGCGAATACAGGCGATTAAAGCTCGCCGAGCTTTAAAGGTTGACAAGAAAACGACTCAATGCAACAACGGACATGGACACGACAAAAACGTAAATAATTTTCGTAACTATAGTAGCAATATTATTATGTCCTCTCGATTTATCACGACAAAAATTATTTCTAAGTTTTTAGTGCGTAATTTATTTCCAGTATTGCAGGTATAATAAAAAATAGCGTAAAGTATTCGTGGATAACTGGTCTTTAAAACACTTGCTCTATTTCGAGCACTCCGGCTACGCCGTCGTGCTCGAAAACTCGCGCGTGTTTTAAAGACCTTGTTATCCACTCATACTTTAATATACTATTACATGATACGTGCGGGAACAAGAATTTTGGGAACGCGTAGCGCGGTTTGCGGCTCGAGTGCGCGTAGCGCACGAGATTCGCATGTGCTACAAGTTCCCATTAGTTGTTCCCGCACAAGACATATATGCTACGTATTTTTTGCACAACTGCTAAAAGTAAATCATATTATAATATGAATTTATTTCTATATTCTTCGTAAAAGAAATAGTTTGACATTTATTATGTCGGTAAAGTAGTTGTCAGTTCTAACAAAACTTTTAAATTGATTGATTTATATGCGTTTGTTGCAATAGATACAATCATTTTACGTTTACCACAAAATAAAAAGTTACTTTACCAGCGGCAAAATTCGTCGAAGTACCTCGGTGCTATTTAATAACAGCTAGAAATGCAGGGTGTAGCGACATCGATACTCTACCACAGAATAATACTTTAAATCAGAATGGCCTCTCTGTGTCGACGCTTTTGATGTCAGCATACTCAATTTTTGTGACCTTGAAATTGTCCGATATGATCCTAGTGGTGTGGAGAGGCGGTAAATTCAAAATTATGCGCCTAAATTGTAAACTGAACAGAAATGTTTGTTTAAAATCCATACAATTTATATGGAAATGCATAGTACACCATGTGCCACCAAAAGATCTTTTCTGTGCACTCATATTAAATTAATATTTTAAAACCACTTGCACAAAAAACATAACCTTCTTATAAGGGGTCATTGACCGCCACAATTACACGTGTAAAATATGGAAAACAGCTGACTGCACACCACCAGAACTCGCGCATGCGCAAAGAAAAAAACTAGCTGAATGTTAAAAACGGAGGATATGATATTACGATACGGAGTAGTGGTCAGTACTGTTCATGCAGTAACCCAATGGCGTCTTTGCAAATAACAGCTGCCTCGTATATTTGTATTCATTCTTTATAAAAAGAAAGAAAAAAGAAATATTTCATATTTTTCTTGCATATGTTTACAGACTGTTCCATTTCTTTTGAAATATCCGCCCACGCATCCTCCTTTTGTAATTTGTTATAACGATCTGGGTGTTTTGGGTTCCAAATGAGGTCCTTTTTACGGTAAATATCTATAAACCGTAAGGTTTCCTCGTTACTTCAGTCCATTTGTGCAAAAATATGGCCGTAATAAACAAACAACTAGCTGTCACTACAAATTTGATTACCAGCTTGATGCAAGTCTGCGACAGGAATAACATGCAAAGAGGTGATAACAACATGCCGTCTATACTGATTTCACTCCGTGGCGTTGCATTTCTTGATGTCACAGCGAAAAAACGCCAAATGGCCGATCGGGTCCGTTGCGTTTCTTTGTATCACATTTTGATACGCAACGATGCAACGTTTTCCCGTCTCCACTGATACGCAACGATGATACGATACCTGGATACGCAACAAATGGTTACGCACCGTATGACTCGACGAATATCGGCGATGCATAGCAAAAATGTCTGTCAGATGGCGCTGTATTAATTGTCAGATTTTAATTTAATATTTTTTTGAGGTAATTTTAAATATTTTGAAATAAAAATTTTACTAAATTACATTTTCTTTTATATATATCTTTAATATTATAGTAATTATTTTATTATAATTATCAATTATTAGCCTGAGAAAAAACGGTGCGTAAACCACGCACGTGTGTGTCAAAGTAGTAGAACGACCGTAAAGAAGGCGTTTCCGTGATTCAATAGAGTGCGCGGAAACGTGGTTTGTACGCAAGGAGTGCAAAAAGTATATCTACGCCATACTAGAGCATGGACCATGTTAAATCAACAGCAAACTTTTCGAACTGCATTATTAGTAAACTGAATATGCTAATAGCCACATAAAACAGTAGCTGGAAGACGTCAAGCAGTAATAAATTCTTGATTCTAGTTTTATTTACATATCTTCTTAATATATAAATCCACAACACTTGCTAATTTTTAATTTTATGGTTAAATGCCGGACACATTCCAATTTTTATAAAAAATTGGCCTTCGTGCTCTGACCTATATAAATAATTCGGTCCCAGGATTTAATCAAAATTGTGTTGCTAACGTAACAGAACTATCAACATATTAAAGATGTGGATTTGGGCTATACTGAATCTGATATGCATATTTATAATTCAGCGATCAACTACTGATTTGTGTGAGTAGACATGTTGTTTAGTTGACCAAATTTTTGAAAGTGTCTGATGTAAGCATCAGTGCGTTTCTAGTAAATATTGAAAACACTTGGAACTTTATGAAAAGCTGATATCAAAACAAAAGGATGTATTTCTATTTCAGCCTCAACCATTCCACGGTGCCATCTGGATGATGAAAAAATGAACGAATGCCTCTTGCAAGCGACAATAGACTTAAAGCCGCTTATCAAAAACGGTATTGAAGAACTCGGAATACCTCCCTATGAACCACGAAATATTCCATATCTTTCTGGAAAACACGACTCAAATCTCGCTCATTTTGAAATAGAAATACACAATTTTACCATTAGAGGAATGGAAAATTATGATGTCACCGACCTTCGGTAAGAATTATATTTTATTCTTTTAAGAACAGTGTCTTACACACCTTAAAAAATTTAAGATACGATCCAAAGAGTATGGAATTTTCTGGATCGCTAGAGTTTGATTCTCTGTCTGTTGGTGGCATTTATTCTCTTAATGGAACTGTTATATCTATACGTTTAAGGGGATATGGATCTGGGCATGCAGCAATGGGTAAGTATCATTCGTTATTAACAGTAGCTTTATGCTGTACTACCTTTAAGCAGTCGTTTTCCCTTATGGTATTTAGTTGGCAATTATAAGATACATTTATTATAGTATATTTATACCGGGTGTCAACGAATTTATTAGACAAGTCATAACTTCTAGAGTATTACGTGTATCAAAATGAGATTTGGTATACTCGTAGCTAAATGGTATAGGGAGAGGATAGGTATTATGCATCTTGGCTATCCATGGCACACTTGACAAAAGAAAATAAATTATTATCCAGTATTTTGCTGAGAAATATTTAATTTATGAGCTTATTTTTAATCCAATCGCAAATAAATTAGTATCGTTAGATTGGCCAAAATATTCTCTTTTCGGAAAGTGCTTGTCAAAAAAGGGTCGCCATTTAAAAAAAAATAGTTAGACACGAAAATGTTATTTTGTCAACTTGTCTTATTCCTATCTATCATACTAATCACTAAAACTTTGCGATTGTAATTTTCTGACATCACCTGAGGTCCTTAGATTAGTTTGCGTCCAATCATGGCCACCTAGATGCAATACTAAAAGTGTCTCTAAAAAAATCAAGTAGGCTTAAAAAATGTCTAAAATATCACATTCTGATCGAGAATTGTCTCAGAAATCCAAAAATATAAAAATATACAGGGTGTTCCATTTGAAAATTCGAAACCGGAGCCATTTCCGGTAAAACCGGAAGTAACCAGAAAGTGAAAAATATGCGAAAACTCTCCTCCCCCTATACCATTTGTCCATACCAAATCTCATTTTGATATACCTAATACTCTAGAAGTTATGACTTGTCTAATAAAATTGTTGACACCCTGTATATATTTCTAAAAAATGTCAAAACAGTTTTATAGCAGCTAGAATCAGCCTCATACATTTTTAGGCCCAATCACAGCAACATTCAAGATTGCAGGAAAAATGAAAAAACTGAACAATGTAGATTATTATGACCAAACAGGTGCTCGTGTCAATTTAACAATCGATGACATTAGCATTTATCTTAACGACCTATTCGATGGAAATCCAGAACTTGGCAAGTAAATACGTTTATTTGTATATAATTAAATCTATGACCTACTTACAGGTGCTGCTACAAATTACCTTATTAATCGTAATTCCAAATTGTTTGTCAGTGCGGCTACACCAGTTATGGAAAAGTGGAGTGAAGAATTTTTAAAGAAGTACCCATATTATCAATTATTTCCTCGTTCGCAAGAACAACTGCTTTAGGTTATGCTCTTCACTACCTCGAAATGCAAATTTCGTATTAAACACCAAAAGCTTGTGTTGCATTTGGGACTTGAAAAGTTATTATCGTAATATTTGGTCGCCTATATTTTCATAAAATGATATACCTGAAGTGCATTCTTTAATACATCTTGTGAGTAAACAAACGTCTCTAAGTATCAATTGCTCTACTGTCTGAAATATTCAAGGTTTATATTTCCAGGATATATATTTCTTGTCACTACAAAATGCAAATGGGTTTGAAATTTAGTAAAATATCTGGCATAGTTTACGTTTAATCCGTTTATGATGAGATATACCATGTTGATTATAGAACGCATATCTTTAATATATTGATATAATCATTAAATGATAAAGCATTCAATACACTACAAAATAAAGCAGCTTAATATAATGTTTCTAAAGGAAGTGATGGTTTCGTTTATCATAGGAATTTCGGTCTCTTACAACGGTATTTGCAATTCATTTGTACATAGTCCAGTTTTGGTTGCAATTGTAATACGAATTAGTAGGGACTTGTCTGAAAGAGGTACTTATTGTTATAAAGATGTAATATAGGGGGTTTGGTTCCTACATATTTGGTCATGTAGTTGAAGACATACACAATGTAAAACTGTTAACCTAAAAATATGAATTTATGACAATTAGAAAAGTCATAACAAGTAATAAAAGAAAACTGTATTATCATTTGTTTGATAACATTGGTTTTGGCTGGTAGGTTTGAAAATAAACAGAAGAAATGGGTTGTATACAAATTATAAAGTGGATTGACATAAGTGCCATTTAAAATCCCATTTAATAATCAATTTTAGACGTTAATGTACTGGTATGTACCCAATTATATTTGTCATACATCTAAATGGTGTGATAGTGTGATAGACAAAAGTTAGTGTAAAATAAAAAACTTAGTGAGTGTAATCGATCAACTACTGCACAAGGATTTGCTGTCAACCACAACGAGCATAGCTGTAGCAGAGATCTGACGATAGAAGCTTACAAAGTGAGTCTATTAACCGTCAACTTAAAACAACACACATATAAAAGGAAAGTAGTAATAGAAAATTTACGTGCTACTTACAGAGTTAATAAAAATTGAATTCAATGGAATCATAAATTAAATAATAATAAAATTTGTCAACAGACAGTAATATTAATCTAAAATTGAATTAACTAAAATTTAGTATTTATCAAATATTTATTAACAAAGGTGTTAAGCGTATGATAAAAGCAGCTATTAATTACTTAATAAATGCAATTGTCCTATATCTTGCATTATAGTTATTCTTTGTTTATGCCTTAATCTGATGTTAATAGTATGTAACCTTGAGATAGAGTCGAATAACTAAGGTTATTACAATTACATGTTAAAGACTGTGGACAAAAAGGTAAGATTGATATCAACATTTTAAATAAAAACCTGAGAATAAGAATTAAATTAAATAAAATCAATAATAGTATGTATATTATGGGACGACTGGGTGAACTGGTTTCAACGTTGAGAGTGGTTTTTTTTCAATGAGCGAAGCGAGTTGAAAAAAGTAACTGGAGAGGTTGAAATTTTATCAGCCACGATTTGCATATACAATTTTTCTACGAATTTTTAAATAAACGTTAATAAATCATTGTAAGTCAATGTCAAATTCGAGATTAGCTAGTTGGGTTTTGCGTCAGTCTGTGTCAATTGAATGTCAAACAGTTTGAAATCCCAGTAGTTCGAACATGTCAATCTCTAGTGGTTGAAATGCGATTTCAACCACCGGAATCAATGTCAAAAATGACTGATTTCAATGTCATGAGTAGAAAAAAGCTATTAGAACCACAGCAATATTTATTTTTTAAATGTGTTTCCAATATACAATGGTTTAATTTTAATAGTTTTTTAATCGAGACCTCAAAACCAGTTAATACAGTGCTGGGAAAAACTTCCGGATCTGTAATTTTTGGCGAAACGTGGGTTTATTCCACATAGGCCAAGTCATTATAGATCAGTTTAAAGGCAAGCATGTAAAATTACTAAGTGGCGTTTGAGGTAAAAAATTTAAACCCCTTTAGACTCATGAGAAGCACTGTGAAACCTAGAATTTTCATTTAACGCCCAGAAAAATCGAGAAAAATTAAGCTAGAAAGTTAATTTTTGTTTTGATTGGTTTGATCTTTTGCGTAGAATAGTAAATTAAATTCAACATGACGTAATTCAGGAGTGACATACAACTTTCGACTATGGCAATCAGGATGCTGAAGAACATTTTGTGCCATCAAAACTAGTGCTTCGTCCTTTAATCGGGCATATTCATCTTGGCAGGACAGGTTGTTCGGTAGCCTCGTCCTGCTCTTGCTGTAACAGCATTATATTCATTGCTTTTCGATTCTCCGGAATTTGGAAGATGGAATTTAGAAAAGCAACGCCTGCCACCGAGACATACGTACGAACGCAGACATTATTATTATACTAAATTTCAAATGTGGATACACTACTTCAAACTAAGAAGTAATCATAACTACGGCCGTAATTAGTCGAAACAACAGTAGAAGTATTGGTACTTTTGACAGCTCAAGGTCACACAAGTCATTTTTAATTGCTTCTTGGACAAAATAACTGTCTCTTAACTATTCTTATTGAAAAAATAGCGTTTTCATAATTATTCCAGGGATGCATAAATACTTTTTTCTTCAAACGGCAGTAAAATATGGCATTATACTGCTGGATTGATGATGCTAAACTGTCACTTTATTGCCAAACGGCAAATAATATTATCTGCCGCTTGACGAGCGCAGATAAAGTTATTATCTGCCGCTGACGACCTTTATCTGCCGCTCAAGTAATTTTCTTCGAATTTTCTTCACAAAGTTGTAAATAATTTGTTATAAAAACGTTTGAAGAAAAAATACTATATGTCATTCGGAGCAAAAGTATCTTTAATGTGGCTAGGCTTTACTTATCTGCCTCGCAAGCTCGGCAGATAACCCGTCCAGCCTCGCCACATAAAATATAACTTTTGCTCCTAATAACATAATATACTATTATGTAAGGACACCTAGAGTTTTTAATTTATTTTTAAATTTGTGGAAAGGCACTTTACTTGACGTCAGTGCTTTTCCAAGCGTTTAAAATTCTAATTATAATTAAGTACTTTTGCAGAACCTAGTTAACAACGTATATGAAAGTTCGTTTCATGGAATTAGCCTACCGATGAAAGTAAATAATACTAGGTCTTGAATTAACCTTAAATTTACGAAAATCCCTCACCTTTTAACTACAGTTCATTCTGATTTCACAAATAACTTTGTTTTAAATTAATTTAATAGTATTAACAGTATTGTATAAATGTACCAATTTAAAATTAAAATTTTCAATTTGACCGTTTTTTGGTGTCGTTTGGATCTACTGCATATTATTTAGTTGTAACTCTTAGCACTAAGTACTCCTGCTATCTGTGGGTTACACTATTGTGACGTGATGGAATCACAGTTGGATAATATTTTTAAGCGAATATTTTGATGAATCTTTAGAAGAAGTTGTCGTCATCAGTGATAGCGATGAAGATTTGGAGATAATGGAAGTTGACGCCCATGCCGATGCTGAAAACGATACAGGAAAAGATCAGAAAAATGCAACAAAATCTCTTTCCCTCGAATAAAATCTATAACAAACCTTACCTACAAACCAAATAATATTGCCCTTCCTAATGTTGTAAGAATTTGTAGTCCCGACATCTGCCCTTAAGGAGTGAGTTCACCTTGAAAGGACACATTAAAAATGTTGAACTTAAACTAACAACATGTTGGGCTTTATATGTCGAATAGCTAAATACTTTCAAAACGTAGATACGCTAAAGATCTTATGCTTTGCTCATGTTCGTTCAAATGTGGAATAATGTAGTTTTATTATTTTGGAACCCCTTTTATCAAGTTCATAATCAACCGAATAGAAAATATTAAAAAAATATTTCAGAGATAAATTGTCGTAGAAAATAGTTAAAAATTATTTACAGAGCACGGTTAATCCATGTTAATATGATAACTTTAAAGGAGACTTTAACTTTACTTGATATTATAGAACTTTATAAAGTTGTTATAGGTTACGATATTTCGATCATTTCGCGATTTCATATAGAAATTCCATCAACTGCAATTCGAAATTATTACTTTTTTTGTAGTCAATGTAACACAAATTCCGACTTAAATTCACTGATAAATTGATTTGTTCTAGCCTATAATGTCTGGAGATGCATGAGACATGTTCTGCATGTCCCTTCAAACCATTTTAAAGCTTCTAACTCGTTACTTTTTGAAAGCTTTTCAAAGGTGCTCAAACCAAACTTGATTTCGTGCTCTTAAGGCAGTATAACATAATTATGTTGTGCCCCTTTTTTATAACTTACCTTGGATGGCTCACACGTCGCCGACTAGCTCAATGTACGGTTTTTATTAGGGTTTAACCAATGTGGGCTTTTTAGTTCGCTTCACTTTCACATAAAGATAATAGTTCATTAATCAACAGAAATGGGCGCCATAACTTTATTATAAAGTGTTAATTTTAAGATGTTTACAATAATTGGGTATTCTTTCTTACAATTCACTGATTATATGTTATTTGTTAAGGTTTATACCTTTTTAATTTTGACAAATGTTATGCAATTCCTTGCTAATCCTAATTTACCCTGACAAGTTAGAATTTGTTCTAATTTAACGTCTGCATTAATTAATCTATAAGTATACAGGAGATTTCTTATACATATTTAACTAATAACCTCTGAGTAGTAAGATGAAAATATAAAGAGCTCTCTATACCCTCGTATTTCTCATTCGAATTCCTTAATCACAATTAATGATCGGTGTTTAGTTTAGCTGATATCATTCCAGGCAGTATAAGAAAAATCCCGTATGATCAAAAGCTTGTTATTTGACAAGTGATTGAAATACTAACTTGACAGCTGCAAACCAATTCAAGTCCCATTCAGGATCAACACTAGGTAAGTAACAATTCTTTTACTTTGAAACTAATCTGTTATCGATTATCATTAAGGCTTATGCCCTTATTTAACTATATTCAAGCTATGGCGTTGGTCTAATTCTAATTAACAATATCTAATTCTTTCAGGATTAACATACGGTTAATGCAGAGAACCATTGAATTCGGACCTCTTCATCTTCCAATATCAACAGAGAAGAACCCCTCATCTAACCAAAGAAATGGTCTTTGACTGGTGAGTGATTTTCTAACTTGTTAGCAGTTTCTAACTAAGTTCTCCTTTCTCTCCTTATCAACTTGGAGCACATCAATACCCTCTTCCATGGTGAAGATATAATCAACCGGGAGATGCAAACTAGTGAAAAAGCCTAAGAGCTGGTAGCTATCGAGGAGTCTCTAAGAGCTGAATAAAGGAAAATCCTCTATTATGATTTGTATGTATTAGCTTGTTAGTTACCTACCAGTTAAGTAATAACTGCCCTTTTCAGAAAGAAAATGTTTGTGTGATTTATCCTATCTGCCTGAAAAATTATTATGTTTTAATAATATGCTGGATTGAGTAAATAAAGCCTTACTATTGTCTGCGTGTATCCTTTTTAAGCTAGGACTTTTAATTTGTTTCGCTTCTACACAGAGAAGCGTCCTTTTGCTTTTTCAACCAAAAAGGAAGTAGCAAATTTTGTTATTTATTGCTTTTAATAATTTAACCATGAGCCTTCTATTACGTCTGCTTTAGATTTATAAAAAGGGTAGGCAACCCCTTATACTGTTAATGCACTTTAAGTTGCCTATCTATTAAGTTTAACTAATACCGAACGGTATCATTGTAGAAGCTAAGATATGTACTGCTACAATGTTACATAAACTATTAATTTTTTAAATAGTATATTAAGGTATGAGTGGATAACAAGGTCTTTAAAACACGCGCGAGTTTTAAAGACTAGTTATCGACGAATACTTTACGCTATTTTTTATTATACCTCCAATACTGGAAATAAATTACGCACTAAAAACTTAGAAATTATTTTTGTCGTGATAAATCGAGAGGGCATAATAATATTGCTACTATAGTTACGAGAATTATTTACGTTTTTGTCGCGTCCATGTCCGTTGTTGCATTCAGTCGTTTCCTTGACAACCTTTAAAGCTCGGCGAGTTTTAATCGCCTGTATTCGCACGCTCAGGCGTGCTTTAAACGGCGATTCTGATGCAGGTATAATAAAAAATAATTTTAAACGCTTTGATATTGTAGTCTAAGTGCCGGCCTATAATTGGATAACTGTACTATAGCCACTCTTAGTGAGACCTATTTGTTTAAAGAAATAAATAAATAAATTACCCTCTATAAGTAATTTTATATAGTGAATTAGTAACTGCATGTAATACAATATGAGTATACCTTATATTTGTCTTTTCTGTGTTCTCCTTTTCATATAAAATGCAAATAATAATAACCATAATAATCATTCATACACTTTTTGAGTATTTCGCTACTCTGAAAAATTAAAAATATTAAATATCGAACGTTTCGAGCGACAATCTGCTCAGTAAATAAGAAAACTTGTCTTTTCACTAGGACTAGGAAACGGCCAACCTCCAATCAATTGCTTAACACTTGACATTTGCTTACCCATTCCTACTTGACCTGATCTTTAAGAATCGACAGCCGTCTAACAATATTGCGAAGAGTTCGATATTTAATATTTTAAATTTTTTTTCAAAGTGGCGAAATGCCCAATAAATATGAATTGTATCACGTCACAAAAAGGTTTTAGAGATTATCACAATAATAATAACTCACATCTATTATTTTCATTTATTTTTTATCATTCCAATTAACTGATCGAATGTATTTTGTATATGCAATAGATGATTAATGTTATTCAATTTTTTACATTTCCTTTATGAGTATATATAATTATCAAAAATATATTTATACAAACTCGCTAATTTTGGAAACATAAAAATGCATTACAAAAGAAACATTTTTTTATCTATAAATAATGATACTACATTTATGGTAAATGTATAATTATGTTCAACATAAGAGTCGCGTAGTATTCTTATACTATGCTATTAGTAAAAAAATTCAAGTTTCGGAAGTAGATATATTGAATAACTTTAGATATATAAAAACACTCCAAGTAAAAGCTTGCAGCTGTTGTGGATTGAAAATTTATGCTTTCAAATCTTTGGTTATGGATTTCAAATGTCATTTTTCTGATGTTCTTTATCCACTCGATAAGAATGGGTTTGATTGATACGCTTTTGTTATTTCTAACGACTCCATTGTAACATAGCCAACAAAGTCTCAACACTACAGTGATCTCAAATGCAGATTGGAGCTGCTAAACAATTGTGATAATTGCATTTCACAAACGGGTTCGATGTTAACAAACGTCGAAGTGAGAAACAATCACAGTCTTCCAAATTGATATTATTTTTTTGTAGAGCACTTGCTTTTTCAACACCTTTTACATAAATGTTTTCGAATTTTGTCAGAATCCACTCTAATGCAATTGGAAACTCTTCTAAATGTATGAAGCTATTCCATACCAGTTTCTTTTCATATAAAATGCTTTGCATCTTCTATTTGGGTTTAACTGACCAAGTGGAAAAGATGGTTTAAGTAAAATATGGTCTATTTTACTGCCGTTTAGTGAAATATCACATATTTCTTTTCATACGAATTTTTTGTTGTTGCCCCGAAAACCTTGTAAATCTAAAAAATCACCCATGATGATTATTTACTTTACTTGATTACACCGAAAGTTAAAATAACTAGTTAGGCTGATAGCTCTGTGTGTAATTATATATATGTTTTGCTAATTCCGATAATTAGTCCTGTCAAATGATGCTCAAAAAGGGCGAATAGGACCAAGTTTTGGTAGAGTTTTGATATTTGATTCCTATATGTTTTTTGAGTCTCTGTACACGAATATCAGGTTTGCGGTATAACTCAAAAACTATTTGTTGGAGGATGACAATATTTTTATTTACCTGGTATGAGACCAAGAACATTTCAAACAAATATATACAGGGTAAGCACCTTAAAAAAGTTAAATTTTGTTTTTTTTTGAGTTAACCTTGAAATAGATGAAAGTAATAATTTTCACATAGGTCATGCTTTACATTTGCCAAAGATAGGACTCAACAAATAGTCCCTGTATATAATAAGAAAGAGTTGAGACATGTGGATCCACAAATCAAAACCACTTAATTTTACATTAAATATGTATATTTAACATGGTGGGTTAATATTTCAAACACAAATGGCAATATGTCAAACGATAAAATTTAACCAAAAATTTAATTCTCAGTTTAAGTTTTCAGCAAGATTCCCGAACTTTAATGATGTACTCCTTATTTATGTGATTACGTGTAATGACAACAGTAGTATGCAGCTACCACTAATTGAATTAGTGCCAATCAAAATTTGATATCAAACGTCAATTAAATTAATTGACCTAATTAAATGACCCAATTAAATCGTTTTCCGCAAATTAAACCGCGAATTAAATTGATCTAATTAAGCCGCGAATCAAATGCTCCAATTAATTGACCCAATTAAATTTTGCGAATTAACCCGCGGATTAAATTACACATATGATGCGTGTTCCACATATGATCCGCAAATTAAATTTGATTACTCGATTTCCGAAATTCCGCGGCGGTCATTTTGGATTTGATTACTCGCTTCGCTGACACCTGTCTCTCTCGCAGTCATTACAATAGATGTATTTGTATGTATGGTAGTAGCAAGTAATTATAGCTTTTAAACGAAAGCTTTGGTTTGATTTGAATATGTTGTAATCCGACACCTTTTGCAGCTGTTAAGAATGTTGCGAGATGTAATAAATATCCCGACGCATAATGTAGCGAGAGGCAAAAACTATATTAGATTTATGACCAGGGGCTTAGGCAAATTTGAGAAACAAATAGCCCAAACCGCCAACTAATTTAGTTTAGAATTTATTAGGTGGTGATTTCAACCAAAAAAACACGTGTTGATGGCAGTTCGAATAGGCCGTAGAAAACCCCAATTTAAAACTTGGTTGAAAAAAGATTAAACCGTCGTGAGATGGAAGTACAACTTCCAATTAACGCAGTGCCGCTCTGGCAACAAAATGTATATTTTTTGTCATTGCCGGGACCCTCCGCGTCCCGGAATGGAGGGGTTTTTGTAAGTTGTATGAAACGCATCTGAATAGGACTGTAGAGAAGAAGAAAGTGAAGTATGTTGCATGTGGTAGTTCTACGCGTAATACGGAGAACTACTACAAAAGATTGTTACTTATTTAACTCTTACTTCACTAGGTGCAGCGCAGCCCGACATTACAGGGTTTTCTCCCTGTTAGTACGGCGGCGTGAGTATCAATTCTTTGCCTTTCTTACTGCACTAGGTACAGCGCAGCCCGACATTGCAGGTTTTTTCCCTGTTAGTACGGAGGCGTAAGTCAATTCTTTAACTCTCTCTTACTTCACTTAATACTGCCCGACACCACAGTAACCAGACTCAAACTGGCAGCCAGTTTTTCTTGCCGCTAGGGGAGCTACCAACAAACGTCCTACGTCATTTTCACACTTCGGAACACCGCAGTAATTGTAAAAGTATGTAATACATTTACACTTGATCCTAATAAAGAATGGTAGATCTTCATGACGTTGTTTTCTTTCGGTGTGAGAACCGAATGTCTCCGTCCCCTATACGACCTGAGTAAAGTTAGCCCAAGTACCACCGTTTAGGCTAATCATCTGTAACACCGCCGAAGTACGCCGCCGTAACCAGGAAACATATACAACGTAAATACATACCCCAATTAAAGCCCAACAGAGTGTGCACCGTTACAATATGTCTTTGATTAATCTTTCCTTTTAAACGATTTTGATATAGCTGTTTTGTTCTTGGATTTTCAAATGATTCTATATTAAACTTTGTAACGAGTTGTGGTTTCTTGGTTTGTAGTTGTAGTTTCAAATCTAACCTTCCTTATAATAACTTATGGTGACTCCCCATGTTTGTTGAGTTGAGGGTTTTCACATCGATGATTTGTAAGTACCTATAACCTCAAATTGCCTGCACGTATAAAAATTTGCGTAATTTGAACACCCCAATGGCAAAATTAACATCAGGTAAATACAATGTAATTGATGTGACATAATTTTCGGCTAACCTAGTATTGTTTCAATGACGCAAAATGACGCGCGATGTGCATTTGTTCTATTTCCGGCAAATCTTGCAAAATCGGTTTCCAACCACAAATTCGTGCGACACTATCTCGATTACCCGAATCTGGACAAACCTCTGCAGCTGGGACCACGTTCACGACCTCCTACGATGTCTAATCTTGATGCAACCCTGGCTTTACGGGCCTTCAGCAACAGGTTTCCTGTGAATTTTACCTTGCAAAGGGCTGCGTATGCTGGTTTCACCCAATCGAAGGACGCCACGGCGATTACGATTTATATTTGTGTTTATGAAAATGTGTTTTGGTATCATATTTTAACTTATAAACTATAGTTTTGAAATACTGTTTCTACTTAAATACTAAACTCTCTTTTCTGGGGAATTATCACTTTTACACTTTAAATCTCTGCTTTTTAATCACTTCCGTTTTAAATGCACGTGTTTATTTTAAGACTGCACGATGTCTGTGTTCTTTGATAGGTAGCCTAATTGCTCTTTGCAATCTCGACTTCCTCGTACTGCTTTGCAGTGTTTCTTTACCTTTCAGTTGTCTTGTCATTTGCTGGCGATACAATTTTTAAATAACTTACTTATTTACTTATGGTAAATAAAAATAAAGTTTAAGTCACAGCTTCCCCGCCATTTGTTTTACAAAAACACTAAGCATACCATTCGATTCCTTTTAAAAAAGTGCCTTAAGAATGTTTTTGCAGAAACACAAAATATTCACAAATAAGCCATTCATTTTTACACAAAAAACGAGCCCGTAACATGTAAGTTAGTTTTTTACTATCTCCTCTAGAAATGAATGTTTGCTATCAAAAGTGTTCAATTTGGGACACTGTACAATACTCGACCGTTACTAGACCTTTACTGGCTCGCACGGTTAACATGTCCGCTTCGCTCGCTCGTTAAGTACCGTGCTCACCCGTAAAGTTACAAGTAACGTTCTTATAATGTAAATTACTATTACAGATCTCGGTTCTATAAAAGCATTTTGCTTTGCGGCTTGCTACAAAATTAAAACCTCTCACTGTAAAATGCAACCTACTGCACTTGTAATGTAATAACCGTTAACATATCTAAAAATGTTGAGTATCATAATTGCCGTAAATTTATTGAAATCCGAGCTCGTGGAGCGAGGATTTTAAGACATCTAAGGCTGTTATGATTTATAACATCCGTGATTTGTTCAATAGTTTATCGGTATCAGTATGGTAATGGTTGCCATGTACGGTATAGGAATATTACCTTGCAGACAGTGCCGGTTTTAGATGGGTGCTATTGGGTGCTGTAGAACCGGGCGGTAAATTCTTCTAGGGCGGCGAGCGGAGCGCGCTAGTATAACTCTAGCGGTCACATACGATATTTATATTACTCACACTCACACTTTAATAAAGTTGGCAAAACGACGAAGTAAGCATATTAGTAAGCATATTATCATGTCCGGCTATTTCCTGACGTCTGACAGACCTAAGCAGGCCGGATATAGTAGTATATTATGTTAATTAGGAGTAAAAGTGATAGTTTATGTCGCGAGACCGGACGCGTCTGACTGACGAGCCTAAGCGAGTCAGACAAGTCCAAGCGAGGCACACAAAGTCACACAGGTTTGATGAAAACAAAAAAAGGTAAAGGTTCCAGGTAATTTCAATTCCCCCAACTGGGGGCGGGGCTACTATAGGGACCTTGCTTCCGTCTTCAGCCAAGAATGGAAATTATAAGATGGGTACGAGAAAGGAGGGTCTCTAGACTCTTCGAGGGGACTCCTGCCAGCTGTGCAGCACCTGGTTGCTAGGAGGGTCATTCCAGACTCGTCGGTAACGCTTCCCAGCACCTAGTCACCCAGAAGGATCACCTAGGCCGTACGACGACGATTCCCAGTACCTAGTTAATAGAAGAGCTAAAACGAGCTCGCAGACGACGATTCCCAGTACCTGGCTACCAGGATGATTAAACCGAACTCGCCGGCGACGATCCCGTCCGTGAGCCAATTTCCCCGCACCAGGACAACGAAACCGACGTAATTAAACACATTAATTGCGCTCAGAACGGCTCAACACCATCGAAGCTGAGAACGCACACTAGGAGGTCCAGCACCTAGCATCAGAGGCCGGCGTCCATAATTACGCGCACTCGCTAAGGGAGCAACTTGAATGGGATCATCGCCAGCAAAGGCCAGCTGGTATTCAATCGTAATCCACTCACCTGGAGGTGCGAAGTTTCTAACTAAGGTAAAACCAGATGAGCCCGCCGAACCCCCGTAATCCCGCCACAGTATAACTGCAGGCCGCGATAAACACTAGTTGTACCAGGTATGCATGTAATTTAATATGATATTGCCCGCAAGTTCGTCTACGCAAAAGTTTAAAATCTAATTTGATGTTTATATGCCGCCATTAGGCAGATTCTGCTAACGTCTGCCAAGTTTTTGCCTCCAGACCCGAAAAACTGCTTACAGGACATTAGACCTGTTCCATACCTAGGCTGGTCCAAAAGAGACTGAGACGGCACGATTCCCAGTGAGTGAGCCGCCTCGTTAGAAGAATTCTGTTAATTTTACAAGCATTGTTACATTAAGTAACACACGACTTCCGGGATTGGACCGTGTCATGATTGAGATCGAAGAACTTCGTTTGTCACTTAATGACAATAGCCGTGAAAGCCTCAAAAATCAGCATTGTAACATTTTTATTTCTTGTCTGATCGAATCTAATTTAATTTGATGTATCTAGCTAAACATATTATACGCTTATAAAATTTGGTACTATGGTTTTTTTAGACTGCCCGGGGCCGATGTCATTCCGGCAATTGTAGCCAGCATTTTAATCATTGTAAATTAATTTAAAAAAGCCCGTTCCGGCTACATATAAAAGATTCGGAGAATGAGTCTCCTTTACTTAAGAGAGTTGATACCACTGAAGCCCTAAAACACGCTTTAATATAAGAATGTTTCAACAAATATCTCAAGATAGAGAAGAAAAAGGTGTTGTGTGAGTTGAAGCGGCTTCTTTTGCCGAGAAATTAAATCTTCTTGAAAATGGCATTCCTTCAACATTTTGATTGAACACTTTGCACAGAACTAATGATGTAAATAAGGTCCTTCAATAAGAAAATATAGATATGAGTACCACATCCAACCTTTTATCTCCATTGGCCCAGTACTTTCAATATCGCCGAAATGAGTTTGGTCAATATGAATCCAAAGAAATGGCATTAACAGGCAACAAAAGCTGCATGGAAGGACGAAGCACTAAAAGAAATAGCCACATAGGGGAACCAAATACAGAAGTTATTTTAAGAGTAAAACCTAGAGGGAAAATAAGAACACATGGTTACCTTCCAATTCTTGATAATCTTCAGTCTGAAATTAATCGTAGATCCGAAGTATACAAAACATGTTCAGATTTGTTTAAATTAAAAAAAATAATGATAAAGATGTAGTGCAGCTGTGTCGAACGGCATGAAAACGTCTTTCGTGCAGTTGCCATGAACCAAGAAATGTAAAATCTAAGTGTATAGTACGTTACTAAATGAGCTCATAAAAGTGAATTTCGGGATGTGACAGTTCTAGAGAAAGGGTTAATTGTGCGCGTGCGGTTAAGAACGATCTGTAATGTTTGGAGTTGTGTCGTCGAGTAAGAATGCAAACTAGCTTTCCCAACGTCACGATGCAATTTCTAGCACAGCATCATTCATACCGCCGGCGCAGGAATATTGGCCTACAAAAGATAGAGTTGCGTAGGTACTCTTTTGCATCACGGAACAGGGGCAATAATCGGACAAGCATTTGTCTCGACTAACAATAGACCAGGTGAAAGGAAAAGTCAACCCTGCTGGACAATACAACCATAAACAACCGACTCGACTATAAATGAGTTAGACGAAAGAGAAGAGTAAACCCATTGCTAGGACAACGAACAATAGGATTGCGTTATTAGTTTTAAACGTAAAATATTCCTAGTATATCAGTGATATTAGGATATTCTAAAAAACAGGAATGGCAACCTAATGTTTAAGAATGTTATTTTTTTTGTTTTTTCTTGTAATTAAAAACCAAATATTAGCCTTTTGGTTTGAGTGTGCACATTAATAGTTTTGATTATTTTATTTTTTATTGATGTATGTATTCTGTAAAGTTATCTATAATAAATAGTTTTGGATTTCGGAATTATTTTTTAACATAATATACAAATTCAAGTTCAGATTGTTTAAATTACTAATTTGCAAAAACATAGGTATGGGCGGCGGGCAGAAGTAGCACCGGGCGCTAAAGTACCTTAAACCGGCACTGCCTGCAGACACAGTTAGGACTTATTTACCAGCCTACTTTTGTATACAGTCAATTTATTATAACGCGCAATGTGGCATTCCCGTTTCCATAAGGACTTGATTGTTACTATTGGTTTCTAAGGATACGCCACGCCATGTGCAAATGCGTTTATTTTAAAATGCAATATATGAACCGTAATTTTATTTAAAAAGAAGCATCAGAAAGGACAACAGGGCATGTAATAACCCACATACTTGCTGTAAACTGAAGTCTTTATACTATTTGCTCAACAGAATTCCTTTCCCCGTATGTTTTTACATACTCAGTAACGTTTCTATATTGTATTTTAAAATAAACGCATTTACACATATTGCGCGTTATAATAAACTCCCTGTATGTAAACATTAATATTCTGAAACCGGTAAATAATTATTACATTATAAAAGAAGCCGATAAATGAATGAATTTAGCAAAGACCGTAACATAATTGAACTACTGACTCCACAGATCTTACTTTTGTCCCCTAAAAATGAGCAAAACATATTTAATGAGCTAACATGCCTGAAACATGTACATATGTCCTTTCAAAAAAACTTATATCTAGATTTTTCGTGGTTGCGTAAAACAGAGTACCACCAATATGTCAATGTAGTACTGGGAAGCTGACAAATGCGTCTGCCAAGCTTTATTAAGTAAACACTTTTAAGAAATCCCAAATGTTACGTAAACAGTTCCACAACGTCTGCTGCCGAAGACTAGACTACACAATTACTACCACAATTATTTAAAACATAATCAGGTACAATAAATACAATCAAAATTAATTGCGGAAAATTTACTGGATGTTATGTTTATAAATAAAAAATCTGTGATCTATTTTATTAACTTTACTAAAAAACTCAGTTGTATTTTTCACAAACAACTTAATAAACTCAGAACAAAAAAGAATATCAATTTATTCTTCTAAATAAAACATCTATGCAGATACTTTTTCTCACAGAATTTTATTTATTCGTATACAAACTAAATACTAAGTAGCTGTTCTTGATTGCCTTGATTTTGTCCATTACTCCTTAAAATTGGATCAAAAACCTTTGCCACAAAATTTCCACATTTTTCGTAGCAAAGTCGATTATCTCATATTCAAAGTCTTTATTTTTTTCTAAATTTGGTGAAAATATAAAAATATGGAAAAATATGAAAATATCCGCGCTTGTAATTCCACACAAATGGAATGGTGCATGTTTAATTTCGAATTTTAAATATAAACATAATGGAAAACAAATTTAAACATCTGTAAAGGGCGTTACTCAAAACTTCCCTCGCAGTGGACATTGTGACACAAAATTGAGCAAAGCTGTATTTTCGATAAACATATATTCCTTTATCAAAATGACGCTTAAGCGCAATGTTTTAATATTGTTGACATACTATTCTATCTTGAGTTACTCAGAATTAGGGGCGGATGGGACAACCGAGAAACCAGGGAATTTCCAGATGGGCACGGGCCCAGCGGTCGGCTTTCTGCAAGCAAAAGCAATTGCCAAGACGGCATGGTTCTGGGCTAGTTTATAGTTTTATAAGGATACTTTCATAAAGACAACATGTGGGCGTCGTGACACTAAATAATGTTAAAAATCGAAGGAAACTGTGGGTTAAAATATCTTCAAGCTTCTAATAATACTAAATTTAATTTTTAAATAAAAAAAATATTATCCTTAATGAGATTCGAAGTAGTGCCTGCGAACAAGCCCGAACATTGGATTCCTTTTGTGCCCCGGTGAACCACGGTTACGCTGACTGATCCACGCCCGCGCTAGCAATTATTGCGATACAGGTCTATTTAACGTAACGCAGTTATTCGTTGTTCGGTTTTGTCTAGTACAACAGTTATTATGTATTTATTGATTGCCATTTTTTTGGCAAGGATAATGCCAGCACTAGAGTGCTTTATGCCAGCACTATGTACAAATTAGTACTTTTATGTATTCCTCAGCTCAAGCAAAAATAAATAAAATTTAATTTTTTTAAGGTGATCACCCTGTATATATTTGTACTAAATTGTACCGGTTTCATGCCATGTGTAAAGTCTACACATTACCCTTTTTCTGTGACGTCAGAAATAACAAAACATAGCTTTTAAAACGTATGTCGGACATTGCATTGAAATTCGAAAAGATCATTTAGATCGCAGGTAGTAGACTTTAGAAAGAATTTGACATATACCTGACCTTTAATGTAAGGGATGCTCTAAATAGCACATTATGCAAACCAAGACATTTTTGACCTATGTGATCCGACGTTTCCCCTTTTCGAAGAAGTCCCTAATGCTTAAAATAAGATTTTAGGCTTGCTCGCTTGCTTGTTATTGCTCGTTATTTTACTGACTTTTGGACAAATTTCACACTGACAGTATTATAAAATAAGCCATACTTAAAGCGGACCTGACCAAAAACTGCAGATTTTTTGTTTCGTCCAGTTCCTTATAGTTAATAAAGAGAGAAAATGTTACGTCACAGCAAAAGGATAATGTGTAGACCTTATATACCGGGTGCTGACTTGCGCGACGCACAATAAAAATTTGCATAGTAAATTCTTTATGTCCAATTATTTGCTCCCTTAATTATTTTAGAGCGAAACTGTACCTACATTTTTTGAAGAGAAAAAATACTGCATCCATTCATACTTTTGCTAACAATTTTCCATTTTCCGGAACCGAAAGAATGCAAAAAATCAAATTAGCATGCCATGCCATAGAATTATCTAAACAAACAATCCACTTACATTTGTCTATAATTGCAGTTGGCTTTTGCATTTTTCGGTTATTATAAAACTACTAGCTTTTACCCGCGACTTCGTTCGCGCGAGGTTCGTTATTTGTGTATTAAATAATGTTCCGCTCCACCCCGCCCCGTCTCGACCCTTCCCGTCCCGTCCCGCCCCTTTCCCTCCCGTCCAGTCCCGTCCCTTCCCGTCCCGTCCCGCCCCTCCTCTTCCATCCCATCCCCTCCCCTTCCATCCCATCTTTTTCCTTCCCTTTCCGTCCCGTCCGTCCCGCCCCGCCCCGCCCCGTCCCGCTTTGCCCCGTCCCGTCCCGTTCCGTCCCTTCCCTTCCCGTCCAGTCCCGTCCCGCTCAGTCCCGTCCCGTCCAGTCTGTCCCGTTCCGTCCAGTCTAGTCCCGTCCCGTCCCGTTTCTTCCCTTATGTCATGTTCACCGTCTTGGACTTAAAAATAAATGCCAGTTTTGCAATCAACGTCCCAATAAACCTCAATAACGACACCCATATCGATTTTTAGGCTTACTTACCCCATTTCACCCCCTAAGGGGTTGATTTTCGGAAAATCACGAAATACGTGTTTGCTTATTTGTTTTTAGGAGTACTCCTACGAAGTTTCAAGTCGAAATGTCTATTTAATGTTATTTTTCCATACAAAATTGGAACCCCCATTTTACCCCTTTAGGGGTTGAATTTCGAAATATCCTTCCTTATTCCTTGTATACATCATAAAGGGAACCTCTGTGCAAAATTTCAGCTTTCTAGGTCCAAGGGTTTGGGCTGGGCGTTGATGAGTCAGTCAGTCAGGACTTTTAGAAATATACTTAAAACTATAAAACTCATAATAGGAAACCATTTTGTTTATTTTCACACAAAAATAGCGGAAAATCAAATTAAATGTTAGAATACAATTTTTCAGCGTTTCTAGATTTTTAAATACTCATCTAGAGTAGAACAATATTAATAATGGATTATTATAAACGTCAAGCAGCAAAGACAAACGAACAAACAACACATATATTTTTTGAAAATTGAATTTTCGTTTTTATTAATTTATACCATTCCGGAAAATGGAAAATTGTAAATATTAGTATGAATGAATGCAGTATTTTTTTCTCTACAAAATATGTATGTACACTTTTGCTCTAAAATAATTAGGGTAGCAAATAATTGGACATAAAAAATGTACTATGCAAATTTCTATGGTGCGTCGCGCAAGTCAGCACCCGGTATAATGTGTATGCAAAATACCATCTTTCTCCGAAAAATAGTTTTTGAGTTATACCGCCAACAGGCAGACAGACAGACAGACAGACGAAATTGAGAAAACCTGTTTTTAGTCATCTAGGGCCCTGAAACGTGAAAATCTGAAGAAATCTCGGAAAGTGATTTTTTCGTGATTACAATACTTCCCTCGTTTGAAAGACGAGGGAAGTAGAAAGGTGTTTAAGAATTCGATCGTAAACTGAATAGAATCTGGATATTCATATTTAGATTAACCGAAGAAAAACTGTAACCTACAGGAATAGCATTTTTAATTATAATAATAATCATTATTATTGTGAATACAAAATAACTATCAATATTTGTATGAAATCCTAACAATTTATAGATTTTCCCTTCATTTACGAAGACGTTAAATAAATTGATTAAAAATTATTTCCACGGTATATTACCTTCCAATTAAAAGTTACTTTACTTCCCTCGTCTAAAAGACGAAGGAAGTATTGTAATCGCGAAAATATCAACTTCCGGGATTTCACCAGATCTTCACGTTTCAGGGTTTCTAGAAAAACAAGTTTTCTCAACTCTGTCTGTCTGTCTGCCTGTTGGCGGTATAACTCAAAAACTATTTGTTGGAGACATTTTGCATACACATTATGTATCTACCTGGAATGAAACCGATAAAATTTCAGACAAATATATACAGAGTGAGCACTATATATATAACACTTTGTTTATTTTTGTTTAACTTACAAATAGATGCAAGTAATAATTTGTGCATAACGCAGGCTTTATTCTTGCCAAAAATGGAAACCAAAGGATACAGGATAAATTTTGTACGACAGAAAGAGAAGCAACCAATAAGTGCATTACGTTAAATGCAGCAGCATCGCAGGTATTCGAAGCGTCCCGATAGCTCAGGCGGCAAAGGCCTGATTTAGCCGTTACATACCGGCCAACAAATATAATGTAATAAATGGGCCGGCTCGTTCGCATGCACCTGAAATACGAATAATATTTTTTTATTTATAAATTGATGTACTTTGCATTACCAAGTGTTTCCCTTCTGTTGTTTCAGTATTATTAGAAACGTGAAAATATTTTTACTCCCAGTTGCCTTCGATTTTTAAAATCATTTAGTGTCACAACGTCTACTTGTTTATTTTTGCTTCAACTGAGATATAGGAAAGTAACAATTTGCACATAGTTCAGACTTTCCTCTTGACGAAAATTGAAGTCAGCAGATACAGCGTAAATGCAGAAAGAAGTTCTATTTAGAGCAGCAGGAACGCACTGACTCAAAATGTGCTCTGTAGCGCATGTAGGAATAGTTCATTCACTTGCAATATCCCAAAACACACTAGAATCGCATACGCAGCCGCCTACCCTTCGAATTCGACCACCGGTAATGTTTTTTTTATTTGAAAATTTATGTATTTTATTAGAAACGTGAAGGTATTTTTACCGCTAGCTTAATTTGATTTTTAAAATTATTTAGTGTCCACTTGCGAGAGAAGTTTTGGGTAACTCATTTTACAGATTTTTTGAAACAGTATCAGTTGAGTACTCACATGAATAGCTGAGGAACACCGTTTAACTTAATGAGTTTCTCTCCAACGTTAGCTGCCAAGGCAACATTCACTCCGAGTTCACCATCAAACAGAACGGTGGCTGGGAAATAATCTGAAGGATTCGAAATTGGGATTATTATTACACACAACTGTCACATGACTGATATCATCCAATGAGAATCATGCATTTTTTTTAAATCGACCAATCCCGAACTGATTAGCTGATAAGCGCCCGTGGGCTGCTTACCAAGCGATAAGCTCCCTAGGGATGATTATCGACTCCGTGGATGGTGTCATAATTAGAAATATAAATGCAAGAAACAAGCAATTTAAATTGTTTGACAGTATTAGATCAATTTTAAATCACAATTCATGTAATAATCTTCAAAATATAAACTCGGGCAACACACTTACATATAATTTTGCACGTGCCAAGAGTCATCGTGCTGGTTGCTCTTAGAAAACTGCCCTCGGGACAGTTTTCATTGCAACCAGCACTCGGCCCTTGGCGTGTGCAAAATTATCGGTAAGTATGTCTCGCCTTTGTTATATTACTATTGAAAGTTTTTAAATAGTAAACTACCCGTCAGCCCACTATGCTACCCCTCGCTCCCAATGAGTTGTTACACAAATAGTATTCTACAACTGCAAGCGAGATTGACACGCAAGGAGCAAATGTGACTGCAGGAGGACGAGACTCCAAAGTTCCAGCGTGTGCGGGGGATGCCGTAAAATGTATCAAAATACCTTCGTTGTTAGAACCGTGAATGAAGAAAACGATGACATCGAATTTCAACTCTAATGCAAGCCGGTCACAGTAAATTTCTTTTCCTCATAACTTTCATTTTAATTATTTTTACCTATATCGTTTAGCCACGCTCCTTTATCGCCATATTGTGTTACAGGAACTCCAAAGAAGTATACGATTAATCAGCCAGTCTACCGCTTAACCGCAATCGGTGTTACTTTTATATTGTTTTTCTCTTGGTCATATTTTAAGTCATCTTTTTAATATCTAAATCCTAGAATAAAGACAGCAGCTTAAAACACATTTCCTGGAACAAACTGTTTTAAAAATTTTAAATTACGTGTTCATTGATACTATTTAAATGTATAAGTCGAAATGATGATTTAGAGCAGTGGTCGCCAACCTCTTCAATGTGTTGAGCTACTTGTTAATTTTGGAATAAACAGCGAGCTACCCACACGGAAGCCACGTAACGCAACGTAAATGAAATAATCCACAGTTAATTTATCATTATATGTATTTATTTTACTATTTATTTAACTGGTAATACATAATACATAGGTACTAATAATAACTACATTCCTACCTACCAAACGAAGTTGTTTGAAAAATAAACACAAACTTTTATCCAGCCAAAACGGCATGTCACGTAAGATTTAAAAATAGTTAATAATAACAACAAAAAAGTAACGCACTATCATGAACATAAACATTGAAAAATAAAAAAGCACGTTCAATGAGAAGGCTGACACTCAGACTCATCGATAATTTTTTTAATGTTTGCAGTATAATTTGATACAGCCATTCGAATACAATTATCCAAATGTTCATCTGTAAGTCGATTGCGATATTTGTTCTTAATAAACTTCATATTGGAAAAAGAAGATTCACACAAATAGGTTGAACTGAATAATGCTTTCACTTTCAAGGCAACACGGCATAGAACTGAATATTTGTCTTTACTTACAATAGGCCAGATACATTTGGTACTTGAGACTAACGATTTTAAGGCTAAATCATTTTGAAAATCAATTACTTCCATTTCTGTTGCAGCGATGTCTTCGCCAAAGTTCTGCATAACACAAGTTGCAAACTGTTGGATATCAATTTCCATAAAGGGTGAAACAACAAACTGCGCTACTAAAGCCATTTCGTTGAAATCCTTAAAACGATTTTTGAAGTTATTCTTCAGGGTAGAAACTATTTCTACATGATATTTGCTGTCATAGGGTTCTAATGGATTTTGAGATATTTTTTCTGAAAGAATAGGAAAATGCTTGGCATCGCTGTTAATTAGGTTTTGTTCCCAAAACTCCAGCTTTTTGATAAATGCTTTTATATCAGAAATCATTTCTGCTAGTTCTTTGTCTCTCCCCTGAAGCTGCAAATTAAGTTCGTTTAATTTCTCGGTAATGTCCACGAGAAAACCAAAATCTCTAAGCCAAATTGAATTTTCTAGTTCCGGAGTCGGTTCATCGCGTTTTTTGAAAAATTGAACTATGCCAGATAGGACATCATTAAAACGTTTCAGCACCCGTCCTCTACTTAACCATCGGATTTCAGAGTGAAGGAGTAGGTCCCCGTATTGACAGTCAACTTCATCGGCCAAGGTTTTGAATAATCTTCTTTGTAACGCTTGAGCTCTAATCTTGTTCACAATTTTTACCACCAGTTTCATAACGTTGTTTAGTTTCAGGAAATTTCCACATAATGCTTCCTGATGGATAATGCAGTGGTAAGAGAGAAATTGCGGAAAAGTTTCATCTTTACGACATAACGCCACCAGACCCTTATCAAAACCCACCATAGCTGGAGCGCCATCGGTTGTCAAGCCTACCATTTTCGATATTGGAATTTTCTCGGAAGAAATAATATTTTTTAAATGAGAAAACAACTCCTGTCCAGTAGTGTGTCCTTTCAGTGGAATAAACTTCAAAAGATCTTCTTTAATCGTAAAATCACTAAAAACCATCCTGACGAACACGGCCATCTGGACAGTGTCAACGACATCTGTTGATTCATCCAGTTGAAGTGAAAAATAAACACAGTTATCTAAGTCAGTTCTTAACTGTAAAAAAATATCATTGCTCATTACTTCTACACGTCTCATCACTGTATTAGCAGAAAGTTGCATAGATTTTATAGCTGAAACTATCTCGTCTTTGTTTCTAAAGTTGGCAAATAACGAGTCAGCAGCTTCTAAAAACGCCTGTTTTATCATTTCCCCGTCTTCATAAGGTTTCTTTTTTTGTGCAATTATCTGGGACACACGGTACGATGCTTCAGTTGCAGCCTTATTTTTGTCGATTGTTCTTAAAAATATTGATTGTTGTCCAATTAACTGCTTTTTTAACTGTTTCAGTTTCTCCTTTCTGGCGGCAGAATGTAGTGGGAATGATTTTTCAAAATTAGAATGTACAGTTTTATGATGTCTCTCAATATTTCCTTTTTTAGCAACGGAGACCGAAGTATTACATAACAAACACACATTTTTATCTTTAACTTCTGTAAAAAAGTATTGTTCTTCCCATTCCGAATGAAAGTGGTATGTCTTTACCTTCTTACAACTGCTTGCCATAATATTATTTTTTGTTGTTCACTACTAACCCAACCGCTGGACGTTGGTTACGCGTTCAGTTTTAAACTAAGCGCAATGTCGCCGCGCCGTGCGTATTTATCTCGTTCAAAGCAATCCAGATCGTTCTCGAACACTAACGCACTGGTCCGGCTGGTCGGTTCTAGCCGATTCTAGCCGATTCTAGCTTGATGGCGTCAGCGGCAGATCGCTCGCCGCAACGTTGCCGCTGTTTATGTTTAATATTATGACAATTAGATTTTTTTGTGGAATTTTAGGAAGCTTCTCTGATTTTGTATTTTTTAAATTAAAATCGTTGTGAGAGCTACCAGAATTGCCCCCGCGAGCTACCGGTAGCTCGCGATCGACAGGTTGGCGACCACTGATTTAGAGGAAAGTGTTCTGGCATTAATACTACTAAATCCAAACCTAAGTGCAAGCTACTGATCTTGTGAGTGCAATGTTAATCATGGATAGGTATTAAAAATACTTAAGAAGTATAAACAGTTTTAATTATCAACACCCTTTCCTCGTTAGAGTAAATTGCATCAATTTTAAGCGACACAATTATCTGAGTTGTCAACAGACAGCGTTTGTGTTTTAACAAGCGCGGCCACTCATATTTGGGAAGCGCGGCCGCCCATATTTGCAAATATCTAAATTTTAAAATTAATATTTTTATGCACAATTAACATTATCCAATAAGTTTTTAATACTAAACGACGCGAAAAATTATTTAATTTAGTACCGCTAACATATTTTTCCATAAAAACGGTGAGCAGGAATATGAATAACCGTGATAAGTCATGTAAAATGCCTATGTTCAGAGGTATGACCAACCACCCTTTATATTGCTACGAACAAAGTTGTTTTAAAACCTAGATGTTTTTTTTGTTCTTTTAAAAAGTTAATCACCCTAAAACCCACCTTGTTGTAGATATCTTTCTCTTATATAATTGTTCACTCGGCTAGCTCAATATTACTCTCAATCTGCAAGATAACTGTTGTATGATATCTGACAAGACACTGCAGTCTATTACAATGTACCCTAAAAAATAAATAAAATAATATTTCAGCAGATAATATTTGGATTTTATTAATATAATCAAATTAAACCTTCAAATGGCAATTGCCATGGTTGTTCCTTGATCCTTTAATATTAAATTGATTGTTAATGTCTATTTTTGAAGTTGCTGGTACTTTTGACAATTTAAACAGCTTTTGTTGATGACACTTCCAATAATTAAGTAAATGTATAAACTTTAGGTTTACAAAACCCTTCTTACTTTATAAATTTAAATTAAACGAATTTAGAATTTCTGTAGGCCTTTTTTAAGCTTTTGAATTTATATTGTTCGTAGCTCAGTAGTGAGAATTGATTTTAAATGGACTCATTTTGCGTTTTTCACTTTTGTTGCCACGCGTCTGCAATCCTCTCTGCTGGGAGTTGCCCCTGGAACTCGCTTTGTTATACAGCTTCTGTGTTGATCTCTTCAAATTATGATGACAGTTCTTTTATGTAGATAACGTGCACTAATAATCACTTTTAACAATGTTTTAAGTAAATTCTACTCAAAGTTCATTAGTTTTACTTTAATTCTGGAAGAACATTTTAATATCTGTCACAATTTATTAAAATTTTCTACCCGCCAGCTTATCTTTTTTCAAAAACATAAACAATTGGTTATTCCCTCTCTTAGCACTCCTTTACAGAAGGAACATTTATTAATTATAAACTTAAATCAATCTAGTTAAAATTTTGACCAAAGTCATTTTTTTAGGTTAGCAATATTTATCCCTCAGTTTTTAAACATATTTGAAACTTTCCTAGATTATAAACAAACCGCCACACTAACCAAGGTAAGTTATACTGCAGAACGTTGCAACATTCAACAATGCATCGCATATAAACAATAAACAATTTTAAATAGTTTAAACAGTGCAATAAATAAACATTTATACGTTATTCATATCAATACTGATTTATATTATATTAATTGACTTTTTCTTATTTTTGCAGGTGATATTTATTTATTTAGTACTCAGCCAACAGCTGTTAGGCCAATTATAGGCGTCGCCGTACATTTTATAGAAACTTCCAACGCCACTAACGGCTGTTATGGTGTTTTTAGGACATCCGGGACCAACTATTTGCGTGGCAGCCGTACCACGAGGCGCCGAGAGAAGCAGCAGTGAAACTCCCATCCAAATTCTGACCAGAAAGAGCGTTGCTTAACTCTACTGACCGTGGACGCTTGTTCAAGCTACACCACCCAAGACCAATCTTGGCCAGTTTTAAGTGATTCAACCTTTTATAGAAATTTACCATTTTAATATCATAGCAATATGATTGGTTGTTATATACAACTTGGTTTACTTATTTAATGTTAAATTATAATTCGCTTTGTAATGACCTATTGTATATGTAATTATTTTACATTACGACAGTTATGTGATATTCTGTATATGTTACGTTTAACTGTAAGAATAATATTTTAAGTTTAGACAAATTCTCATTTAAGATGAATTCAAGTACTTTATATGCCATTTCATATGAATCGTTAATATTAAGTTATTCAATATTTCTAGTTCAGTAGGACATGATTACTCTCAAACAAACAGGTCGGTTCACGCAATATGAAGACTTTTATTACTCCTGAAAAATAATTTGTTTAATGAAAACTTACGTCAAATATTTGTGACAATTTCTATGAACGTCAATGTCACTTCTAATTATGTAGGTAGAATATCAACCGCAAATACCTCTCTGTTATATTACCTGTCATTTGATAAACATGAAATAGTAATTAGTCTCTTTTTTAATATCTCACTTCACTCTTTTACTGTTTATTTAATTTGATCAATAAATATCTGTAGCTGTAACTTGTCCAAAGAACTTGACCTGCTTTTCAATGATCCAACTGTATACCAACTGCTTACAGAAATTCTTCAAACTGCCGACTAACCCCAGTATCGACTCAGCCAACTGTTAGGAACTGCAAACACCCTCTAGAATGTCTCCTTCCCAAATCTTCAATCAGCATACAACTCAGCAAACACAAACTCCGTTAAGATCCTCCAGCCGTAAATAAAACGTGTCTCCCCCAAATAAGACGCCGATAAACCAAATAATGTGAGCCTTGATCTGGTGCAATTCACATCCCTTCAATAAGTGCAAGTCACAAGATGTCACTCCAATAAGAAGCTCAGCAAAGTATAATACTATTAGATGAAAAATCCATTCCAATTCTCAATATGTCCATTCCAGAAACCTGATGCGTCCTACTTCCAGTGAAAGCAGCTCATGCTATCCAATTCACATGATGTAATTAATTAACAATAAACTAAGTTCAACATCCAATTCCAGAAATTACTTTAATGCCTGTAGTATTCCAAATTATGGTCCTGCTACCATACATATCTTCTCCATATCTCCATTATACAAACTTCTTGTTTAAAATTCGTTTTATTTTTGTTCTCGGCAATTTTGCATTAATCACATCCTTTCATACACATCAACTAAACCACATTAAGTGTTTATTTCCAAATTTCGGCTTTTTACAAAAAATCTAACATGTTTTTCTACCAAAATTTATTTGTGTACATAAAATTAATATCTCCCTAGTGATATCGTGTTCGCATATTTTTTACAGTTCAACACTATATGATTTATTATCACATTTAGTAACACCGAGTCGTCATTCGATTCTTGAAGCGTAAAGTTGTTTTGCTGGCGCTTTGTGATATCAATGACATACACGAGTAAGTGACCTCCGGGTGAATATCTCTACGATAAGTTGTTTAATCGACGCATATACTTACAGTGTACTCGTATATATTCTAAATTTAATAAAAGCCTTATGGCTTACTTTCAAAATGTCCCCACTCACTATTATTATAATAATCAACAAGCAAAGCCAATTCAGGCTGAACAAATTATTCCGGGGTCGATTCACACACATGAATTACCTACAACAAACTATCAACTGCCAGTTAATTCTGCATATCAACAACTTCCAGTGAGTACAACGCAGCAGCTATCTGCTACCGCCCCACTAATCTCGGTACCTAACCAACTATATTTCTTATTTATCACAATCTCATGTTCAAAATGGTGAGCAGGAGTGGCAACTAGTGGAAAACAAAAAACGCCAGAGAAGTACGACAGATAACCTGCAGTCACAACAAAAACAGGTTAATGTTATAAATTACTGGCTCAACAACCCCAGAGAAACGTCAAACCGATTTAAGCACCCGGAAAATGAATCAAATAATTCGGAATAAAATACAAGCAAAAAGGATCCAAAACCACCCCCTATATTTGTCTCAGGAGTAAAATTCATTCCACCATTTTTAGAGCTTTTGGAAAATGTAGCTAAAAATGAGTATGAAATTAATGTACTGTACAACGACGGGGTAAAAGTACTGCCTAAATCATCCGAAAGATATATTTCAATCGCTAAAGCCCTTACTGAAAATAATACGGAATTTCATACTTACAAACCCAAACAATCCCGAAGTTTTAAAGTAGTTTTACGAAATATGCACCACTCTAACAACCTAGGAACCCCAAAGAAAGCCATTGAAGATCTTGACCACACAGTTACAAATATTTCCAACCTATATGTAAAAGAACAAGGTATAAAGAAACAGCTACTACTATTCTATGTTGAACTCAAACCTACCCTAAATAACAATATAAACAAACTTCTACACACAATTGTAAAATTTGAGCCCCCTAGAAGAAAGAAAGTAATATCTCAGTGTGTCAGATGCCAAAGGCTAGACCACACAAAGAACTTCTGTAATAGAAGTCTACTCTGCAATAAATGTACAGGTAACCATCACACTGTACTATGTCCCCGTAAAACTAAAAGTGCTGATGTCAAATTAATATATTCTTTGTAACGGCAATCATCCTGCCAACTATAAAGGTTGCGCTGCCTATAAAGAGCTACAACGAAAAACCTTTCCCCACTTAGAGAAAGACAATCGAACAGAAGAGAATCGTTACTAATCCAGCCAGGTATCACAAATGCAAAATTGTTAGCGGCAAAGCTGAACAAGCCCAAGCAGCAAACAACGCACACCAACAGCAAATAATCTCACTGCCGACACCACAACAATGGAACAAATGTTAACTATGTTAAATATATTAACATACCTCGTCTCAAAGCTTTCATAATGGACCAGTTCCTGAAGACTGCCGAATGGAACGCCAATGGGCTTCAACAACACGGACTTGAAATTCAAACATTTATACAACAACATCAGACTGATGTCATGCTGATCTCAGAAGCCAGATTTACTGATAGAAGTTATCTGAAAATTTACAATTACACCACATATGTCACTCAACACTCCGACGGAACAGCGCACGTTGGTACCGCCGTTATCATTAGAAACTCTATTAAACACCATAAATTAAACAAATACTGCGAGGCTCATATCCAAGCGACTTCAGTCGTAATTGAAGACTGAACCGGACCTCTAATGCTTCCCGCAGTTTACTGCCCACCACGGGATGCCAACAAACAAGTACACGTCGACCACTATTTCAACACACTAGGAAATCGTTTCATCACAGTATGCGACTACAACGCCAACAATACCCAATGGTGATCTAGATTAACTACGACGAAGGGAAGAGAATTGCTAAAAGCTGTAACAGCAAATAACTTACACTTTATTTCCACTGGTGAACCAACCTATTGGCCGTCCGATCCTAACAAACTCCCAGATCTCTTGGACTTCTGCGTTCTTAAGAATATCAACCTTAATTACCTGCAAGTTAAATCCTGCCTAGATTTAACTTCTGACCACTCTCCGATACTACTCACTCTTGGGACACAAGTAATAAAATAGTAAAACCACCCTTTCTCTGTAACAGAAAAAGTGATTGGGACTATTTCAAAGATAAGGTAGAAGAATTGCTATCGGTAGAAATATCAATAGACCGGATGAAGACATAAGATATGCAGTCGAACACTTCAATCAAGTTATACAAGAAGCAGCTTGGGAAGCCACTCCGAGAGGAAATGAAACAACAAGAATAGATAATTGCCCAATACTCGTTAAAATGATGATTGCTCAAAAAGGGAAACTAAGAAAGCGATGGTAACTTACTAGATCACTAATTGACAAACTTAATTACAACAGAGCCTCAGCTGAACTGAAAAGGTTTTTTTACCAATTGAAAAACCAATCAATTCAACAATACCTAGAAAATCTGTCCCCAACGGAAGCTACTGACTATTCCTTATGGAAGGCCACAAGGAAACTTAAAACACATATACAATACATCCCACCTCTCCAAAAGGAAGATGGAACATAGGCGAGAAGTACCCCTGATAAGGCCCTGTTATTTGTTAATCACTTGCAAAAAGTATTCGAACCTTACCCCTAAGCTACCCAGGAAGAAGAGTAAGAAATCCACCAGTACTTAACGGCCTCATACCAGATGACCTTACCAAGTAAACCTTTCAATACCAAAGAAATAAGAAAAGCAGTCCAAAGCTTGAAATGTAAAAAATCACCTGGTTACGACCTACTCACTGGAAAAGTTCTCAAGGAGCTTCTAGCTAAAGATATCATATATATGACAAAGCTATTCAACCCTGTTTTACGACTGAGCTATTTTCTGGAACAATGGACGGTTGCTAGTGTTATTCTTATTTAAAAACCCGGTAAACCAGCGGAGCAGGTGGACTCGAATCGGCACATAAGTTTTCTACCACTAGTTTCCAAAGTGTTCGAGAAACTGCTATTGCTGAAATTCAAGCCAATAATCAATCGCAACCTATAACTTAGTCCAGCTCCATCAGTTTGGTTTCAGGGAGCAACACTCAACAATAGAACAAATTCACAGAATTATTGTAAACCAAATAAACAAAACCTTAGAAACCAAAAAATAATGCTCTGCAGTATTTCTTGATATTAGCTATAGTGGAGTAGATCTGGCGAAAAAAAACCCGAAAAACGAACTCTCTCTGTTCGAAAATTTTTGTTTGTGATTTTATAGAGTCGGGGTCCCTCTTTCAGATGATCACTATGGGAAGACTACCGGAGGTGTGAAGGGGGGAAAATTGCCGTTCAAAGATATGGGGAAGCGGGTTTTTCACTAATAACTCGCTGAGTTTTATCCCCATCGGTTAGCGAGATATTGCGTTTTGAAGGTCGAAAAACTGCGCCCGGAATTTCGCCAGGACGGGAACCCTCCGCGGGCCGTGTTCGCGTTTTTCGCAGGGAAGATATTGACCAAGCGACTTTATATTTTTTGTCCTGTTAGGTAATCACCATCAAAATAGTTTGTCCAAATTTCAAGTCACTAGGTCAATTAGGAAGGGAGGGGGACGGAAAACAATAAAAAAAATTTGATCGGGGCGAACTTTTTTATTTATTGGCCGATCCAGGTCATCCAAACTGGAAAATCTTTGTTAATTTTTTCGCTACAAGATGAGTCGGGAGTGACCAAGATTTTCGCGAAAATGGGGAAATCGCGGGCAATTTTCCGATTTAAAAAACCTTATTTCTTTATTTTCACGATGAAGGAGTGGAGCAGGAGACAATTTTTTTTTGACACCAGATTGAAATTTTTTTTCCCTTAAAAATAAACCTTGTAAGAATCCGGTAAGACAATTATTAAGGGAGGAAGAGAGGTGAACGCGTTTTACACTGTAGAAGGGCAAGGGATAGGGCTAGCGACTTTGGGCAAGGCTCATTCTCAAGGGTAATAAATTCCCTTTCATGGTTTTTTTATCGCGAGGCGCTATCTTGATCAGGGGCTGCACGCGCGCGTGATATGTTTATCACGGCGAGCGCGAGATGCCGGCGGCAGAGCCTAGCGCTCGCTCTCCTCTTTCTACTCTCTTACAAATCCATATTCACGCTCATCTCGTCTGTGTGTACCGGTGAGCGGGAACTCCTGATAAACATATCACGCGTGTGTGCAGCCCCTGATTAAGATAGCGCTTCGCCATAAAAAAAACATGAAAAGGAATTGATTACGCTTGAGAATGAGCCTTGCCCAAAGTCGCCAGCCCTATCCCTTGCCCTTCTACAGGGCAAAACGCGTCCACCACTCTCCCTCCCTTAATAATTGTCTTACCGGATTCTTAGGGAGCTCATTTTCAAGGGAAAAAAAATTTCAATCCAGTGACAGAAAAAAATTGTCTCCTACTCCACTCCTTCATCGCGAAAATGAAGAAATAAAGTTTTCTAAATCGGAAAATTGCCAGCCATTTTCCCATTTTTGCGAAAATCTTGGTCGCCCCCGGCTCATCTTGTAGCAAAAAAATTAACGAAGATTTTTCAGTTTGGATTACCCGGATCGGCCAATAAATAAAAAAGTTCGCCCCGATCAAAGTTTTTTTATTGTTTTCCCTCCCCCTCCCCTCCTAATTGACCTAGCGACTTGAAATTTGGACAAACTATTTTGATTGTGATTACCTAACAGGTAAAAAAATATAAAGTCACTAGGTCAATATCTTCCCCGCGAAAAACGCGAACACGGCCCTCGGAAGGTTCCCGCCGCGGCGAAATTCCGGGCGCAGTTTTTCGACCTTCAAAACGCAATATCTCGCGAACCGCTGGACCGATTTCGACCAGCCAAAATTAATTTTGTTTGTATTTGCGAGTCCTTTATTTCATCTCCTATAAACTGTTCCGATCGGGATGAAACTCAGCGAGTTATTCGCAAAAAACCCGTTTCCCTATATCTTTGAACGGTAATTTTCCCCCCCTTCGCACCTCCGGTAGTCTTCCCATAGTGATCATCTGAAAGATGGACCCCGACTCTATGAAATCACAAACAAAAATTTTCAAAACGACAGAGTTCGTTTTCAAACCCAGATCTACTCCACTACTAGGCCTTTGAGAAGGTCTGGCATGAAGCATTACTCTACAAACTAAAAAAAAAATCCTTCCAATCAATAATAACTTTTAACTATACTATAACAGCTTAACAATCATTAAAATTATTTGCATTGTTTTAAACAACATTTACAAATATCTATTACAAGTAACAACATTCAAAAATTCTATTCGGTATTATTTATAAAATGACTTCATTTTAATTTATGTTTTAAAATTCTTCTTCTTCTCCTGCTGTTATAATGCAAAAGGAATTGTATACGTTTACTTTATAACCTTTCTTCCTATCTACTACAATGTTTATGACTTTGACCTCCTCTTTCATTAATAATATTAATATTGCTTGTTATTGATTTCTTCCATCCTTTTTCAAAATATAAATTCCTTTTACCAATTTTCTTTTCATTCAGCAATACTCTTCTTTCGGTATATTACTTATTAAATTAATCATTACATTATTTATTATTATAGCAGGCCAAGCTCCTTCATGGGGTATTAGTGTCTCACCATTACCATGTATTTTATTAGTCATTCTATTTTATATTGTCTCCAGTACTTTACTGATTGGCAACAATCTTCTTCCTGACAGCCTCGATAGGGTTCTATTCAGGATATTTGTATGGTCTCCGGCACTTCCTGCCCAGCAACAATTTATTTACCTTATTGCTGAATTATAAATCATTTCTCATTACAATATTCACATTTAAAATAGTCAATAAAAATTCTTAACATTATATTCAATAAAGTTATTGTATTAGTCATACGTTAGGTCAAAGCTAGACTATGGGTCTATTATTTGAAGCCCTTACTACCAAATACATATAAATAATCTAGAGCAGGTTCAGAGAAAATTCTTAAAATTTTTACATTTCAAGTTAACAGGTCATTCTCCTGAAAAGGGTATTGATAATTATCTACTGCAACCCGTTGGTTTTGATAGTCTATAATTTCGACAAATGTGTTCTTTTTTAGTATTTCTTTATAAATTAATAAATAATAAAATTGATGTTCCTGAAATTGTATCAAAAATTAATTTCCATATACCTAGAATGCAATCAGGTTATACTCATACATTTTACTGTGCAAAAGCTAACACAAATGTGTTGCTTAAATAACCGCTGTATCTAATGTGTAATTACTCTAATAAAATTAGCGAAGTTTGCGATCTAGACATGTTCTCAGTCGGATATTATAAAATGGGCTAGATTTAGTTTTTATTTTTAATTTAATGAATCCAGTATAGGATGTGGAAGTTTTGAAGTGGATGGCAACAAGGTGATGCTGGGAGTTTACATTCATCGCAGGTGATGCAGTTTGGATAAGGACCAAGCAGGTGTTTGAGTGCAGTCGGAGTGAGGATCCAGTTTGGAAGGATTTTGGCAGTATTAACAAGCAAAGTGTTAAATCAGGTTTGTGTTTTAAAAGGTTAAATGAAACATTTATAAAGCTATAACTAGTAAGAAGGTATAAAAATATAAATTGAATTTCATACTTACATAAGAGATTGGTAAAAGAATTGCATATTAGATCTTATTGTAAAAACCTTGATATTCGTTCTGAATTTTGATTAATTTGACGTTAGGTGTCAATTTTTTTTGAAAGTCAATGAACTGGCAATTAAACAAAGAGAATTTGACAAGTCAATCATTGGGTTACTAGATATTGCGAACCACCTGAGAGAGTTTCATTAATAATATTGTAAAATACGGATTTGAATTGAAAGTTAAAAATAAAGGGCAAAATAGTAATACGATAATTTAAATTAATTTATCAGCTAGCATAACATAGCAATATATATATATATATATATATATATAAAGTACACTATTTAAGTTGAATTTATGCAATTTGATTTGTAATTGGGGTGCACCTGTTGGGCAAATAAAGGGATTATTATTATTATTATTATTATTCCGGTTTCTTCATTTAAATATTTCTCATTTGATTTGTAGTAGAAATCTTTCTCTTAGTTGTTTATAATAATGTTTTATTTACTTTATTTGTATTAATATGTAAAACATTTGAATGTGTCATTATCATTTCTTCCTTTTATTATTTAAAAATGTAATTTTAATAAATTAGTACTATTAAATATTTATTTCATTCTTACTCTATTCTTATTAATTTCTTAAACGTTTCATGTAAAACATCCATGCTTCTATTTACATTTCTTTTAACTGAATTTATATTTAGTAACTGCAGCATTACTTTAACATTAAGGATTGTTATGTACATATTTACACGTACGAGTTTTTAATTATCATTAAAAATATTTTGATTATAATACGTACTATGCCACACATCTGCACTATTATTCATTATTTTATCCCCTGTCTCTCGTTTAAAATTGTCTTTTAGTCTTCGTTTAATTTTATTTAGTTACTTTCTTTTTACTTCTGCGTTTAACTGTTCCCTTCTTTGTCTTCTCATTATACTTATTTGCTTTTATAGTTATGCGGCGTCCTGTAATTGAATTTTCTTTACAAAATTCAACAGATCTTCCTGAATATTTATTGTTATAACTCCTACTTTAAACTGGTCTTGTAGATATTTCATTTTGATTTAATGTTAATAAACTTACACTATTTTCCTGGTCATTGCTGTCTTGTCTATCAGTATTCCCTCTTCATTAATTTCCGTAGAATCCTCATGCTTGCTTACCTCACTGTCTAACTTCCGATTTATTTTACTTGTTCCTAATAATAATTCAAGTTTAGTTTATAATTTATTCTTATCCAAATCTTCTTTCAAATCTTCTTGATTCTTCCAAAATTAGTTCGTTTTCAAACGTATTGTTCCGAACCATAACTTCCAATTTTGCCACATAAGTCATTGGTGGTTCTCCTATTCTTCTTTCAAAAATTAGCAGCATGTCTACTTGAATTCCCATATTATTAATTTCTTGATTACCACCTATGTTAATTGATCCACTTTGTACCATGTTTAACTGCTATTCTACATTCCTTAATTTCGTTGAATTTTCGTCTTTTAGTAAAATCATATTGCCTTCATTCTTTCAAATTGCTCCCTGCACTGTCACTTTATTTCTTCTGCCTTCCTCTCCATTAAATCAATTCTCTCATGTAGACACTCTTTATGTGTTCTTATTCGGTCGTCCATTGTTAATTTCATCCCCTCTAGTTTTTCTTCAACCTCTTCCTTATTCTTATTTAACTTTTCTCCCATAGTTTCCTGTAGTTGTTTGTTTTCTTCTTGCCTTTGCAATTTTCCTTCATTCTTAATCTCATCCTTATAGTTCTCTAATTTCTGATAAATATGGTTAAGTTGTAATTGCAGTTCTTCTTTGTTTTTTAATTGTACTTTATTAAATGTGTCACCCCCCCCCCCCTTTAATTCAATACACAATAACTAACCGATAATATAACACAATGTCCCCAGTACTAATAAAATACTAAACAAATCTCTGTCACCAAAAAGGGGTGGCTAGGGAGTATACGCTCACGACCGCTTACCGGCAGATGAGGTAGGTTCCAAAGAACAAATTACCTGATATTGCAGGTTCCCGAAGGGCGCCACGCCGTTGTCTAGCTTCGGTTTTGTTACTTCCAGATGAAACTCGTAACGGCGAACCTAAATAGCTAGATAAAGTACATAAAAAGTAAGAAAACATTACTTCACATATAATCACAACAGTAGTTCCATAAAATTTGATGCAGCCTGTACATAAGGATTAAGAACAAATATGCAATGCAGTTCAATAAAGAATACAGCCCGATTTAATATGAATACATAATACAATGTAGTTATGATTTTGACTTTAATTAGGACCCTAATTTTAATTAACATAGTTAAATAAAGAAACATAAGTAAATATGTAAATACATGACATGTAAATAAGTTTACAAACGTCGCGTTCTGCAACACGCATTTGCTGCTTTTTTGTTAAGTTCGTTCTACACCTGGTGAAGTACCCTATTAGTAGGATGTGTATAAAAGCGGCGCTTCCAGTAGCCAAATAGGCCTGTATATGAACCGAACGTATGAGAGTATTAACTACGTTCAAGTCACAGTAGTACCATAAAGATATATTAAATGTTAAAACACAATTGACAGTGTCAAAATAAGCCAAAATGATCCTTCTATAAAGTCAATTACAGTTTACAATATAACCCATAAAATTTAAATGATTAAACACGGTTGACCATGTCAACTCAAGCAAAATGTAATTTAGAATAAAATTCCTAAAATTTGCCTAATTCAATCACAATGGGCTCTGGCCGCATCACTAGGATGCTTCAAATTAAGTTAAACTTGTTAACAACATCAATTATAGATACCACTAAATAGATTAAATGAAATTTACATGCTACGAGTTGCAGTCGAATGCTCTCGACGCTTCAATTAAATGAATAACGGACTTACACTCGAAGGCAAATTCCCCAAATAAAGTCCTCGAACTATGTAGCTGCTGGACGAGGGGCGCGATTCCAAAACAAATCAGCTGCACTCCGGAACTCGACAGCAAAGGGCAGTACAAGAAAAATGCATAATAACAATTTTAGAGCACCATAGTTTGACGGTACCATGATGCAGTAATAAAACTTTTCACGCAGCAGGGAGCCGCTTCAACGACAGCTACCTGGCAGGTAAATTTCCAACATGAACCAAGACTTCGGCATGGTGGAAACCAGGTCGTTGCCTAATTTAACATCCCAACAGCCAGCGATTCCTCAACAATTTCACATGCGATTCGGCCATGGAAAATTGGCACGCATTCACCGGTAACAAGAATACGGCGCATCGAGAGCCGGGAGGTCGGGACTTCGAAGGTCGCACTTAAAATCGAACCTCGGAAATTTCGAACTTTATAAATCTCCTATTAAGAAGTTCACAGTTTAGAAACACAGTATAAGAAACGAAAAGGCTACGTACCAGACATAAAGGGGATTCATATGCATTAGCAACAACTGGCGGAACTGCATTCATATCTGGAGATTTTTGGCACAAAACGAAGTGATTTACGAAGGCATCGAAATGGACGCTCACAGCGAACGGGCCCAAAAAGAGTCAATTCACTTGTCTCCAGAAATGGATAAACGAGTGTCACATAACAATCCAATAGCGATCATCGGAAAAATAAATGACGTAAAAATCGCCCAACAGGCGATCGATATCGACATATTACAATGCACTTCAGGTACGCCACCTAAACCTCAAGATGTCAAAGCTTGAAGAATTGCACAATACCGACGCCGATGAAGAACCAGGGTAATAATGCACTTTGTATTGCTTAAAATCAAGGCGTCCGAGAGTTGCTAAAATTAAAATGTAACAAATTCTTCTCTTAACTTGCTCAAAGATTCTTCCATTTTTAATTTAGTTTCATTCGCATTGAATTTAATCAAATTTTCTAGTCGGTTTTCCATCTTCCCTGCATTAATCTTCATTTTCTCTGTATTTTTCTGCATGGACTCCTGCAACCTGTTTTCTCTTTCCTCGGCATCTTACTTATTTTCATTTTCTGGATTGACGATTGCAAATATTTTTTTCAATTCCTCTGTCTTCTCCTCATTTTCTTGCTTATGAACTTATGAATCAGGCTAGAACTTTTATACTAAACATATTTTCATATGCTTAGTTTCAAACAAGCTAGAGCGTCAAAATATTGAATATCATAACAAATACATAGTTTCTTTAGTATTCATAAATATTAAGAAAAAAATATTGACATTAGCATAAAATTGAATATAAAAGTTTTTCTACTGCATCATATATTAATATTATTATATTAAAAAAAAATTCTAGCGATCTTTTATGGAAATATAACGTTGTTTATGAAATCCTAGAAATACAAAGTTTAGGGAGAGATCGGGGAAAAGCTCAAGGTGAGGGACGAGATTTGGGAAAATATATCTTATAACGTTTTAAGAACTGGCCCAAAATTCAGATATCACTTAATCCTGATGTCATCCTGTTATTTTCGATGCTCCATGTTGTTGATAAAATCGCAGAAAACAAATAGACAGGTATGAGACATCATAGACTTTGATTTGCATAATTAATACTGACGTCAAGTGCCTGAAGTTTGCCTCTTAATTACACCTCCCTAGTGTTATGATATTCGCGACTAAAGCAATAAAATTTAATTACACTAATCTTAAGTTGAAAGAGTAAATGGCCTGATTAAAATTTTGGGAGCAGTTAACCTTGCATCGCGCACATATATTTCACACTAAAAATCGAATAGTCTATATTAGTTCTATACGCAGTATTTGCTGGGACAATGTGGTTTGCAATTCTATTAGTAGGTGTGATTGACGGGTCAGTTGCAGAAAATTCAACCATAGACCTGCGTAAGTATGAGATGTGCTCAGTACTTAATAAAAAAAAACCTTGCAGTAGTTAGACACAATTTGAATAAATGATTTTGCAATCGTAGAAGACTATGAAAATGCCATCTTTGTGAAGACTGTATATCTTAAGGAAACTTTAATTTAAAGACTATTCGAGTATTTCATTTACTTTTAAAAGCTTCGACTAAACATTTCGATTTTGATTATATATCAGTTTAAAGGTTGCATTCAAAGTTTTCGTTCTTCAAGTTCTACTAGAACCAGTTTCACATTGTTTAATTATTTAAGTCTATATTTGTTGCAGCACCCACTCTTCCAAGATGTTACCTAGACGATCCCAACATTAGCAGCTGCTTGTTAAATGCGGCTATAGCACTGAAGCCACTCTTCCGCAAAGGAATTGGGGAACTTGGTATACCGCCCTATGACCCACTGGTTATTTCAACTTTCTCAGTAGTACAAAATTCGAGCTTTGCCAATGTCGTAGCGACTACATATAACTTTACCATAAGGGGGATGGATAATTACGATATTACAGAAATCAAGTAAGTACTGTAAGCTACCTTTTAGCAGAAAAACATAGAAACAATACATTTTAGCTACGATCCCGAGTCAATGGTGTTTTCGGGAAAGATAGAATTTGATCCGCTATCTATAAACACCTTATATGATGTCAATGGTACTATTATAATGATACCCATAAGAGGACACGGAACTGCCAACGTTGCTTTAGGTAAATATTAATCTTTTCTTCCAAATTCTGAATCAATTTTTTTATCTAAAGTAACTACTTTAAAATTTTAAAGGTTTTTAAGTGAAATATTTTTTCCATTTTAATACAACTCTTTTGTTCTGTAAAAAAGACAAAGTATACAAGAATGTTAGTCAAGCATTACTGGGACAGTCAAATTCAACTAATAAGAGAAAATAATGTTTTTAAAGGTCCAATCAATGGCACTTTCAAGATAGCAGGAAAAATGGCACACCATAATGAAGTTGAGCATTACAATGCCGTAGAAGTTACAGTTAAGCTAACAATTGAAGATTTAAGTGCCTACTACGATGGGTTGTTCGACGGAGATGTAGAACTTGGTAAAGAAAAAAGTTTATAAGTCTACACAGATAAACCTTTACAATAATTTTGTAGGTGCCTGGACGAACCATCTAATAAATCGCAATTCAAAGATGTTTGCTCAAGCCGTTACGCCCGGTTTTGAAAAAATAAGCCAAGAATTTATAATGAGATACGTGCAATGGTTGAGCGGTACATATCCATACTATACGCTCTTTCCGCAATCTAAGAGTATAATTTCTGTATAAACCTCATTAGTTAAAGCTTAAATTGCTTACTTAGATATTGTTATTTATTAATAGAAAAAAGAGGTGCCTTACTTGTTAATTTTCATATGAACCAGTTTTTACACCTGTCTTAATTTTAAGTTTATTTGCTTGATTAAAAATTCAGCTTCTTCATTTGCTAGTACATTTGTGTGTTTCTGTACTAAACCTAAAATGATAGCACATATTTATTTAATCATTATTAACCGGTAATACAGAATATACGTTTCGTACCTGAAGTTTTTCCTACAAGAATCATTCTTATCCTGTACAATGCATTTAACGAGATGGGTGATTGTAAAAGACCACCTGTTGTTCTCAACTGAAAATTATAATTTATTATAATTTGCTGCACCTATGTATGAAGACGTATTTTTACCCGAGAAAAGAAAACCTGTAGATCTGATTAGGCGGAGTGTCAAAACAGAGAAAATTTCATATTCTGCTTTCAAATGGACATACAGCAATTGCAAAGATAAACTGGAAAGTATAACTCTTTTTTTTAATTTATATAAATTCTTTGGAAGTACTTCGCATGTTTCGAAACATAAGCTTCAATCTTTCCAAAACCTCGTTTTGCACATCTAGATTTTTTTCATAGGGTAGTTTTGTAGGTACTTTTGATTGGAAGGTATACGTAGAAGATTAAAATATCAAACCATTAATTAATTAATTCCATAAATTCACCTACATTTTCTGCCAATTCTTTATCATCCCCAGAAAAATAGCGTTTTAAGGCTGTAGCTGTGGTATGTGACAATAATTAAGAGGCTAAATCTACATTCTGACTTTGTGTTTCTTCATAATGTATATGTAATGACATAAGTTTGTGACCAAAACTTATTTCTGTATTTGCACCTGCTATTAACAGTTCAACCGGTTTTTTATTTTACCATCATCCAAAAAAAAAACAGTGTCTATAAACTAATTTCTAATTAATTTTAGTAGATGAGGCATGCCCGCAAAAAATACACTTTATTGTTGGTAACAGGATGGAGAGAATTTGTTTTATCAATATGAATATTCAGTTTCTTTCAAAGTTCTATGTTATCACCTCCACAGTTTGATACACAAGCTATACAATTGTAATTAATTTTGTATAAATTAATTATGAGCCTTTATAATAATAATAAAACCGATGAAAATTAGTTTATATTCTATTTGCCAAAAAGGCCCCTTGCCAAAACGACTTGCATATATATATATATATATATATGTGGACCTACCATTTCGTCTGTTTTCTGGTCGTATTCGTATGTTGAAGGCACTTTTACTTCATCATATGAAGCAACTGTAAGTCGCTGTAAGTTATTTTTTGTTCTTCCACATACCTCAATTATATTTAATACATCTGTCAAAATTTAGGTTCTTAAATTAATAGTTGCAGCCCAATGTTGCAGAGTTGAAACGCCTGGAAGCGGATATTTCAAAGTTGTCCGCAGATATATTGAAATGGTTTAAAGCTCACAATTTAATTCTGTATGCAGATAGAAATATTGAACGAAGTCACAGAGTTGAAATATTTTATTTAATTGCAAGCTAAACAGTAGTTGATGTTATTAAATGCATTTGTAATGAGATGCAAGAGGCATAATTAGAGAGATAAAGGCAGGCATAAACAACGCAGATTTCAGAAGGATTGAATTTGAAGTTTGAGTAAAATAAAGATTTAAGATGGCTAATATAGTCTAAGTAATATGATAGGTTTGAGCATATTTGAAGCCGGACCAAATGAAGGTAAATAATACAAAAGGTTGGTTATGTGCATAATGAATATGAGCGTAGAGTTATTAATAAACCTACAGGCTAGTGAAAAGCAAGCATACTGAAGGGTGGATGGAAATCAAAGCAAGATAAGATATAATTTGCAAAGAGCAATACAGAACGAGGGCAACTGAAATGAAGAAAATCCAGTGACATGTTTAAAATTGAACTCGAGTGCCAGTGCATTTTAAAACTAAGTGTTCATAGCAGAGCAGTGATAAATAACGTTTTATGTGACGAGAAAGAACAATTATTATGTATAATAAATAAATACAATTTCTAGTTTTAAGCAACAAACATGTTAATCAAATTTTATTCCTTTACGTAAACTTATAACTAATACTTGTTTCCTTTAAACAATATCAGATCGCGGTTACTAGGTAACGCGATGTTCTACTGTTAAATAATAAGAAATTAATTCCTGTAAATGTCAAGTTGTGAGCAAATGACGCTCCTGAATTTTAATGTTTTATTATAATAAAAGTTATTTGCCAATTATTCTACAAGTTACCGGTCACACGTGGAAGTGTTAGCAAAAGTTTCTCCGATAAAAAGTTTAAAAATTGTGCAAACCAAGTTTCAGCTTCGACACCTGGAGATTTAGAGCTGCGACACCGGTCCATTTGAACTTCAGAAGCCAGGGATTGCAAGTGCTACAGGCCAGGAAAATATGTAAGAGCATCTTAGAACAAGATTTGGTCCAGGGAAGCGATTTCCAGCGACTAAGGACATCGGCGTCACCTGCACCAGCTCCGTGGTAACATCGGCGCGAATTTAAAAGATACGATTTGTCATATTTTTAAGTGGATGGAGTCCGGAAAGCTAGTGTACTTCAAGAATACACCTTGATGAAGAGGTTTATCGTGTTTCCGAGCACCCAGATCCGTCCCAGTTCGAGTAAATTGCGTGGCGTTACCAGAAAATGCACTTTTGGCCAGGATTTGGAGCTATCACATGAAGTAAAACAAAAGATAGCTAGCTTCGTTTTACGTCACAATCTAAAACAAAATCAAGGTAGTTGCGGCTAGGCGGGAGAATTGCTTCAGTTTACCTGTGGTTTCTTGCAAATTTCGCTTTTGGATATCAAAATATAACGCTGTATCCACCCTCGAACCTTTTGTGGGTAAGTCAAGTTTGTGAGGTTATGCGTAATTGAAGCGAGTAGCGCGGTTGTACTAAAATTTGGCGTATGTGAGCTACTCTGACTTAATTATTCTAAAGAATAATTTTAAAATAAAAGTCAAATTTGAACCTAACCTGAGATATTAGTCTTGTGTTTTGCCGGAGCAAGCCCAAAGAAATATTGCAATTTGATAAAATATAGAAAGGGGCAATTAACCATTTTATTAAAGAGTAATAAATACATTTCATGTTGATTAGCCTAAGATACCGACAGGCCCAGAATATTGTGTGGTAACTTGCCCTATTTAATTATTTATATTTTCACTAAAACTTTTATTAGTTGAAGACAGTCATTACAATATGTAACGTCGTCTGCTTAAGAATCTGATAGTGAACGCTTTGGCTATTTCATCAGCAGTCCAGCGGACTTTTACTTTTCTGTTTAATATGATATCCATTTGATTTGGCGTAAAAATTTCTTTAACGATTCTTTAATCCTATCGTTGAAAGTTCCTTCATACTTTTCTACATATTTTTCCAATACCAACTTTTTTATAATAAAGTCTGAGTATTCTGTTAACCTTCTTTAAATATTCAGTAACGAATACAAGGCTGCAGGGTGCCCCGCTCTGCCGCGCCCCACCCATTTGGAACATCTAGAGCTGGAGCTGGAGGTCATTGTACTTCAGAGTGGCAGCCTGCAGCGACGGAGTTTCGCACCTGTATTGTGTTGTGAATGTTGTGTCTACAGTCAATCGCGTGCCTGCACCTGTAGGCGACCAAATAGAACTTACTTTTTGTTCCCCGGACGTAAAAGTATAGTATGATAGTAAATTAGGTTCATCTTGCATGGCTGTGAAATAGGTCATAATTTATGAATGCAACTATAACTCACTTAAAAATCAAATGTCAAGTGTGACATTTAAGTATAAACGTCAATTTCAAACACAGCTTTTGGTATTAAAAGTCTTTGAAGACGGTTGCAAGAAACGTTTTAGCTATAAATCAGTATTTATATCTCTTGTTGTAGTTGTAGTCAATTTTCATTTATTTCTTTTTGTGTCTACTATTTTGATAGCAACATATCACCTCAATTATTTGACATGCAAAACATATTTTATTTTAGTTGTAACGGTACCTTTTAAACAGCCCTAATACTCTACTGTACTATCGCCTTACAATGCCCTGGGTTGCTAGCTTATTCAGTCCGTGAGGTATGAGACCCTATTAGCATCGTCAGTGCGGCTAACGGTAAACTAATATTGTTTGAGTTCAGCTCGTTGTCACCTAGAATATTGTACTTACACATGCAAAACTACCAGTAAGAAAAACCCAACAGTTTACATAAATACATATAATCTGTAAGAAAACACACACAAGAAAATACAAACGAATACATTAAACGGTTGCGCGCTACACATGGGAAAATGCCTTTGCTAGATCCTAAAGTTTAGTTATCCATGTAAAGCCAAAGTCTACGAGCTCGAAATACAATGTAATACCGCGCACAATAAATCTAACGCGAAGTTGTCGATTCTTTAGATTGCGCCGATGCTTAAAATCCCCGAGTCAGCAAATGAAGTGATGACTGCGTAATGGCTGCCGGTACTTCCCCGCTATCTGAGCAGCAAACACATTGCTCGCAGTTGCGCAATTATTCATTAAAGCAATTACTAACAACGTTGTAACTGCTTTCTTATTTCGTAGCGCGGTTTCAAGCAGGAACCGACCTTGTTTTAATCCTTCCACCAAAGAGCCGGGAATAGGCTGAGTGCCTTCTTGAGAACAAAATCGTCGCTTCGAGCAATGTCGAATCGGAACACCGTGGAATCACTTGCAAGGTGATGTGCTGCGCTGATAAACGGCACCTCATTTGGAGATGCACGGCGTCGGATGCTTGCACACGCAAACCTTAAAAAACACTTTTAAAAGGCCGATCCGCACCCTTCATGAGCTTGGGGGCGAATGAATCTCCCGCGCCCCAAGACGTTGTTGCTATTTTTGCTCTCTTATAGTACGCTGCCGCACAGAGTTTCTACTTATACTGCGCTGCTACTTAAATTATACATAATAACACATAGTGTTAAGCTTCATTACTAATCGTGCATATAATAAAAGGTATGAAATATGTAAACACAGGTGGCACGAACTGGCCCGTTTCAAGTTTTTAGTTCTGTTGCCGATCCTTTATTGATTTTAAATTTGAACATTCTGTTCTATCTGAATTTCAATTTTAAAACTAAAGCTGCGGGTCACCTCGTGACTAGAGGGTCACGCTGTGAACGTGAGTGTTTAAAGCAAGCTTGAAAAGTGCGTGACTTGAGTGAATACCTAAGCCCCCACTTCAAAGCAGTTACGAGAGAACCTACATCATTTAGAGATCTTGGTCGTGCATTACATTATATTGTTGTACACATAACCACCTCATATTTAACTCTCATTTGCTTCAAATAATACACAAGATATTGGTAATGAAAAGTTACTAGCCTTATTCTAACAACATGTAACTTGCCATCAAGAATTTGCTCGTTACTATTGCTGATAAACAGGCTACAAAAAGCAGTTACGTTTTATGACAGAAATGTGTGTGTAAAATGCGCTACGACGTACTAGACCACAAATTGAAATAAACACCTATTAGTATTTGCCATAGGAATAACCGAAATTGAGAATTTAATAATTACATTGGTAGCTACGCAACAAGTAAAATTAATGATACATGTTCCATCTTATTTTCCCTTACTAACTGGAGAATGCATCCTTTACTGTCTAGCACACTTATGCTCTATGTTTCTTACAATTTTAGGCAACCGATATATCTCAATGCATTGTATTTACGTACCCGTTGTGATCTTCAATTTATTACTACGCGTTTGCCATTCTAATTACTCTGTTTGCTAATACTAGTAAATCACCAATGTTTGATTTTAGCAAATTGCAAAATAGGTTCTCGGCAATCTCGGCCAATATAAAATTTCATGACTTAGTGGTACAGTATTTGTTGTTTGTTCACTTTGATCAGTGGCGACTCGATATAAAGAGCCAAGGATCCGTGGCTCTACCTACCATAGCAAGCCAATAATTCAAGATATTTTTTATTCTGAAAGCAACATTTTTGTTTCCTATTTTTCATCATTCTCATTTTAAATCTTAAACAACGCACAAGTAGCGGCACTAAATTAAAGAGAATAATTTTCCATGTCGTTTAGTATTAATAATTTATTGGATAATGCTAATTGTGCATAAAAATATTAATTTTAAAATTTAGATATTCGCAAATATGGGAGGCCACGCTTCCCAAATATGAGTGGCCGCGCTTGTTAATAAACAAAAACTGTCTGTTGACAACTCAGATAATTGTGTCGCTAAATATGGATGCAATTTACTCTAATGTGGAAAGGGTGTTCATTATTAAAACTTGTTATGCTGGCAATAGTTTACGCAGAGTTAGGGACTTATGCTCGATACAATTTCAAGATAGCCCCATTCCAACAATTGCGACAATACAAACTTATGTGCAGAGATTCGAAACGACAGGAAGTGTAGCGGCTAAAAAACCAAAAGTTCCTACAGTGTATGTGTTCATTGATACTATTTAACTGTATAATATTGTAGGTAATCGGGAAAGTCGAAATGATGATTTAGACGAAAGGGTTCTGGCATTAATACAACTAAAGCCAAACCTAAGTGCAAGATCAGTAGATCGTGAGTGCAATGTTAATCATCGATCGGTATTAAAAATACTTAAGAAGCATAAAAAGATTTAATAATGAACACCCTTTCCTCGTTAGAGTAAATTTCATCCATTTTAAGCGACACAATTATCTGAGTTGTCAACAGACAGCTTTTGTTTTTTAACACTCATATTTGAGAAGCGCGGCCACCCATATTTGCGAATATCTAAATTTTAAAATTAATATTTTTTTTGCACTTCCGGGACTAAAGTAGCTCATTTAATCACTAGGGACTAAAGTAAAAATGATTTCGTAACTATGGTAAATTTATGTACAACCGAGGTTAGTAGGTTAGCTTTTGTTTGTCATTTGACACACACTGACGCAGAACTGAACCTGCAAATCTCGAATTTGACATATACTGACAATACACTTCAGTACTGCCAACTGATTCAGGCTATCCAGGACCTGCTGCAATTCAGTTTTTAATAAATTGTAATTGTCAGTTTCCAAATTGACAGATTCCAAATTTTTGATGATAATGTTCCCAAAAGTGCAAAAAATAGCGTATATACCTCGGGACTAAAGTGCCTAAATCCCTTGAGTGGTTGTTGCCCTCGGGCTTCGCCTTCGAGGCAACAAACTCCACTCGTGGGGTGCACTTTAGTCCCTCATGATATAATATACTATATGTACAATTAACATTATCCAATTAGTTTTTAATACTAAACGACGCGAAAAATTATTCTCTTTAATTTAGTACTACTACCAAATGTTTCCATAAAAATGGTGAACATGTAAATTGCCTATGTTCAGAGGTATGACCAACCACCCGGTATGTAATAAGGTCATTACTGCTTAAGGTAAATATAATGCTTTTCTTCTAAATTTCAAATGAATAATTTTTTGACTAGACTTTGTCCATTATTTACAAACAAACTATTAAACGTTTTTTAAAGTTTTTAAGTGAAATATTTTTCCATTTTGTTTCTGTAAATAAGGCAACGAATACAATAATGTTAATCAAGAATCACTGGTATAATTAACATCAACTAATAACAGAAAATAATGGTTTTAAAGGTCCATTCAATGGCAGGTTCAAGATAACAGGCAGACCATTATAATGGTGAGTATTATAATGCTGAAGAGGTTACAATTAAGTTAAAAAATTGAAGATGTTTATAAATTTGCAGATATTAATAAACAATTATTTTGTAAGTGCATGGACGAACCATCTAATAAATCACAATTCAAGGTTGTGCATTCAAGCCGATACTTCTACTATTGTAAAAGCGAGCAAAGAATTTATAATGAGATACGTGGAATTGTTGAGTGGTGCATATCCATACTATACGTTATTTCTGCAAGCAAGCATAATATTTCTGTATAAATCTCATTAGTTAAAGATATAATTGTTTATTTATATATTATTATATAATAATAGAATAAATAAAATATAGCTAATTAAATCATAATGAGAACTACAAAGTTCCTGAAAGAAGATTGATTTTTAAATATAGTTAGTAAGACATATTTAGAAGTAGTTAAGTTAATAAATGTTAGTAGTTCTTCCACAGTTGTTTCATTTCCAATTTACTTATTGCCTTAGAAAAACATGTAATACAAATAATGTAGAGGAAGGTACTTTTTAAAAATGATTGTCAAAGTTAAAATTTACAAATTACAAAAAATATATCAAAATTTATAAGTAATTATTAAGCACATGACTTAATCGTTTAGATGTTGTGGTATAGGAAGTTCGGTATCGGAAATTACTTCTCAATAAACAAACCACATAAATCAGCTTATTTTAGAGGTCCCTAGCCTGCTAATTTACATAAAAACCAGTTCATACACGTGTCTTAAATTAAATAAATATACATCACATATTGCTAACCTTTGAGTACAGTCAGTTTTAAGTTTATTTGCTTAATTGACAATTTTATTGTAACTACTAATTTCAAATTCAGTCACTTTTCGGCTTTAGATTTTAGAAACAAGGTAGCCTTCACACGATTGTAAATCTTTAGTTTGTTTAGAAGTATATTTATGTGTTTCATTAATGTATAGAAAATCGTCTATTAATGACCCTTATTAATGAATGATTTTTTATTAATGAACGATTTTTAAAAATCGTTTATTAATAACCCCTATTAATGAATGATTTTTTATTAATAGACGATTTTGGTATAGGTAATCAAAGATACTATTAATGTAAAAACTTTATCTACGAAGTAATAAAACACAGTAGTCTTCTCCACGTAGGTACATCGTTATGTACGTGGAGAAGACTACTGTGTTTTATTACTTCGTTTCAAGACATCTCCACAATTAGCGTGATGGATCACCTCCCTATTAACTTTACTCTATTTTATAATACTCTTAAACAACCAATATTTGATTTTAGTAATTTGTAAAATAAATGCTTGGCTAATATAATTGGAAACACCTCTGACTGCATCCGATGGTAGTTGCTGCAACACGTGTTACGCGAAAAACCACGAATTTAAATTTCTTTCGATATTAACAATTTGGAAGCAACAAGAGTATCTTTACGAAGTCATTTCTTCATTTATCTAATTATTACGCATTTTAAATATGTTAGTTTATTTTTTCACAGTTATACATTTTATGTCTGTTTTAGACTTTTAATTAAAAAAGTGAGGTGTGGTCACCACACAACTTTCTTTTACTGCAGTGACTTCCCGTTTTACCCCGTGCAAGCCAGTCAGCAGCGACCATATATCTAATACTTACTATATTGCTAGCGGCTATGAGTGGGAAACTTGCCAAGGAAGTGAGACAGACAACCAACTCTTCAATGTATAATGATGAGCTGTGTGCAAGCGCGGCGGCGTCGTCCGGCCAATGGGGAAGTGGTCAAGTTTAAAATTCGCTTCTAAAGGCGGAGTTCGAATTCTCACGCATGCGCACGAGACGCGTTATACTCTAAGTGAGACTATGTCGGCGCCGTAATGTTTTCTGACGTTCCAAGGCCCTACTAGCAATATATGTGTATTATATATATGGCAGCGACAGTCGAAGCAACCTAGATGTTTTAAGCGCTGTAGCCCCGAACGTGAACATTGCGCGCGATTTAACTTTTCTTTACGAAGAAAACTGTTTTTAAAAAGTTACACTTTTTATTTACAGAAAATACGGAGCAGAGTTACAGCATTCGATACAGGTGCAAGCTACTACTAACTACATTATTCCCACAGGGGCTTATATGTAAATGAAAGATAACAGTCTGTATGCAATATTATATCTAATCAAGCGGATGCAGTCCTATCTATAAAAGCACAGCAGAATAGATCACGTAATTCCTCCATCCCTAGCGATGAATATAATAGGAGATTATATTCAGACAAGTCTGCGAAATTAATTAATAAGTTCAACTAACGGATGTTAGGCATTACGTTCACAATAAAACGATAACAATAATTTTTGTGATTACATAATTATATAGCTTAATCTAAGTTGGCGTGCACTGAACCAAGGGTAGGTATTGAGTTAGAATTTATATTTTCAACTTCTCGATTCGGAGGTATTGCTAATTTACATAGGTTATTCATAATTGATACACGTTTATAATAAAAGTAAAGAGTTACGCATATTACAATAATTACCATTACAATAACAATAATTAGGGAGCTAAAACTTAAATATTCGTATTTAATAGAGTCTAGATTTTCAAGTGTTGAAATTTCTTTAGTTAATTTTGCTTGGTTCTGAACAAGATTGTGGACATTAACTGGTGACAAGTCAATTTTGGCTATTTCAGGTTTATATGAAGGATTTGATGGTAGTTTTCCAATAGACATTAATTCAATTTGTTTTTCCTCATTGGGGGGCGATTCAAAAGTAGTCAACAGTTCGTTTTGATTTATCAGAGCTGAGCAACCTTTTGTGACATGTAACACAATTGATCCGGTAATGAGTTTTCTATTTAGGGAATCGATGCATTTTATATCAATGATAGTTTTGTTAGGAGAGCTAACGATCCAAGTTGATCGATTTATTTTTACTATCTTTGTGGAGTGTAAATGAAATATAAGAGGTTGGCACGTTTGATCATCTTTAAGTGTTAATAATTGTGTCTCGCACAATTTGGTATTAGAAAGTGGTCGTTTTGAAGGCAAAAATAATGAGAAGGAGTGACTTCTATGCAGCGATCGTTATTAACAGGGGTGCTAAATTCTGTATTGAAAAGAATGGTGTTGTAAGTAGGTATGATCATTTGAAAATAATTGGTATTGAATGCAGGAAATGGAATTAATTGTATGTATTGGTACTCGAAATGTGGTTTTATCAAGGGAACCTCATATAAAAAGGTAAAAGTGGTATCTTTTTGATAAGCTTTAATTTGGATTAATGATTCATATAAATGTAGATTTTCATGAGTGACGGGATAAGGAATATCTAGAACTCTCTTAGCGGTTGTCTGTAAATTTTGTAGGGTTTTAGAAATTTGTCCTAGAGCAGATAGCAAATCGTCATTATCGATCAAAAATAAATGTAACTGGTGTGTTTGAGCAAATGTTAGTGAAGTCTCGAGGTCAGTACATGTTAAAATGAATAATTGCAAGGATTGGATTGATTGATCCAGGATAGCGAAAGTAGAGAGGGTTCCTAAAATTTCGTCAATTTCTAGTTTAGTATCGAGAATGAGTTTATTTAAATTTTCATTCAGAAGATTTTGGTTGTCTGCCAGATTTTTAATATTTGTGGCAAAAGTATTAATTGTATCGTTTAATATATGCGCTTGTTCTTGCAAAATAATTTTTTGTGTGTCAGTGGATTTAGTTAATTTGTCTATTAGCTCGTCATATCGTCTACCGTCGTCAGCATTAAGGTTTCCCGTGAGAAATTTTACTACGTTACCTAGTCCATCTATCAGTCCTCTTTTAGATCTATGTTTTATATAGATTCCAAGAAATAATTGATCTACTAGTCGATCAGCTTTACCTAAATATTGTTGTATTAACATTAGTTGGTTATTGTAATTAATATGAACGTCCATTGTTACATTAAAACGTGCGATTTGATAATTTTTATTGTTTAACGAAGATATGGTATTAAACAAATTAGTTTTGAATGATTAGTAATTGTGCAGCAAGGGAGAATAATCCAAGATTTTTATTAAGGTCCATGTGCTTTCTTTTAGGAGAGCTTTTCCTTTGTCGTTCAGTGGGTGGATCGTTACGTCGCAGTGGACGAAGGTCCAGGTGAGGACGATGAGGGTGGTCGTCCTGAAAAGGGCATCAAGTCGTTAGCATGCCTTTTTATTAATGTGTTTGTGGGTATGTTTCGCAAATCGTATGTGTCATGTTCATGGGCCTTTTCGACTACGTAAGGTCCCATGAAGCGTGGTTTTTTCTTATTTCGGGCATTGTTTTAACATATACTTGGTCACCTATTTTAAAAGTTTTTGATTTACGAGATTGGTTGATTTTAGCAGTACGGTTTTCTTTGGTTTGGCGTTGTTCGTTTTGAAGGTTATTATAAAAGTATTTCATTTTTTCTAGATGGTCAATAACGTAATTTTCGAAAAATTGTTTATCATATTCGAGTTCAAAAGGGTTTCGGCTATCGGTATGACCAAATAGGATTTCGTAGGGGGTATATTTTAAATTAGAGTGAATAGAGTGATTGTAGGCCAAAATGCAATAATGGATTTTTCTTTCTTCTGGGGTGTTTTCAAGTAATCTATAGTGTTCTAGTAGGGTAGAGTGTAGCCTTTCTACTATTGAGTTTGACTGATGATTGTAGGGGGTTGTTACGTGTATTTCAATTTTGTGTAATTCTAAGAAATGTTTAAAAGGTTGTTTATTAAATTCTCCGTCGACAAATAAAACATTTGGTGTCGTATAGGTCGTTATGAAATAAAACAATCTGTCTGTGATGTCTATAATGTTACTCGACACTAAAAAGTATGCTTGTGCGAACTTCGAAAATGCATCTATTAATGTAAGATATTTTCGTCCGTTAACTTGAAATACGTCCATATGCATAGTATGGAACGGTCTATTACAGGTGGGTGTTAAATTAAGAGGTTGTTTAATCGGGTGTCTATTGTATTTGCATTGTTTACATATTTCACAAGAGTCTATATAGGTTTTGACGTCGCTGTTAATCCCTTTCCAATAACATTTTCTTTTTAAATGTTCTACAGTTTCAGGGATTCCTCGATGATTAGTTTTTCCTTGGTGGTAATTTTGAATTTGGTTAATTCTCTCGTTTTTATCTGTTATGTATGTAACTTGAGTTAGGCATTTATAAAATGTAGGGGTATTTTCGTTAGATACAGAAATAATGAAATGAGAAAAATCGTTGTATAAAGAGTCAGTGGGAAAGAAGCAGTGGTAACTGACTTTAGGTAGGCACTGTTCGATTAACAGTTCGTGAAATTTTTCGTTTTGATTAGACTGATTTAGGTAAATTTGTATTACTCGATTTGCATCGATACTTGTGGATTTTATTTGTTTAGGTAGTGGTGTTTGAATTCAATTTGATTAGGAAAGCATTGGAGAGGTTTTTCGCAAATGGGTATTGCGGGTGTTGAATCTTCTTGCGTGTGCATTGTGTTGTCGTCTGATTCTACATCATCGGGGTTGTGTGCAATTTGCGGTGTTGGATTTTCGTTGGTGGTAATCGGGTTAACAGTTGGAATATCGAATAAGTCAGTAAGATTTGGTGTATCGGGTCTATTAGGAATCATGCTACAATTGTCAATGCTGAGTTCGGGGTATTAATTCTTTCGGTGGTCTGTAAGATGTCGTCTATGTCGTTAATGACATCTTCTGGGACAGTTAGGGGATGTAGTTGAATACGAGAGAGAGCGTCTGCCACTTTGTTGGTTTTTCCCGGGAGATATTTAATGTCGAAATTAAATTCTTCTAATTTTAGCGACCATCTGGTCAATTTTGAATTTGGATCTTTGAGGTTTCTCAGCCAAACTAAGGGCCTGTGGTCAGTGTACAAGATGAATTTAGTTCCGTATAAGTAGGGGCGAAACTGTTTGGTAGCCCAAACGATAGCTAACAATTCCCGTTCTATCGTGGAGTACTTTTGCTCGGTTTCATTGAGCGTTCTTGAAGCGTAACAAACTGGTTTTTGGTTTTGGGATAATACGGCTCCTAAAGCGATTTTCGAAGCGTCTGTAGTAAGTTCAAAGGTCTGGGTAAAGTCAGGGTATTGTAATATTGGTTCGTTAATAAGAATATTTTTGGTGTGATTGAAAGCGTTTACAAAGTCCGGGGTGTGTTGGACGAGATTATTATTTTTTAAACATTGGGTTAGGGGTTTGGTTAGTTTAGCAAAATCTTTGATAAATTTACGGTAATATCTCTTGATTTCTGTTTTCGACTTGCGTATAGGAAAGTTTTTTATTGCATGAATTTTTGAAGGATCCGGTCGGATTCCTTCAGATGTTATAACATGTCCTAGGTATTTTACAGATTTGTGTAGAAATTCGGACTTATCTAACTGAATCTTGAGATTGGTGGTGCGACATCGTTGAAATATGTTTTTTAGTCGGGAAATGTGTTCATGTAAGGAAGACGAGTAAACAATGACATCATCCAAGTAAACGAGGCATTGTATAGGGGTTAAACCTTTGAGAGCTGTGTTAATCATTCTTTGAAAGCAGGCTGGGCTATTTTTAAGCCCAAAAGCGAGTCTTTTAAACGGGTAATGGCCTTCCTCTGTGGAAAACGCCGTTTTTTCTCTGTCCTCATTTTCAATTTCTATTTGATGGAAGCCCGAGGCTAAATCTAGGGTGGAAAAATAGTTAGCACGACCTAAGTGATCTAATACTGTTTCGATGTTGGGCAATGGAAATTTGTCCTCGATGGTGTTTTCGTTTAATTTGCGATAGTCGATTACTATGCGCCATTTTTGTTTATTGGAAGCATCGAGCTTCTTAGGAACGATCCATATAGGAAAATTGTATGGACTCTCGGATGGTTCAATTATTTCGTCTTGTAACATTTTTTCTATCTGCCTTTTGACTTCTGGACGATGTACATGGGGGTACCTATATGTTTTAGTAAAAATAGGAATTTCGGTTTTTGTCCTAATTCGATGTTTTACGAGGTTTGTAGCTGATAAAGGAATTTCCGGATGATAGAAGATTTCTTTGAATTCAAGACATAAATTTGTTAGCAAAGATTTTTCTTCGGAATTTAAATGTTCCGTTCGTAGATTATTTTCTAAGTTTTGTAGCAATAAATTTTTTGTACGATTATTATGTGACGGTTGATTGGTAGTATTATGGTTGTTAATTTGAACCTGATCGACATTTTGGTTGTCAACGTAGTCGGTTAAATAGAGTGGGTTGTTGATGGTTAATGTTTGTTCTTCATCAGAAGTATTAATTACAGTAGTGTAAAACCAATTGTTATGTAATCGAACTATAGCGGATGGCATAGCCAAATGTTGTGTGAAATTTAGTTTAGGTGAAATTTTGTTTCCATTTGTACCTACTGCGGGTAATTTGACGGTTTGTTCTGTCCTAGATGGCACATGAATGCAAGTTAGTGTGTGTTGGTTAATTTTGGAAAAGTTACATTGATTTCTTTTTTGTATTTCTTGCTTTACTCGGGACTCGTTATAAAAGAAAGGTACTGTGGTTTTTTCCGTTTGGATATGGTTCCAACGGTAATCGACATTTACAGGTAGATCTGCAAGAAGGTCTGATCCGATTAAACCAACATATTCTGGGTGAAAATTGAATAAATAAACTAAGTGATTTCCCTCTTCTTTAAATAGGCTGGGTATGGGAATTTCGGCTACTTGGTTATGGGGTGTTGTACCATGAGATGTTATTATCTCAAATGAATGTTCATAAATAGATTCGGAAAAATGTTTTAATACAAATTCGGGTGAAAGAATGGTTCTGGAACTGCCAGTATCCATCAAAAGTTTTTCGTTAGTTTGGGGTATTATTATAAAAGGTAATGAAAAATTTGGATTTATAGAAAAAGATTCTAATTGTTCTCCGAGGCATCTATTTGAAAATTTACATCGTCATAGCATTCGGGATTGTCATTTTCGAAATATGTGGGCATTTCGTGCTCATTTTCGTAATATTCTGGGTACATAACTTCCGGTTCGTAATTGTTAAATTCCGGGTTTTCTTGTGTATTTGGTTCTTGGAGGTCTGTTGAATACAGCTCTTCCGAATAAAAGTTGCGTGGTTGTGAACTTTGTCTGATGTAATTAGGCTGATTTGAAATTTGATTAAAAGTATGATTAAAAAGTCTCATAGGTGGATTAGGGCGTTGGGCCTGATGAGAAGCCGGTCTTTTTTGAATGGTGCTTGTTTGCATCGGCTCTGGACGATTTTGGGGTTGGTAATTCCTTTTTGGAGCAAAGACATTTTGATTGGATTTTGCAAATTTAGATTGGGCGACTGGGAATTGTTGAGGTGGCTGATTAAAATTAGACGGGTAAGTTGGATTGAAAGTTTGCCTTGTTAAGTCATTTTGCTGTTGTAGATGCTTAATTGCATTTCACGCCTTTAGGGCAACTTGTTGCTATGTTAAAACCATTTTCAATCTTTGCGCACAAGTACAATCTCATCTTCCGCACATTTGATTCAGGTCATTTTGGTATTTTAAATAGCCACCTAGGCTTTAGGGCAGCGTGCTCGTATGCTAAACCCTTTTAGTTACTTATTTGGCTCCATCGCCTAATTCCAGAATCATGATTTTGCACATATTTGGCCCCAAACGCAGTATTTCTCGTCGGTTGGAGCGCCCCTCTGATGGCGCTTTGGCAGCCGAGCGTTATCGCTCGCAAGAATTCCGAATCTTCTAGAAAACACGCCGTTGCGGCGTGCTACCATTGTCGCCGGCACTAATTTGTTTCATCTTATCGCCTCGCCATTGGCTGTCGAAAGTCACGTGGCAACGCCGTTTGGCTCACGCTACTTCAAGCGTCCTAACGCTTTTTGCTGGGGGATTCAGCCGAGAGCCGTCGATCGAATAAGAGGTCGGATAGTGTGTGCGTTCGTGCGGCGCTCCCGCCCTTGGCGGGGGCGTCAGCCTTTTTCCCGTCGAGTGCTGCTTCAGCAAGTATGTGACAAATGGTTTCGCCTTAAGTGGCAGTTGATCGCAGCCCGTTGCAGAGAGCGTTCGTGTGGTGGTTGTGTGTGAGTTCCGAATTGTTTTCGGCGTAGCGTGGGTGCATCCTGAGCCCAGTTCCTGCTCCCGTAAGTAAGGGATCGTGCCCCTTCATCTCGACATTCGAGGATCTGTCCCGCAGAACGAAAGTGGCCCATTTTTCGTCGTCCAGTTGTACGCGTCCTGACGCGTCTCACGTCGCCAGTATGGCGGATGCCCACTCATCACTATAGCCGTCGAACATCGAATGTACCTGCCACCTAAGACTGCAGCCTGTCGCAACTCAACTGTACCAGGCTCCCCAACCGCCTACGTATTAAGGTATGTGTCTTTGAACTGATTACCGCTGTGAACGCGAGTGTACCTGTCCCGCGGAGAGCATTAAGCCCCGCATACGAGCTGTTTTGGGACGCCGCGAGCGAGCCCGTCACGTCTCTTGTGCCTACAGGCACTGTCGTCATATTTGTGCGTTCATTCCAAATTACAAACTGTCTATTTTACAAGGGCTTGCCTTACTGTTTGCTGCATAAGGCGTCGCGCCCGCATATTTGTGCGTTTATTCCCAAATTACAGACTGTCTATTTTACAAGGGCTTGCCTTACTGTTTGCTGCATAAGGCGTCGCGCCCGCATATTTGTGCGTTCATTCCAAATTACAGACTGTCTATTTTACAAGGGCTTGCATTACTGTTTTCTGCATAAGGCGTCGCGCCCGCATGCTGTGCGTTCATTCCAAATTACAGACTATCTATGTTACAAGTGCTACTTTGTTCATTACTGTACGTTGTATAAGGCTTCGCGCCCACATGTTGCGCATTCATTCCGAACTTTAGGTTGTATCTTTGCACGAGCCTGCGCCTAGTGCTACCTTGTTTATTCTGAACATCTGTCGCTAGGTTTAGAGCGCGCGCCAGCTGGTGTTTTCTTAGATATAATCTATTTATAGATATAGGGCGACGCACTCCGCTGCCCCATTGTAACCCGTGATTCAATATATGATTTGTTAGTTAAGGGAACTATTGTTTTGTTTCGACTTGTGCATGTTCTGTTTCAGATAAGCGCTCCCCCCCCCCCCCTTCAGTGTAATGATTATTGTGCGACGGGACGAGGGAGCTTTGAGCGTACAGGTGGGTGAGACAGCTGCGTAGTCGCGGTCGGATCGGCACCTAATTACAATCTTTGCATAAGGCAATCCCGAAATTGTTATTTGACCTTGCAACTCTTGAGTAATCCTATCGACGGAGTATTTTGCGTGCTTCGCTCCCGTCTAACCGTCCAGGCCCGGTTAGTCGGGTTAAGACAGGCTTGGTGGCGCCCTCATAATTTTGACATACCCTATATATATATGTGCCGCAACACGCTTGCCCAGAACGTATCGTGTGACTCACGCCCGACTCCCTGAGCGTTCCAGCCGTGGCCTTTAGCCTATTTTTAGCCGATCTCAGGGCAAGTGTGCCAGTTTTTCAGGACTGATTCCGTGGTGCGATGCTCACCTTGGGTGGGTGTCGTAAAGTTCTTTTAATACCGTAACAGGCTAATTTTGGCGCTCAACATCTGGGGCCTTGTATGTTTGTTTCTCTTATTAAGCCACCCGTTGTCTGCCTAATTTTGGCAGCCCAACGTGTGGGGCCTTGTGGGGCCTTGTGGCTCCTTTGTTCTCGTCAACGCGCCTAATTTTGGTGCTCCAACGTCTGGAGCCTATTGGTGCACGACAACGCCCGACCTCATTTTGGGGTTTTCTTTTTTTTGCGTTGTGTGTCTTAATTTTGGCGCCCGCCTCTGGGGCATTTTAGGCATTGTAGCCTTGTTGTGTCATTTATATCGTTCTCACAAATGTTTTTTTTTTCGTCATTTTGAAGTGGTATGGACTGGTAAACCTTTTTTTTCTTAGTAGATTATTTTACCGAGCTTCTTTTCTTGTTTTCTATTTGTCTTTTCCTGTTTTCTTCTGTTTTCTATATGTCTTTTCTTGTCTTTTCCTGTTCTTAGTTTATTTTCATTAGCTTTCTTGACCGTGTATATGTTTTTTCTTAGTTGTCATTTGTCTTTACGTTTCTTTTCTTGTTTTCTATATGTTTTCTCTTGTCTTTTCTTATTTTCTATTTGTAGTTTTGTGTTTTCTTGTTGTTTATCGCTTTTTTGAGTTTTCTTTTTGTGTTTTTCCATGTCTTTTCATATTTTGAGTTTCTTTTTCGTCATTTTTACCGTTGTTTCTTGTTTTTCTTAGCCAGTTCATACTACCGAGATCTCTCGTTGCATTTAGTGCAGATTTTATCCCGTATTAGTCGGATTTAGTACCAGATGTTGTTGAGTGAAGGTACCGACCTTGTTTTTTTAAGTCTTTTCGAAGGCTTAGTTGGGAGTTTCGATTCCCTGTCGCTTACATTGTTTAGCCTTGGGCTAAGTTGATACTTTTGTTGTACCGAACTGACGTTTATCGATTTTGACGTTCACGTTAGCGAGGTTTATCGATTTTGACGTTGATGATTACCGATTTTGACAATTTTTTTTTTGCTATCGTTTGGTGTTGTGCCGCGTTGATTTTTGGTGAGCAGGTTGGAATTCATTTTCAGCTTCATCACTGCGTTTTGGTTTGTTGATCAGTTGTGGATTGTTGTTGGTGTGCTTGGGGAGATTCGCTCGTGCGGTTATTACGTCCCTCAGGCCATCTTCTTAGTTGGTTTGGTGTAGTTATTTTCGTTGGCCTTTATCTCATACTCATTATTATCATGTATCGCCCAACCTGGTTTACCGACTTCTTCGTGGACACCCCTAACAGTCATAGTAGTGTTTTGTACACTTTCCGTTAGCATTTAACGAGCTATTGCTGCTGGTCGAAATGATTCGTATTTGTTGACGATTTGTTGTCATTTACCGTACCCTTTTTGTCTGATGACGTCATGTTGTCAAGTATCGTGTTCTTTGTGAACAGTTTCGTTGAAGCTTCTGAGCTTTGTGTGGCAGTAATGCGCATGCTGTCCGCGCGAGGTTCCGTTGGTATTCAAGTATTAAGTATTTAAAGATTTTTGACTTTTTTTTTGTAGTGATGCCCTGTTGTTTTCGTGGCCTAGCGCTCTTTTACCGTACCGTTGGCCGTCGCCATTTTCAACCACCTATGTGGGATTACATAAAGAGAGCGTGTTTCTGGTCATTTTGTTTCGTGCGGACCCTGTCGTAGTAAGGTAGTCCCTTTGGGCCGCATGGAGTTCTGAAAAGGATTTATTGGGCATGCGTCATCGAACGCCTACACCCTTGGAGACTTGGCTCTTCGTGATTTTCTTTTGGTGTTTGGTGTTGGAGTCATTTTCGAGCTCGCGCTTTGCGGTTTAATAGTCGATTTGGCTCCGGCATCGGCACCGATTGAGGATTTCGGTGGACTGAGTTTTTCCTATTACTGATTATGACTATTTTTGACAGTTTCTGTCACAACCATTTCCCTTTTTTTTTGGTGGTTCATCCTCTTCTCTTGGGTACTCATACCAGTTGTGGGATCCACACAATGCGCCGATCTCGTGACGCGCAGCGTGCCCTCATCAGGTAACCCTTGGGTGGGACTTTGGACTTCCATTTCTATACCCCTCCCCTCCCTGTGTTCTTTTGGAACGGTTGGTCGGAAGTGTCCACAGGTGTAAGACTTGTTTGTACCCGATTTCGACAAAATTTACGTATTTTCTACTGGCGTATCCAGTCTTTCTTCTTCCTCTTCTCTCTTCCCACCTTTGCACCCTATCTGGTGGCCAGTGTGCGTAATCCCTTTGGGGGTGCACTCTATCATATCGAATGTCGTTTTTTTGTTTTGTTCGTTTTTCGTTGTTGCGTTTTCGTTTGAGTTCTCGTTACGTTGTCGCAAAATGCCTCGTTGTTTTATAAGAGACTTCGGGGAACTCTCTTTCAAGTAAGGGGAGTGTTAAGTCATTTTGCTGTTGTAGATGCTTAATTGCATTTCACGCCTTTAGGGCAACTTGTTGCTATGTTAAAACCATTTTCAATCTTTGCGCACAAGTACAATCTCATCTTCCGCACATTTGATTCAGGTCATTTTGGTATTTTAAATAGCCACCTAGGCTTTAGGGCAGCGTGCCCGTATGCTAAACCCTTTTAGTTACTTATTTGGCTCCATCGCCTAATTCCAGAATCATGATTTTGCACATATTTGGCCCCAAACGCAGTATTTCTCGTCGGTTGGAGCGCCCCTCTGATGGCGCTTTGGCAGCCGAGCGTTATCGCTCGCAAGAATTCCGAATCTTCTAGAAAACACGCCGTTGCGGCGTGCTACCATTGTCGCCGGCACTAATTTGTTTCATCTTATCGCCTCGCCATTGGCTGTCGAGAGTCACGTGGCAACGCCGTTTGGCTCACGCCACTTCAAGCGTCCTAACGCTTTTTGCTGGGGATTCAGCCGAGAGCCGTCGATCGAATAAGAGGTCGGATAGTGTGTGCGTTCGTGCGGCGCTCCCGCCCTTGGCGGGGGCGTCAGCCTTTTTCCCGTCGAGTGCTGCTTCAGCAAGTATGTGACAAATGGTTTCGCCTTAAGTGGCAGTTGATCGCAGCCCGTTGCAGAGAGCGTTCGTGTGGTGGTTGTGTGTGAGTTCCGAATTGTTTTCGGCGTAGCGTGGGTGCATCCTGAGCCCAGTTCCTGCTCCCGTAAGTAAGGGATCGTGCCCCTTCATCTCGACATTCGAGGATCTGTCCCGCAGAACGAAAGTGGCCTATTTTTCGTCGTCCAGTTGTACGCGTCCTGACGCGTCTCACGTCGCCAGTATGGCGGATGCCCACTCATCACTATAGCCGTCGAACATCGAATGTACCTGCCACCTAAGACTGCAGCCTGTCGCAACTCAACTGTACCAGGCTCCCCAACCGCCTACGTATTAAGGTATGTGTCTTTGAACTGATTACCGCTGTGAACGCGAGTGTACCTGTCCCGCGGAGAGCATTAAGCCCCGCGTACGAGCTGTTTTGGGACGCCGCGAGCGAGCCCGTCACGTCTCTTGTGCCTACAGGCACTGTCGTCATATTTGTGCGTTCATTCCAAATTACAGACTGTCTATTTTACAAGGGCTTGCCTTACTGTTTGCTGCATAAGGCGTCGCGCCCGCATATTTGTGCGTTCATTCCAAATTACAGACTGTCTATTTTACAAGGGCTTGCCTTACTGTTTGCTGCATAAGGCGTCGCGCCCGCATGCTGTGCGTTCATTCCCAAATTACAGACTGTCTATTTTACAAGGGCTTGCATTACTGTTTGCTGCATAAGGCGTCGCGCCCGCATGCTGTGCGTTCATTCCAAATTACAGACTATCTATGTTACAAGTGCTACTTTGTTCATTACTGTACGTTGTATAAGGCTTCGCGCCCACATGTTGCGCATTCATTCCGAACTTTAGGTTGTATCTTTGCGCGAGCCTGCGCCTAGTGCTACCTTGTTTATTCTGAACATCTGTCGCTAGGTTTAGAGCGCGCGCCAGCTGGTGTTTTCTTAGATATAATCTATTTATAGATATAGGGCGACGCACTCCGCTGTCCCATTGTAACCCGTGATTCAATATATGATTTGTTAGTTAAGGGAACTATTGTTTTGTTTCGACTTGTGCATGTTCTGTTTCAGATAAGCGCCCCCCCCCCTTCAGTGTAATGATTATTGTGCGACGGGACGAGGGGGCTTTGAGCGTACAGGTGGGTGAGACAGCTGCGTAGTCGCGGTCGGATCGGCACCTAATTACAATCTTTGCATAAGGCAATCCCGAAATTGTTATTTGACCTTGCAACTCTTGAGTAATCCTATCGACGGAGTATTTTGCGTGCTTCGCTCCCGTCTAACCGTCCAGGCCCGGTTAGTCGGGTTAAGACAGGCTTGGTGGCGCCCTCATAATTTTGACATACCCTATATATATATGTGCCGCAACACGCTTGCCCAGAACGTATCGTGTGACTCACGCCCGACTCCCTGAGCGTTCCAGCCGTGGCCTTTAGCCTATTTTTAGCCGATCTCAGGGCAAGTGTGCCAGTTTTTCAGGACTGATTCCGTGGTGCGATGCTCACCTTGGGTGGGTGTCGTAAAGTTCTTTTAATACCGTAACAGCCTAAACTGAGGGGCAATACGACTTCCTATATATGCTGCATTGTGAGTTTGAGGGCGATTTTGGAAATTAGGATGTAATTTGTTAGGATTTTTAGCCTCGACTGAATATAGGCCATTAATGACAGGTTTATGTTGGTAACTATTATGATTAGAATTTTGGTAATATCAGACGTCTAATTCGTCTTTTATATATGCCAAAGCTAATTCAAGGGTGTTAGGTGCTCTGCTACGCAGAAAGCTACCAAGGGGTTCCATTAGTCCTCCTAAGTATGTTTTGAGTGCTAAGTCTTTTGCGTCTTGGGTCTTGTAATCTTTTATAACTTGTTGTTCGTTTCCTAGTGAAATTTTAGAGTTAAGAATAGCTAATAGAGATCTGATTCTATTGTAAAACTCAATAGGGGATTCTTTCGCCATTTGTCTCATTCTGGTTAAATCGATTCTAATGTTAAGCTCGGATCGTTGGTCTCCGAAATTATTTATTAAAGTTAGTTTTAACGATTCCCAACTATTATAAATTTGTTCGGTGACGACTTCTAAATCGGCACCCTTTAGTCTATTTCGCGCTGATGAAAGTAAAAGTTTATTTATGTAAGCATTATGATCCTGTCGTTGCCAAAATTGACTAAAAATATCCTCAACGGCCCTAATGTACTCGGCAAGTTCAGCAGGGTTTCCGTTGTACTTGGGAATTTCATTTAATAAACTGGTGTGAAAACCAGCGGGGTAGCCAGCAAAAGGCGGTTGTTGTTGTTGCTGCTGCTACTGTTGCTGCACAACAGGAGCTTGTACGGGTGGTACAAAGCCTTGTTTATTCGCCATTTGACCTAGTGTTAATCGAGGTGGGCGTAAGGAAATTTTTCCGATAAATGTCGATAAATTTGTGTTTCGGTCTTGTTCGTTTTCACTATCGGACGACGTGTCCGTGTCTATCATGAGCGATCACTTTCACTAATTTTTAAATTCGAGTTATGTTAGTAGGGGCCTATCCAATGGTCCTACCCATTGCTCCAGAGTATCGCTAGAGATTGAGTATCGATAATCGATACGCTAGCGGGTCACGCTTACCAAGAGCAACGTGAACTTATAACTAAATTGCAATGATTAACAAACAGTCGATCGATCGGCTTATATTGTCTATCAATATCAAGGCGATCAAGTAACTGGTTTGGTAAATGCACTTAAATTAAAATTAATTACTGTTAGTAGACGTTTAAGTTTTTAGTTTAAATATTTAAATTTTCTTACTCTATCCTCATGTCGAGAGCGGCTGCGATTAGCCCGGTGATTTCAATGATCAAGGTATCCTCGATGGATTGATTTGGTTCCAATAACCAGGAAACTGCAACCAGCGATGCTATTCACCTGGGGCGATGCTTGTCCCCGTGGCTCGGCCTCGGCGGTGCGTATTCAGTTGGAGGAACAGCTTGTAGTTCCGGATGAACGAAGGATCGGGTTGTAGACAATTAAGAATTGATATTCAAAGAGCAATTACTTGATTTTAATTTTCGAAAATCTTGTAAAGCCCTTTTGTCTATCCGAAAGACTGCGCCATTTAACTTTTCTTTACGAAGAAAACTGTTTTTAAAAAGTTACACTTTTTATTAACAGAAAATACGGAGCAGAGTTACAGCATTCGATACAGGTGCAAGCTACTACTAACTAAATTATTCCCACAGGGGCTTATAAATGAAAGATAACAGTCTGTATGCAATAGTATATCTAATCAAGCGGATGCAGTCCTATCTATAAAAGCACAGCAGAATAGATCACGTAATTCGCGTTCGGGATCTTCTGCCTTCGGGGGTCCGTTGTTGCAATTTTGTTGTGCCGTCGAGGCCCGAGAATTTAAGTTGTGCAAAATTACCTGCTGACCTTACGAATGTAGCGCATACGTGGAGTAGCCGAGAAGTTTGTCAGCAGTTTGAACCTGGAACCTCATCTGCATCAGCCGATCGCCGAATAACGAAGTCCAGAATCATACCCCCTTCGGGTTCCGTAGTTGAGTTCTGAGGGGTCGTGTTGTAGAGTGATTAGCCTTTTTAATTTTGTGTCACGGTGGAGATTTCTCAACGAATTAAACCGTCTCGCCTTATATTCAGGCTGAATGCACTTATTTGGAAGTATTGTCATGCCACGACGTGTGAAACCCGGAAGTGATCAGAATTAGCCCGTATTTGCGGTGTTTTAACAGAGCTGCTCCATTCAGAAATTCAAAGAAAACGTGCAACGTGGTGAAGTGCATGGGTCATTCAGCACCAAGTAGCTGTCTCCTGATTTATCTTACCGTAAAGGTATTTCTAAAATTGATTTTACTTCCTAAGTTTCTAAATAGACCATATCAGTGCCGCTCAAGAAATTGTGGTGTGATATTTCCCGTCAGTAACTTAATTCGATTGGTCGCCAAATTTATTTGGACGTGAAGCTTTTGTTAGTGCTTCCACCACTAGTAGATATATTAATGTGAAGTTTTGCATTACGCTTTGATTATAAGCGCTACACCATTCGGCGTGCACTATTTCAAAGATCTATTGTGTGTACGCGAGAAAAATGAAGTTGACATAGACGCGTAAATCATTTTTCGTTAGGCACAGCTTCCTACCTTACGTAATTTATTTGTTTTAAGTTATCGGGGGAGAGGGGGATTATATTTTATTGTATGCTGAGTTTATACTATTGTTCTTTGTTTATTCCATGTTATTTTGTGTGTACTTCAATGTGACAAGCTTTTTGTGTTAATACCGTATGTATTATTGTTTGTTTTTGTTTACAAACTCAATCATTTTAAAGCAGAATAAACTTTGTTAAATTACCTTATATGTTTATCTGTTTAGTTTCTGAATAGTTTGCAAAAACAATAAAGAACGTACTTTTTAAGTGCGTTTAGTGTGCAAGGTGTTTTTTTAACTTCTTCTGTATGTGAAAATATCTGTAAAAACAAATTGAAACGGAAACTTGGCCTTTGGAACAAGCAATTGAATTTCAAAATAAGTATCTTGTCGAGGTCCAATTTCCTTGACAATGAAGGTTGTAAATTACGGTGGCGCCTGTAAAGTATCCTCCCAGTATTTTCGATACCAATTTGATATTTAATTATATTTTGTCGAAATATATCGCAGTTGTATTAATATGCATCTGATTCTTATACTATCCAAAGAAACATTACTTCTTTTGGAAGTGGTCTTATTGACTTACCTTTGTATTCCAGTAAAACTTATAACAACTTCGACATTTTTTAATTACACAATTCTGACATTTCACTTTATGTGATGATGATAACTATCCCTGTTGTAACCTCGATTAACTAGTTCAGAACAATAAAACTCCTTTCTCTCAGTTAAAGGGGTTATGTTACTTTTAAATATATTAGTTAATATAATTTTGTAACCTTTATTTATATTTAATCAACAGTATAAAGTAGTGTTACCATATTTGAATTTATAATTGAAATAATTTCAAATACTTTACTTAATATCAGATGTTAAACTGTTACGGTCTTAAACGGGTTGTACGACTCCGGACCGGCTCATACAAAAACTAAACGCTCGGCTCGAACGATATTTAACATATACGGGATAAAGATTCACCTAGGCCGCTGCCCACGCCGCAACAAGATAATGCCGGCTAAGCAACAGTAGAGCGAGGGGGAGTTCTTCACGAGATTAACCAAGGGCAGCGGCCAGAGGGGCGGTAAACATCGATAAAATTGAAAAGGGCGCCACCCTATTTGATTGACATACGAAGACCCAGAGAAAACCGGAAAATCAACTGGGCCGACAAATACTCAAATAACTACTTCGGAAGAATACCCAAATAACTATTTCGGAATAATACTCAAATAACTACTTTGGAAGAATACCCAATTAACTATTTCTGGAAAATACTCAAATAACTATTTCTGGGGCCACGGTGCAGCGACAAACTCAAACACCTACCTGGAATGCTTATCCGCCACGTCCGGGCCTCACCTCACAATTGTCGTAGCACAGTGACACAGCCACCCTGCAACAGACATGCACAAGATGCAAAAGAGAAAAGAATAAGACGGTAAGGTTAATACATCTATTGGATCACTCCCAGTGACCTACCAAACATCATACAAACTACAGGCATGACAACTTGTAATGATGGCTGAATCGGTACGGCCAGCTGGGGGAGCGCTTTATCTTAAAGATGGCGATGCACAGTTGAGCTGAACACCAGATCCAGACCGGAAATAACGAGTTAAACGTAGGTCTAAGCCCAACGGCGTGACGCCGTGACGCGAGAGAGTGAAGCCTACATTTGGGCCCGGGTCACCAGAACGCCCTGTATTACAACACACAAAACCGCCTTGCGGCACAAAAACTTAATACACAACGGTAGATTTGCATAGTGAATTCGACATAAATAAAACTGGCTGGCAGCACAAGCGTTAATACACAACAGTGAATTGTTAGTCAGAGTGTACGTTACACTAGCATTGTATTGCAAGCAAATTTGAATAGAGAATGAGACATAATTAAAACTGGCTAGCAGCACCAGCGTGAATACGCAACAGTGAAATTTGGTCTGCGTGTACGTTACACCAGCATTGTATTGTAAGCAAATTCGAGTAGTGAATGATACATTATTAAAACTGGCTGGCAGCACCAGCGTGAATACGCAACAGCTAAATTTTAGGCGGAGTGTACATTACACTAGCATTGTATTGCAAGCAAATTCGAGTAGTGAATGCGACATAATTAAAACTGGCTAGCAGCACCAGCGTGAATACGCAACAGTGAAATTTGGTCTGAGTGTACGTTACACCAGCATTGTATTGCAAGCAAATTCGAGTAGTGAATGATACATTATTAAAACTGGCTGGCAGCACCAGCGTGAATACGCAACAGCTAAATTTTAGGCGGAGTGTACATTACACTAGCATTGTATTGCAAGCAAATTCGAGTAGTGAATGCGACATAATTAAAACTGGCTGGCAGCACCAGCGTGACTACGCAACAGTGAGTGTTTAGTCGGAGTGTACGTTACAAAGCACTGGATTGCAAACACAAACTTGAGCGATTGATTTATACGCAAACATGCGGGCGAAATTAGTACATTTTACAGATTGTTACCTTATCAGCTCGGCCGGTAGCGGGCGAGGAAGCATTCAAACAGTATTCGGAAAGGCACTTCGCACCTGAAGTTGTAGCGAGGTTGAAAGTGGCTACTACGTCCTAACGGATCCCTTTTTCAGAGCGAAATTTGTTTCGACCAATCTTAGTCATTCAAACAGCTGTTAGCGTAACCACTGTATGGGTGGATACAGAGAACGGTATCCCGTCTAATTGACAACGGCAGACGAATTGGCTTCACAAGCCTACATAAGCACTGCACCCCGCAACGGCACGTAAAAAAATGGACTGCTACAACACAACCAAACTAAACAACGTCTCCCTTGTAACTACCTCGAGACAAGCACAGTTTAAATAATCACCGAAAACACTTTACTGTAACAGCACAAAAAGGAAAAGCCGGCGCCTCGCGCCAAGCGCGAGGACGCCTCCCAATTTGCAATAACAACACTCGCAATTGTCTTGTTCGACGACTTGGGGCAGAATGGCATAAATCGGCCGTTAACGACCAACTGCCGAATCCGCGCGAACAACCGTCTGCGACGGCCAATCACAAGCCAGGAAGTCCGCCGGGTAACAACAAGCCGTCTGGGAGCGACAGGAACAAATAGATGCCCTCTCATTTGCACTCACGGCTGAATTTAAAACTCCTCGAAAGCAAGACGCTTGTCACCTCAAAAACCTGCAGCTGCGAGAAACTAAGCTAGGGCTGTACAACATTTATGGATTAGAAAACGGCGGAGCCAGGAGTCTACATAGTTTAAAAAAGGCTATATACTTGATGCTAAATTTGCAGTTTTATGCGACGTACTATTGCTAAGAAGGCCCCAACATGCAAGCGGATTTTTAATTAACTGACTGGGAAATAACAAAATGGCCTGACAAAATATTGACTTTATGATTATTTGGTTTGATCTGACATTACAATAAAAAAATAATTTAAATTTCAAAGCAATTTTAATCGCTTGATACAAATAATAACATACACAACCTAAATCAAATCTTTTTAACTAACTCCAAACTGTTCAATTTCTAAACATAAAAACCGAAAACTATTCAAGCTTGAATCTAAATACCGTTGTTAATTCTAAATACAGTTCTTACTAAATTTCTATCACATCAAACGTTTACAAAAATTAATCAACAATGTTCACTGACCTTTTCTTCGTTGATTGTCATACCTGACTGTTTAACAGTATCTTTATACTGTTGAAGATTCTCTCAGCAAAACCCTGGTTGCTCCCGTTTACCTCAAAACTCGTTGTTTAATAACATTCACTTTTATATTCTAAATAATAGTCATTGTGATACTTTATCATGTTTGATTGCAGAGAAAACTATTTTACTACTACTAATTCAAACTATCAATTATTATAAGCTCACAATTAAGGGATTTAACCCTCAACTTGATTTTACGTGAATTATAATCACTTCTAATATCATGAGTAGCAAGTTTTGTCGACTATTTTTGAGGTGGTATCATCCATTGGGCTTTGGTACGATTAAGACGAGTGCGCTAGTACTTAACTTTGACTAAGAATGACATTCGAGAGACTATTCAATGAACTAAACTACTTTTTCAAATTAGTTTTCAGTAAATTCAGCAACAAAGTACGCAATTTCTATAGTAACAGAAAATTTAAATTAACTTTTTTTAATAAAAACCACATTTGTTTAAAATATTCACTTGAATACCTTCTAGGAAGACATATCCGGTGGTATTTTATTGATTGGTCAAGAAACGTCATGTTGTGGATTTTCATTGGTCAGTCTTTGACAGATGACAGGTGAATTGAATAGTATATGTTATTTTAATAATTGTTATTTCCAATAGAAACCCATTTGGTTTCTCTAATAACTGCCACCAGTCATTCATACAACTGTTCTATTCATGTACTGTATTAACCAACTGGATATTAAAAATTAAAATAAATATTACATGCACTTGCATGTTGCATTACACTTAGTATTTTCCAATTTTGTCTACTCTAAAACAGAACCGGACTTCACGATTTTCGAAACCACGCGATCTCACCGGCTATCTTGGTCGATCGGAGGCGTGTCTACCATTTGCCTTCCAAAGCAAATAAGGTTGTGGGGTCTTAAGGTCGTGTTTATATCGTAACAATTCTTTTCTTTTATTTTTTTAATTTATTTTGCTCTACCGGCCATGACGACCTAGGGCATTATACAATATTTTTACCTAATTACATAATTACGTCTACATAACATTTCTTAAGTATTGATTTCTAATTTTTTTCTATTCCCTTCTACTTGTCATTTTTAACCTCCAGTTTGCAACTTCAATAGCATTTAAGTCCTCTTACGCCTGTTACAACCATCTCTTTCGTGGTCATCTCTATCTTCTTTTACCTATTGGCTTTCTATACAAGATCATCTTGAGCATTCTCTCCCCTTGTAGTCTTTGTATGTGTCTTAACCACCAAATTCTTTGATTGATCATATACCGATATCCTAGGTTCCTTATATAATTCTTGTATTTCCTTATTTGTCTTTCTTTTTCAAACTTCTTCTGATCTCGTCCCACCATAAATGGACCTTAAAACCTTTCTCTCCCATCTGTCCAATAGGTCTCTTTCCGATTCTTTCAAAACCCAAGTCTCGCTTGCATACGTTACCGTTGTTCAAAGAACTGTCCTGTATATCCTTGTTTTAGTATTTCCGGACACCAATTTGGATTTCGGTAGTGGTCACAAAGCAGCATATTTTTGATTACCTTTTACAATTCTTGCTTTTATTTCTTGATCCTAGTCTCCATTTTCATTAATTTGCACCCCTAGATAGACAAACGTATTTACTCTTTCAAAATTATACATACTCTACTTCTTCGCTAGTCAATATTTTTAGCTCGCTTTTTATTGTTCTGTCCTGGCTTTTCATTAGCATATATTTAGTTTTTTCCTCATTTATTTTAAGACCTACTTCTGTTTGCCCTTGCCTCCAATTTTTTAAATATTTTCTTTAATTATTCTTCTGAATTTGCTATGAAAACCACATCATCCGCGAAGGCCATACATTGATGATCATTGTTGAATATCCTTGCTTCCCTTTCAATCCCACTTTTTCTAATGATTTCTTCGAGTACTAGGTTCAACAGCACAGTAGATACTGGGTCTCCTTGCCTGAGCCTTTTCTTTATTTCGAACTTTTCTGACCCTTCCATATTACTGCACTACTCGATTTTCCCAAGGTTATTCTTATTAATTTTGTCAGTTTACTTGGTATTCCTCAACTATTTATGATATTGTACAAGTTGCTTCTCTTATTCCTGTCGTAAGCTTGCTTAAAGTCGAGAAAACATTACATACAGGTATACTTTATACTCATAACAAGTAGCTTGTAATTCTATTATAGCAAAAATCTGGTCTGTTACTGATCTATTACCGCTAAAACAGGCCTGGTACTCTCCTAATACTGCTTTGGCACACCGATTCAACCTTTTTCTTAGCACTTGGACTAAGATATTACAGCAGGTATCCAACAGTGCAATCCCCCTGTAGTTTGCACATATTTGCGTATCCCCCTTCTTGTATATTGGGACTATCAGGGCTTTGGACCATCCCTCGGAATCTCTTCATTCCGCCGCATTCTTTTAATAAGTTTATATACCTCCTGTTCTAACACTTTACTTCCATTTTCAACATTTCTGCTGTTATATCACGTTTCCCCGGGTTTATATTATTTTTTAAACTTTTTATTTTATTTACCCTTTCTTTGGTTGTTCTATTTCCCTTCTATTTTGCCACTATTTCTCCTGGCTCGCATATCATCTCCCCCTGCTTATTCTTTAGGTATTTGCTTATTCTTTGGTCTCCCTTTTCCATTTATTTACTTCTTCATAAACCGACCTTATTTCTTTGTTTTCAAAATTTTCTTGTATCTCCCTCAATAGTTGTTCATTATACTGTCGTTTCATCCTTCTGCATATTTCCTTCATTTCGTTTCTTGCTTCCTTATACTCTTGGGTACACTTTTCGCTGCTTTTCATTATTTTATGTTACTTTTTCTTTTGGAATTTATTTTACACTCCTCATCAAACCATTGCTTTGCTTTTTCCTTCTTATTTTTTCGGGGTATCACTAATGCATTTGCCTCCGCCATTACTTTCTTCATATTTTCCCATATTTCATCTGTCAAAAATGTTGAGTTCATAAACATTATGATTACTAAAGCTGATATTATATGGAAAATGCATATTTTGTATAATTAATATGCCGGCGAAACTTTCTGCATATGTATAGCAATTATGTGATAGTAAATCATTTAAGTAGAGTTTCATTTTGCATATTTTGCATATTTATAGGTTTTTGAGCATAATTTCTGGATTTTGCATATTTGGTTATATTTAGCAATAATTTGTAGTGTATGAACTTTTTGATATTTTTTTATAAAATTTACTATTTCATTAAATTGATTAATACAATTTTTATGTACAACTGAGATATATACTTTCACTTTCAGCCGTTGGAGTGCAGTGCGCGTATCGAAATAAGCAGAGGAAAGGGGAAGCCCATGTTAAAATCTTTGACTATATAAACATGGACTGCTAGCAACCCCCACTTTTCCCATAAAAGAAATGTATAAAAAATTAGCCAACATGGAATCCATTTCAACAGTCGAACTTCGAGTGTTGGGTGAATAATAGTCTGGCGGGGTTAGGGGAAATCTTAATTTTTTGTTGGCTTACAACGTGAAGTTGGCGTTGGCGGTCCATGTTTATGTAGTCAAAGGTTAAATGAATGACGTCTTTGAATAAAAATAAATTAGAGAAATAAATATATTCATAGAAAATAATTAAAATTTTTACATTATTTAGAATACGTCTACTTATTTTCAAGAAAATTAAGAGCATATTATGTGCATATATTGTTACTTTGGGTGCATATAGTCAACAAAATTTATGCACATATATGCGCATATTTTCGTACATTTGAGTGCATATAATTATCAGCTTTAATGATTACTATACTTTATTTTAAGATGTAATAGTAAATAATAATATTAAAAAGCTTGCTTTATTTTATTCCGTAAAGGAGTAACTACATAAACGCACAAATTGGCTATATACTGGAAAGTCAATTATTATTGCTGCAGATGCATAGCTAGTCAAAGGCCGTTTCAAATTATAAGTTTTTTAATTTCAGCGCCCGCTTGGTAACGAAAGTTTTGGGACACACGTTATTTAGGTCTGCATCATCAGGAAATTGATATGGGGTTTTCACATAAATAACGAATGCTACACAAGGCTCCACGAATGTACACTTAAATAGAATTCAAATTATGTAAAATAAAGTTATACGTATTATTTTCACCACAAAAACTGGTTCGTAAGCAAAAAGAAGCACAAAAAACAACAATTTATCAGTATCAAAGATTTTATCTACGCAAGTTCTAAGTTATTCTTGATGCGCATACATAATTGAATGCCTTAGTGCCTTTACTCATCATTTAGACACTTCTCCACCTGTAAGACGTCTCAAAAGACGGGTGCCGCGGATTTAATTCTATCCAATAAAAACAGCCACAACAGGTCAATGGTTGTTCTCTGAATGTCATTTTTTGGGAGTGGTCTATTATGATAAGTTTTATCGGACTTTTTCCACTGTCTAGGGTGTAATCACACAACGTTTCGGGAGTTTTTGATCTACTCCCGTCTTCAGGTGTTCCTAGTTAGTTCTGAGAAGGATATTGTACGATCAGCGGTCCTGTCCTGAGTTCAAATCCCGCGGTAGGTACGAGTGTACATATACATACGTACAATACCAGTCCTTCTCAAGACTAACTAGGAACACCTGAAGACGGGATTAGATCAAAAATTCCCGAAACGTCGTGTGATATACACCCTAGACAGTGGAAAAAGTCCGATAAAACATATCAGGTCAATGGTAATATGTTAGAAATATCTGTACTGTATTTGTATATATTAATTATTAAGCTGTAGAGAGTAATAGCCTCTTAATGCCATGCAAATGTATAGCATGTGTAGCTGGCCTGCTAAAATATACATAAAAAAATGACAGAACAATTAATGTGATATTATAATTCTGATAAAGAAGAGGTTTATCATTCGAAGTTTTAAAAATATGCACTACCAATGTCGTAGTAAATCGAGATTTGGAAGTATGTTTGAAGAGCAATGAAATACATGATTTCATCAGTACTGATAATTTTATAGGCTTGCGAATTACATATTAATTTCAATAAGAAAATTGTAGCTTTTCCGT
>OW679198.1:11057641-11298054 GCA_940337035.1 Agriotes lineatus | reverse complement strand
CATTCAAGATTGCTGGAAAAATGAAAAAAACTGAACAATATAGACTAGTATAACCAATAGATGCTGGTGTCAATTTAACAATTGATGCCATTAGCATTTATTTTAATGGCCTATTCGATGGAAATCCAGAGCTTGGCAAGTAAATACGTATATTTATATATAAGTAAATCTTATGACCTACTTACAGGTGCTTCTACAAATTACCTTATTAATCGTAATTCCAAATTGTAACCAGTTTTCGAAAATTGGAGTGAAGAATTTTTAAAAAGATATGTTAAATGGTTGACTGACAAGTACCCATATTATCAATTACTTTCTCGTTCGCAAGAACAACTGCTTTAGGTTGTTATTTTATAGAGTTGCGTAATTATGCATTAAACACCAAAACCTTGTGCTGCATTTGGGACGTGAAAAGTTACTACTGTAATATTTTGTCTCTTATAATCTCATAAAATTATATACATAAGGTGCATTATTTAATACATCTTGTGAGTAAACAAACTTCAGTAAGTATCAATTGCTCTACTGTCTGAAATATTTAATGCTTATATTTCCAGTATATATGTTTCCTGGCACTACAAAATGCAAGTGGGTTTGAAATTTAGTAAAATATCTGGCATAGTTTACACTTGATCCGTTTATGATGACATATACCATGTTGATTATAAAACGCATATCTTGAATATATTTAATTACTTCCTTTTACGATAAAGGAAGTATTGGATTCACCCCAAAAATTCGAAATTGAGTTTTCAACAGATCTTCCCGTTTCAGAGTCTCCTGAACCCAAAAAACATATTTTTTTCATTGGTCTGACTCTGTGTCTGTGTGTGTCTGTCTGTGAACAGAATATCTCAAAAACGAAAAGAGGTATGGAGTTGAAACTTCATATATAAGTTTTGTGTACTATCTAGACGCGACAGTAAGCTTTTGAAGAAATTCGCATAACCGGAAGTGCTCTTGTGATTTTTCGGTTCTTTTCGATTTTTTCAATACCGGCTCGAACGATTTTTTCAAACTTTACATTTTTATTACATTTTTAATGTGCATTGATGTGAGATAGGTGATTTTCCAGTTGAATACTTCTAAAATGGGTTTCTTTTGTTTTGTTTTCTATTATTTTTAATAACTCCAATTTTAAATATAACACCCGTTATATTATTACATTTTTGAATTCAGCTTAAAATTTTAGAGAAAATTTGTCTCTTGAACTAAAACGCTCTATTTTGTACCGTTTTTGTAGAATCTGTAATTTTTGAAAATTTTTTACATGCTTAAAAATTTTAAATCAAATTTTTGGCTAATTATAAGATCACTGTAAAAGGAAGTTGTGTGAGTGTATCGCACCAGATTTTTTTTAAATGTATTTCTAATATAATATTGGCTAATTTTAATAGTTTTTTAATCGACATCCCAAAACCAGTAAATACAGGGTTGGAAAAACTTCCGGCTATCATTTCTGGCGAAACTTGACTTTATTCCACATAGGCCAAATCATACAGATGAGTTTGAAGGCAAGCATGTAGAATTACTAAGTGGCGTTTAAGGTAATATTTTAAAACCCCTTCTGGAGCCACATCCAAAACTCTCACGTCGTCCCAAATCAGATTCCTGAGACTCACTGAGACGCACTGTGAAACCTGGAATTTTCATTTAACGCATATAAAAATCGAAAAAATTGTGCTACAAAGTTAATTTTTGTTTGTATTGGTTTGATTTTTTGCGTAGAATATTAAATTACATTCAACATTACGTAATTCAGAAGAAGGGTTACCTCACATACAACTTTCGAGGATGGCAATCAGGATGATGAAGATCATTTTGTGCCATCAAGCCTCGCGCTTCGTCCTTTAATCGGGCATACAATATTGAGGGGAATTTGGAAGATGGTATTTGAGAAAATCAACTGCCGGCCACCGAGACATATGTACTAACGCGAACATTATTATTATACTAAATTTCAAATGTGCATACAGTACTTGGAACTAAGAAGCTGTGATTGATGGAAACAATCATTTGAAAATGAAATAGAGGGTGTCCCATAATTTCTCATCACTTTTATTTTGTTTGTATCTTGTGAACAAAGTCTAGCCATGCTGAATACCAGGTACCTTAGACGCGAACTGCTGTGGTCAAAAGTCCTACTTAGCATTTTTCCGAGATTCAGGAGTTTCAACCCTAGTAATATCTATTACTGTTTGTATAAAATTAAGAATCCCTAAAAACTATGTTGTTGTTAATTTCATGGCCGATTAGATATACATTAGATAAGAAAACGTCCACAATTTACCTAAATAAAAGAGAAAATAGGAGTTGATCCATTGCTGCTTAAAGTGGGGTTGGATTTAATAATAAATGAAGGATTTGAAGTCTTCCCCACGAATTTGTGGGGAAGACTTCAAGTTCTTCATATATTATTAAAAGAGAAATCTGATCTTGCCTTTGGTTAAAAAAAATCATGGCGCCTTAGATAACTGTGGCAATATAAAAATGTGCAAAATGTTCACTCAGCTAGAGTTTTGCTATTATGTAAAAGATTCTTTGCTAGGGTCGGAACTTCTTAATCTCAGCAATAGCATATGACCGGTTGTTCTAGGTAAATAGACCGAACTCAATAGACCGAAAGGCAGTTGACCGAACTCAATTGACCGAAAAGCAATAGACCGAAAAGTCACTAGACCGAAGCAGCAATAGACCGAAAATCACTTGGTCGAAAATATGTTACGATTAAAGTACACATTCGGTAAATGTGCACATTAAATATATCGAAAAATTACAATTACAATTGGGTAAGATATATCTGTTAAGTATTGTATGATTTACTAGAATATAGTTAAAATAGAATCAAAAACAAAAAAAACTTCTAAGCACGCCAGCAGTTTATGCTGCCAGTCCTAAGCCTGAATAAAGTGTGAAGGAAAGCTGATGCTATTAATGTCAATAAATGTAACCGTAACATATTTTCGACCAAGTGATTTTCGGTCTATTGCTGCTTCGGTCTAGTGACGTTTCGGTCTATTGCTATTCGGTCTATTGAGTTCGATCTACTCGCCGTGAGCGCATATGACCATGTGACCACAGCGTTCGGTGTCTAAGGTACCTGGTACTCGGCATGCCTAGACTTTGTTCATAACATACAAACAAAATAAAAGTGATGGAAAATTATGGAACACCTTCTATTTTTCGGTATAGATATTGAAAAGGTAAACGGAAATCCGATAAGTAATAGTAAACAAGAAAGGCTGGCCTAGTACGTTTATTTGAATTATGTAGAATAAAATTAGAAGAAAATTATCGTAAAATCAGTCAAACAATGTTTGTTTTATGACCATATACATAATCGTGATAATCCGTTTTTGTGTAATCAATGTCAAATTGGTTTGGGCTTTCTGACTAAATATAACCTCAAAAAGGGTCAGGTTAAGGTTAGAGTGTATCGTATGACTGTATACTAAATTGCAATATTGCTTTTTTTAGCGTTCGGGTTAATCAGTTAGTAGTCGATAGTGCTCGATAATCGTTGAATGTAATCGTTTAATCAATGAGTTTGATTGGTGATGATGTGGGGTTATGCCATGCAATTGAATTATGTGCAAAGCTATGAAATATTTGTTTTTTGTATGATTAACTTGAAAAGAGGCTTCCACGAATGGGGCCCCCAGTTAATCCGTTGCGAATTCCGGTTCAATGGGATTGCCGGGAACTGCCACTTAATAACCCTTGACTTGGGTTCAGTTATTTGTTGGAGTGAAACAAGACTTAACAAACACGAGTATATTGAGTAACAACGATTACAAACGTCACTGATGGACCGATGGTTTTTTACAATAGCTTCAACTGTTGTGACACGCTTGGATTGGCCACGCGAAAATAGCGAATTGCGCGTAACCGTCACACAAAACAACCTGGAAACGTCTTTACCAGGGAGCTAGACCGACCGCAAACCAGCACAAAGCATAGCTGAACTTGCGAAATTCTGAATCTAACTGAAGCTGAATTGACAATGAGCTAAACTCGCAAATTCAACAAGGAGGGGAAGGCTCAAACACTATTGGCTGAGGCGATCCTGCGTAGCCAATCGGAGCGTCGCACGCTGTTTAGGAATAAATGCTTATTTTAAGAAATCTTAATGCTAAGCTCTCTCAATGAGGCATTGTATTGAACGAAATCCATAAACACATGAGTCCCAAATACGCTAAGTCGGCTTATGTCCTATTAGAAAGTGTATCCCTCCGCTTAAAAGCCATTAAGGGAAGCTTACAAATTCATTTCCAATATTAACAGAGGCAAACAAATACGGCAAGATGCAAATTTGACTTTACCACGACCTTTGAATGAGATAGAACAGTTATGACTTGAATTACATGAATAATTATAAGCAAAAAGGTTTTGATGCACGCATCTGTGTGAATCAAACAATATTTGAATATGTTTTTATGAAATTCTCCATGGGTAATGATAATATTCGATGTAGTAATAGTAGACATAAATTTAAATAGTTGTTCAATGGCGTCTATTAAATTTCTTAATTAAATAAACTATGCTTGAACGAATTTTGAAAATGATCTATTATAGTTGATTAACTTCGTTTACCTATTTGAAATATGTCTAAGAGTAAAAAAAGTGTGGAATAGTCTATTTTGGGTAGGAGTAAGTTGTAGATGTTGTTCAACTGCATTCCTATTATAATTTTCTATTTTGCAAATACCACACTTGCAAATGCAATCGATAATATCTTTATTGATCGATTTCCAGTAATATTTTCTTTAGATATGTTGAATTCTTTCTGTAATACCACGGTGATTGGTTTTGTCGAAATGATTATTCTGAATTTGACTTTGGTATTTTGGGTTTAAAACATGGGTTACTTGTGACATACATCGATAAAATTTGGGTGTGTTATCGTTAATTATATCGTGAGAAAAATAGAAAAGTTCAAACAAAGTTGGTAATTAAAAAAATAACAATAGTAGTGTGTATTAGGTTCACAATGTTCGATTAAAAGTCTATTGAATACATTTGGGTTTTTGATAAATACAGAGTAGTATGTAATTCTATGGTACTTCAAAATTTGTATATATCATGATAGATGGAAATTTACAAATTGCATTTGATTTTTAAGTGGCTGTAGAGGTTTTTCGACAATATCGATTAAGGGGGTAGATGACTGTTGTAAATGTACAATTTCGACATACGATTTATTATCGTTATAAAAATTACTACTATTTGGTGGTCTCATTTGTGTACCTATCATATATTATTTTAAACTGTGGCTTTCATGCTTTTGGTAGTTCTATAGTTTGCATTGTAAAATAGGAATGTACGATACAAATGCGTAAAGCTAGTCTTTAGCCACGAGTGGGGCAGAGTTAAAACGTGAGTGAGCGAGCGTTTTAAGCTCCGCGAAAAAGAACAACGGGCTATAGCTGAGTTGGAAATTGAAACCAGAGTAGCGTAACCTCGTGTGGTCTACATATTAACAAATATTTTCCTTATCTTGGAGTATCTCCGGATGGCATTATAGAAATGATTCTATCATAGAAATAAAATGTCCGTCTGTTTCAAAAGACCGTACACCAACAGAAGCAGTTATAGAAATAAAAATCAAGTTTTGCCATTATAAAAATGGCGAATTACAACTAAAGAAAAGTCACTGCTACTACTACCAGGTGGAGGAACAATTAAATATATGCGACAAAAGCAAATGTTATTTTCTTCTTTGGTCATTTAAAGGGATTTCCATAGATGTAGTACATAAAGATGAACAATTATGGAAGACTAAAATGTTACCAAAACTACAAGAGTTTTACATGGTGGCACTACCACCAGAGCTTGTCGATCCACGAAAAAAACCAAATCTGCCAATAAGAGAAGCATTTTTGGTATCACATGCAAAATAATATAAAATTATAAATAAGGGATGCGATTAAGTATGGTATGATATTTATTCTAATTACAGGCTCACAACTGAAGACTGGAAGACGCGGTACACGGCGAGTAGACCGAACTCAATAGGCCGAAAGCAATTGAACGAACTCAATTGACCGAATAGCAATAGACCGAAACGACACTAGACCGAAGCAGCAATAGACCGAAACGTCACTAGACCGAAGCAGCAATAGACCGAAAATCACTCTGTCGAAAATATATTACGGTTACATTTATTAACATTAATAGCATCAACTTTTCTTCACACTTTATTCAAGCTTAGGACTGGCGTGTTTAGAAGTTTTTTTTGTTTTTTATTTTATTTTAACTTTATTCTAGTAAATCAAACAATACTTAACAAATATATCCTACCCAATTACATATCTACTAATATTAAAAATTAAAATTATGCGCAATCCCACGTAAATAATCGACGATGTTTTCTTGAATATCGAAGTTACTGACAAGGCGCTTTATTCTGTCAGCACAATCCCGATACCTTTTCTGGCTTCTGGGTGGTTCTTCGCCACTTACATATTGCTCTATTTTGAGTTCGTTAAGACTCTGCTCTCGCTGCAGTGCTTCTATAAATTTCCAAATATTTGGATGGTTTGAAGAAACTTGCTGGTCAAAGCCTCGATGCCATCCTTCCACGGAATTGTTGGTTTTAGGTAAATCTTCATTCACACCATCAAAACAATTCCACATAACATGAGGAAAACGCGGCGGGCGACGGTGACGTCGTTGAGGGCGTCCTATCCACGTATCCTCAAAGTAGTCTAGCACACCTTGAGCTTCTTGTGGAATAACATTTTCTTCGCACAACTGTTCAAAGATATCTACTACATTTGCTGCAGGCACGAATGCCAGAGCAGGCAACAATCGCATTGTTAGGGCAAATTCAGGTTCTGCCTCATATCGACGCTGAAGTCCTTCTGACTGGATGTGACGGAAACAACATTGAGAAAAATGGAAAAAGCATCCCCGTTGCCTGGTTTGCGGAAATGCTGCAGACACTGCATTCATCATCCCTAACTCAAAGTCCATAAGTATGCTTATTGGTGAAACTGTCGGTTCAATGTCTTTCAAACTTGTAAGCAATCGAGTGTAGGTTTCTTCGGTTTTATCTGGCAGTAGTGCATATACTAATGGTATAGCATTGTTATATTGCAACCCATGGATTGTATATAATTGGCAAAATAGATGTGGCACAGTTTTAAACGTGCCATCTACGTACCAATGTATGGACTGAGCTAATAGCCGCAAGTTCCTTCTTGTGGAAAAAATTAATATTCGATCGTCAGCGGGTCCAGAATCAAGTAATAGAAAATCTGCTCCATTTTTAGTAATTTTGTAATTATTTGGGATTACAAGTTCTCTTCGATGACCAGGTATAGCTGGAGCAGCATCATGCTTAGTTCGAATGTTTCGTATAGTTCTTTTCATGTTGTCCACTTTTGGCAGTTTTGCTGACGCTGCCTGTGATAATCCTAAAGATGCTTGCGATACTATGAAGTGTGGAGCGTCCTGGGTACGTCTTGCACCTTCTCTAACATTTTGCATTACTTGAGCTGCCTCTATTTCTGCAGCATCAGCTGCATGGTTATGTTGGCCATTTTTTTGTGTAATATCGTTGTCCACTGATACAACACGAACACTACACTTGAATTTTTTATGACGTTCACACCTCCAGTATATCTTCGTATCAATTTGTTTGTCTTTGATGTACAAATGACCATCTAATAACAATTTGCGATGGCCCTTTACACTCTCTATGTACTGCAACACCATTTTCAATATTAACTTTCTACAACACTCCTTAGCAAGCTGTAGACTTGGAATAAATCGAAAAATAAGAAAAATTGCATTTATACCATGGAAAATCCTTAGCGCACAATGCAATTAAGTAAGGTATGTGCCTTACAAGCTATTAGTGTGCTTAATATTCTTATCTATCTTTGTGAGGATTTTTTGACAATAGGATTTAACCAACTTTAACATTCCTATCTCATCGTTAACGATAGGGCCTTTGTTATATATCATTTATACCTTCAATTTAAAAACATCTCTAAGATTTTGTGATTACCATTTTTATGCAGATGACACACAACTATTAATCAAATTTAATCCCGATAAAGTAGATGATGTCAATGCTAAAGTTATAATTTTGATCTTAAAAATCTTATAGAATATTCGGAAAAACATAATCTTCAAATTAATGCAAGTAAATGTTATGTGATGTTATTTGGTAGGGCAAAAACTAGAGATGCCAATGTTAATAACATATCTATTAAAATAAGGGATATGTCATAGGAAATTAAAGATTCTTGTAAAAATCTAGGACTTATCATCGATAATAAATTAAGATTTAAGGAACATATTTCTAGCAAATTACAAAAATCATATTTAAATTTAAAAATTATCTTTCAGAACCGATTTTCCTTGAATAAAAAAATAAAATGATTGAAAAAAAGGTACTCTTATTTTTTAAAATACACAAAAATGTTAATTGGAAGTATTTGTTATATCATATCTCTTAATAGTTATTTAACAAACAAGTATGTTAATGAGAGCGATTAATAATCGAGACATTTTAATGCGCGAGCGCTAGCGAGCGCGTTAATTGTAGATATTATTAATCGCCGATTAACATACGAGTTAGTTACAATATTTTTCCGTTGATCGTATATTATTTGAAGAGAATCTAATTTTATTCCATGAAAAGAATTTGACACTTAAAGTTTTGACATTAATGGTACCGGGTGACCATAAATGGTTGTGATTTTTTTCTTAGGTTGGCACTGTTTATGTTCGTGACATTGTAAGTCATGTCAAATATGAGGTTAGCAGATTAGGTTTTGAGTCAGTTTGTGTCAAAACTGACGCAAAACCTAACCTGTTAACCTCGAATTTGACATAGACTTACAGTTCCACCAACATAAACAGATTTTTAAAATCGTTTATTAATAAAAAATATTCATTAGTAAGGGTCATTAATAGACGATTCTCTATACATTAATGGACCCATAAATAAACGATCAACGAAAAAAATTATAATTGATTTTAAATTATTTGGTCAATTTGTTATTAAATTATTTAAAAATTTGACACAAAAATGAAATTTGTTTGCACTGATTTTGAATCACGTAATATCCTGGTTGCTAAGTGAGGGAAACTCAGGTTTGACAATACACGTTTATCGTATCCGTTGATAAGTTAACTTTGAAGTATTTCATTTGGTAATACACAGCGTGGTAAGAAAAAAATAGGAGAAACCAGAAAAAAATGTTTTCGGAGCAAGTAACTGTGACTTTATGTTTGACACCTACTTTTAACCTCTTTAAATAACATTTTTGTCTATTTTGAAAAATAACGGTACTTTATTCTTGAACCATTTTCATTTCATTTTTAAACCTCCCCTGTATACGAATATATTTACATTTTGGCAAGTGCATTTTTAGTTTGAGAAGATGTAGAACTTGTATCAGGAATAAAACACTCTGATAAATGGATGATAAAAAAATCCATGTGTTACAAATTTATGAGGGACAGTATATGTTATATTATACAGATTGGTGGTGGATAGTGTGAATATAGGCAGTCCATTGAGTTAGAATACAGTTTATGGGCTTTGTATGCGTTAGACAGAAGTAGACATATATGATTTAAAATCTAGTATCCTAGAATTCGGTGTTTTCTAAAAACAAAACCTTTTGATTCTGCGAATACTAGATGTTAATCGCATATAGGTCTGTTTATGCCTAACGCATACAAAGTCCATAAACTGTATTCACAAACATTTGATTACTTATGTTCACATTTTCCGCCACCAATCTGTATATTATGATATATAACACTGGAATGGGAAATACATCTCTTACTCATGATACCACATACAACTATGGATTTCATCTACAAAAATACAATTTTATGGTATAACTAGAATTTTAAAACTTTTTTTGAATAACTGACTACCCACTGCATTTGTATCGAAAAGGTGCCAGAAGAACGTCAAATTACTTTTATCTATTTTTATAAATAAGCGAGATATTGTCAAAAAACGAAAAATCGAAAAATTTAAGTTTTGTTTATAACTCGAAAACAAAAGACGGTAGCCCATTTTGGTTTAAACCATTAAGCTTTTCTGGAAAAAAGAGTTCGAGGATGGGAATCAATTTTTCCATATCTCCTATAGTTATCGAGATTCCCTATGAAAACATAGAAATTGCCTTAACCTAAAGACTGCGACAGAGACCAGAGCCGGATTAAGGATATGTGAGGCCCAGGGCTAAATTTTTGAGAGGCCCCATTCCCATTTATGCAACGGGTACAACGGGATCTAAATGATTAGAAACTGCACTAGATTATAACCTTCGAATCTTTTCGAGGCCCCCGAAATTCGGTGGCCCGGGGCTGCAGCCCCCTTAGCCCCCCCCCCTTAATCCGGCTCTGACAGAGACCAAGCTTATTCACGAAAATAGATTTGAGCTCCCTTAGCAAAAGAAAAGATAATTAGGTATTGTAGGTATCCGAATGTTAAGAATTTGCTAAGTCTTGTAATGTGTATTCTGAATTTCCACCCATTGAGTTTTCCGTCGAAATTTTAATGCCTCTAATGTTCTCTCGCGAAAGGCAAGTTGGGTTGAAATGACAGAATTGGTTAAATTGCTAGTTAGCTTTATACAGATTGGTGGCGGAAAATGTGAACAAAGGTAATCAAATGAGTTGGAATACAGCTTATGAGCTTTGTATGCATTAGACAGAAATAATTATATGCGATTAACATCTAGTATCCGCAGAATGGAGGTGTTTCGTTTTCAGAAAACACTAAATCCTAGGATACTAGATTTTAAATCATATGTCTATTTCCGTCTAACGCATACGAAGCCCATAAACTGTATTCCAAGGTTACAGGTTAAGGCAATTTCGATGTTTTCATCGGGAATCTCGATGACTATAGGAGATACGAAAAAATGGGGTGGCGGAAAAAAGTGCCTGGAAAACAGTGCCGATGGAAAAAAGTGCCGCGGAAAAAAGTTCCGCGGAAAAAAGTGCCGACGGAAAAAAATGCAGCGGAAAAAAGTGTCGACGGGAAAAAATAATAATAAAGTAATAACCGGACGAAGAAGGTTTACAAAATTTTAAAAAACTGGAAGTTACCCTTTTATTTTTAAAAATCTCTGCATTGCGCAGTATTATGCAGTATTTGAACATGTATTGTGCTTATCTGTTCCCAAATCGACAGGAATGCAGATTTATAGATAATACGTAGAACTATTTCAATTTGAAGATTTTTATCTAAAGTGCATGTGGATTATGTCTACCAGCTTAAGTGCAATTACCGCCAACAAATCTTTTAAGGTAAGTAACAAAAGATGAAATATATTATAAAATAGAAAATTGTTATACAGTATGTCCACGGATTGGGTTACAATGGGGGAAAAAAGTTTATTTTTGACTTCTCAAAAAAAATCACTCTTTATAAAAAAACCCTGCTTGTTCTCAAACTATAAATGCACTTGTCAAAATGTAATTATCCCTTTCCGTACACGGGGGAAGTTCGAAAATATGAAAATGGCTCAAGAATAAAGTACCCTTATTTTCCAAAATATGCAATAATGTTATTTGGAAATATTTGTTATAACATTTCTATTAAAAATTATAATTGCTTTGAATTGCTATTGATGTTTGGATCGCGTAGTATTAATTTTTTTAAGATACTCGTGTCTTTGTTGACAGAAATATGAGATTTTTAGCATCAATTTCGGGCCACACAAATTTCAGGTTAAGTGACCGAAACTCAACTTTGACGATACACTCTTATGGTATCCATCAATAAATTAACTTTGAAGTATCGCGTTTAGTAATTCGCAGGGTAGTAGAAGAATAAGGAAAACCAGTGGAAATTGTTTTTTAGAGCAGGTGGCTGTGACCTTATATGTGACACCTACTATTAATTCTAAGCAACATTTCAAATAACATTCTTTATCTAATAGACTTGTCTGTCTGGGACGCTGTTTGAGTAAATGTTTCTATTGATGCTATTGTTAATAAATAAATGTAATTTTTCAAGATATTTAATGTGCACATTTAGCGAATGTGTACTTTAACCATAACATATTTTCGACCAAGTGATTTTCGGTCTATTGCTGTTTCGGTCTAGTGACGTTTCGGTCTATTGCTTTTCGGTCAATTGAGTTCGGTCAACTGCCTTTCGGTCTATTGAGTTCGGTCTATTTACCTAGAACCGGAAGACGCGAAATACGGGTGGGCGCTCGTAATAGGGGTGGCAGGACATAGAAGCCCAGGAAGAATGAAGATGTTCCACCCCGCGCCCGGATAGTGTACAGATGGATTAGGACCTATCTAGGTCGAGCCTTCAACTTGCGAAGCTGGGCAATCGGGAAAACGTGCTGACATTGCAACATGATAGCACAAGAAGCAGACCATTCTTTTCCAGCATTTTATTTCAGGCAGTTTCAATAAAGCACTCCCTTTTCGGTATTTTCTTTCTTTCCAGGCCGTTCCCCCTTCCTGCCACCTACAGCTATGCATGTCTAGGCAAGGCGTAGCACGGAGGGACAAAATATAGGATATGTAGACTAAGTAGGTTAGCAATATATAAGGTAGATTAAGGTAGTTCAGAGTTAGATATAAGTTAAATGTAAGGCAATATAAGATGCACGTTTGTAGTAGAGAGGACAAGAATTCATATCTGGTAGACGTTTCTTCTTTGGTGGAACTTCAGGGATAAAGTCTAAGGTACCCTGACTGCGAAACTTCGCTATCTATGCTAGTAGTCGATGACTGGATCCCCCAACCTACGTACTAACCTAACATAGGACATGGTGCATAGAATACGTATAGGACTAGAGATGTAAAATTCTCGGTAATTTTCTTTTAGAAGAATATTCTCGAGAATGTTACCGAGAATATTCTTGAGTATATTCTCAAGAATTATCCTTTCACATTCCTGCCTTGAGAATTTTTAAACCTGTCAAATTTTATATTAATTATGGGTTATGAAAATAATCCTTTAACTGCTTTGTTAATAATTAAAAATAATTAACTTGTCGTAATATGCAACTCAAACCTTTCCTAAACTATGTAATATAACACTTTTAGTTATGTTTGTATTTATTTACTGATGAAGCTAGCCAAATTAGCAAAACGTTTAACCAAATTTGTAATTATTAAAGAATATTTTGAGAGAACATGATTTTTATTATTCAAACAAAAATCATGAATAACTAATAATAATTGATATCAGCAATTTGACATATAAATCTCCAAAATAACGCTAATTTAGGGATTATTGTTAATACACTAATCAGTAGATATACCAACTAACAGCACAAGGAATGCATGAACAAAACAGACTGACTGGGATTTCCATTCAATGTGATCACAAACCAGCAGTACAACACCCAAACACCCTACAGATAGAAACACTGATATTCCCCTGATAGCCACAGTTGTGCTAAGCAATTTTCTGTGCCCACTCACTCACTCACCTTGTCCTTGTAATATTTGAGAATATTCTCGTTTACGGTAAATTTTTTGATGATAACATACTTTTCAGTTAGCATACGGTAAGTCGGAAAAACAACAATCACGAAATTTAATTTTTCCGTTTTAAAATTATGAAAAATTATTAAAAAATAATTAGACTGATTTTACAGAACAGACTATTTTATTTACAACATTCTCTTAAATATCGACTCAAGTTTTTTTAAGGTGGATGCAGAGCCACTTTTGATACTTTTTTTAGTTTTACTATCCCTTTTAAAGCAGTATCCCCTTATAGTGGTAAAATGTGTTAAAATAAGTACCTTAGTACAAACAACAGCAACGAGTGACAGAACTTAACAGAACTGACATATACAGTTGACAGACGACAGAACTCATGGTTACCCGTCAGCGCAGTCAACGGCTTGGCGCTAAAGTCTGTAAGGGAAGACAGACGGTCGGCCTTACCTTTTGGCGAAAGTTGTACTGGTTATTTTTCCGGCTGGTAATTATCGGCCTAGTTGGGCTAGCTCGCCGCGAGGGTCGCAGGGTTCCAGCTATGCTGAAAGAGAATAAAAAAAATAGGAGAGGGCGCCAGGTCCTCGACGTAGATCCAATCCCTGTGCCGGACCAATCACAAGGTAAAGACAATTTCCAGCAGATCAAAAATAAACAAACCACCAACCAATGAGAATATCACAGCTTTATTTCAATATAGGTGGGTACTATAGTGCATAGCAAACATATAAGTATAGATCCTAAATCACAGCAGGCAATAAATATATGTATATATCTAACAACAACAAAAAAAACACACAGTAGGCGACATGCAGTAATAATTATAAATATTTGTATATCAAACAAACAGTAGCCCACGAGCAGTAATGGCTATAATCTGTGAATGGGCTAACACATTAAAACATTTCAAGCACGGCATAAATCAATCGAACTCCCTACTCAGGTGCCGACATTCCGCGAGAGCATGAAATAACACGGGGTTTAAAAGAAGCGTAGCGAGTATTAAATTACGCGTAAAAATAAAATAGATAAACTGGAGGTACTCTGTGAGGCAGGATGTAGCAGAGCCGGGTTATGCAAGGGCACAGCTGATGCAAAACCCCGAGTATCAGCTCAGAAAGATCCTAAAGTAAATATTCAAAATTTCTAAGGGTCAAAAACAACCAGGATATATGCCCATATAAAAGCAGGGTAGTTTTCTCAGTGGAAATACATCAAGTACGTTTATGAACGCTAATACAATCGCTTGAATAAACCCTCGGCAAACTTGTACCTACGTAGAATCTCGCAAATAAATTACAATAACTCGGAATTGACAGTGAGCCTACCGGCGGCGGGCCTTGCGACACAACCGCTACTAACCCGAAATTAATTAGACAAGAACTTAAACTGCAAACGTCAGGCGGCTGACAAGCAAATGGCGTCGAACGAGCAGTAAGTACGACCTTAAAACTGAAATAATTGAGCGAAATACCTAACATACAGATTACAGGGGGACTCGATGGGGCGCGTCGACCGACGGGGCCGCAGTCCTCAGCAGTAGAACCACCAAAACAGGGCTCTAGTAAGTAAATGAAAACAAAGCAGCAACATGAAAGCTAACTTCTGTAATTCGTAGGTTCCGCAGAGAAGCCGTGGCTCGGGGCTAACCGAAAGCTCCTACAGGATTAAGCGGCAGAGCTGCCTTCACAAACTCGGGTAAGCTCGATTAATGTTTCAATAAAGATCACTAAACTGCACAAAATGGACGCTCGAAATTTGCAAAAGCCCTATCATAATAACGCATCAGATCTATACAAAAGCATGCACTAATATGTAACTAAACGAAGCATTGCTATGCCAAAAATATCACACATGCCCTAGCTACTAACGAGGCACTACTAACCAACTATAAAATACACCAGGCGCAAATAGCTATATCAGTTTCTTGCCTGTAGTAAAAACATGTCGAATCCCAACCTTCCTGTTGGCTTGAGAGGGTCGAAGACGGCTGAAGCAGCGAGGGTTTCGGCAGACGCAATGGAAGGCCGAGCGGGCCGAGGAAGCGGTGGATATGTCGCAGGTGAGTGCAGCGCTACACTCTCTAGCGTAGCCCACAGGAGTTGCGGAATTCCTTGACAACTTGACAGTTTCAGGAACCCAAATCGACGGTCTGGATGCCCGCAGAGTGCAACCGAACGGGGAATGCTAAGCTTCTTCAGTGGGGAGTCCAACCTCTCGCAGGAAATCGTATCCGACAGGAAATGGCTATAAACGCATCATGCCCAAATAAATCTACGATTAAGGAGCCGAAGCTAGTAACAGCTTACCTTGAGTAATGACGGGCAGCCATAAAAGTGCAAGGGTGCTGCTGACCTCAAACGAATCCGCAATTTGCGAATGACGTAAGTACAACCAAATTAAATACGAACGTCTTAAAGGACACATGTGCTTTGTAGATCCTCCTCGAAACGAAACGAAGCGAGGCTACACTAATTAGCCCATAAATCAAGCACACAGTTGAGGCACCAGCAGTTCACACCAAGTTTAAAATGGTAAAGAACTCAAAAATTCCACCAGTCACCAGTTATCAAAACTTTCCAAAATTTTTGGGCCAGAAGATGCGAAAAAAAACAGCCTAAAGAATGTGACTGCAAGAAGAGATATCCTTTACCTAGCAACAAATAGAATAGTGCAGAATAATTGCAATAAAGGTTGCCTAAGCGCCATATACGAATTTCTGTAGAAATGTAACCAGAATAAACTTAATTTGTAAAATATGGGTAATTATTCGAAGAGTTGCTTACCAAACTGCTTGATAATTATAGGAGAATAATTAAAAATAAGATACAGCTAATTATACCCAGTTTAAAGCATGCAAAAATTCCAAACAGCCACCTAATGAGACTCAAAGCTAAAATTTCAACTAGCAAAAGTTTACTAATACGAGGGTCTCTCCAAAAGTATCGTAACAAGTCCGTGTGACATGAAATCTAGTGGGATAAGCTTGTCTGGTCTATAAAGTTCTCTAATAAAAGCAGCGCGTCAGTTGTTAGTTGTGCTGTTGCGACGGTGTTACATAAGAGATTTTTAATTGGTAAGCTTGAGGACGAAGAACGCCCAGTACCAATGCTAATTTTGTTATAAAATCAAAAACATGAAAATGATGAGCAATCGTACTGAAACTTCAGTTTTACGGAACTGAAATAAGTGGTGAAGAAAAACCTCAGTGTGATATTTGCTCCAAATTTGGTTGTATATAGCATGAAACCCAATAAATTGAAGAGCCTGCACAAAGTATATATGGATAAGCCCCGTCAATTGTTTGCAGTGAAACTCAGATCCTTCGGGAAACAGAAGTAAAATATCTACAAAGCCCTCACAGTAAATGAGGGAGATTTATTGGCATCGTACAGAGTCGTTTATAAAATAATCAAATGCAAGAAGCCACATACTACTGCATAGAAACTCATTCTACCAGCTGCCATGAACTTGGCAGAAACAATGTTTGGTGGAAGCTATGCTAAGCTACTTAAGAATATTCCGATGTCAATCAATACAATTTGCTGACGAATTAACGATATATCTGTGGCTAGTCAGCCATATCTTGAATCTGAGTTAGTTTAAAAGTTATTTACCATACAAATTGATTAAGCAACGGACATCAGTAACGATTGCCATTTGATTTGCTATATCATATTCTGCTAGAATTCAGAATTTAAAATGATGCTATTGTCTGCGCAAACGTGCAGTGGAAGGATCGTGTTAGAATTTGCATCGATGGAGCTCAAACCATGTCTGCAAGAAGCAAGATATATCAGTTTACAAGCTCTTGTGAAGAAGGAATCTTTAGTAGTAGTTTGGACACACTGCATGGTTCATCGGGAAGCTTTAACATAAAAATCGCTAAGTCCTGGGGTAAATATTGTTTTGAAAGTAGTTATTGATGCAGTTAATTATATCAAAGCCTGACGTCTAAACTTAAGGATTTTCGCTGCTCTTTGTGAAGGTATGGGAGCTGAACATATATAATTGTTGTTGTATTCTTCATCCAGATTGTTGTCACGCGGTACGGTGTTGAAGCATGTCTACGAACTGAGAAATGAAATAGCCATATTCTTAAGCGAGGAGATTCACAAGCACGTAGAAGACTTCTAAAACAATTTATTTCTAAGCTCGCCTACTGAGCAGACATTCGAAAAACTTCATTCACTTAATCTTTAACTTTACGGAAATAATACAAATAATATATGTGATGTAACTGCAAGGGTCAACGCTTTTTTAAGAAAAGTGCTTTGAAACGTTTCCCGCGATGTGTGAATTTATCCAGAGTTACCCGCCGGAAAGGAATCATAAAAATGTGTTGCTAAAGACAATGGAGGGTCATTTAAAAAACTTGAGCACTAATTTCCGCAAATACTTGTTCGCAGAGGAAGACCTTAAATTGTGTGACTGGAATTGGCTAATAAATCCATTTGAAAATACACCGACCGGCATATCGCTGCAAGAAGAAAAAATATTTCTGACGGCTTTTCATTTATTCGACGCCCCCGAGGGGGGAGGGGGCACAGTTTGAGAACCACTGTTGTATGTAATGGCACTCTTAACAACTATACCAAAAATCAACTTGCCACCACTTTTTATCTTACTTTGCTCATAGAAGGTAGGATGAGCGTTCAAATATGAATTATAATTTGAATTGTTCTCCAAAAGACAACGAAATGGACAGAAGTTGTATACATGAATTAATGCTCAGGAACAAGACCTAACTTTATTCAATCGTTGGGTCGCCACAATTTATTTTTGTTCATTTGGCAAGCATGACTGAAGAAAAAGTGTGTTCAAGCGGCGAACAACGCATTTTTTATAATTTTTTTACTAAAGAAGGTACGAAAACATCAGAAATTTGTACTAGAATTAAAAGACAGTTTGATGCGCAAACAATGTCAGACATATGCGTTCATAAAAGAGTAAAGCGTTTAAAGATGGCCGCGAACGTATTGAGAATGAACCATATGGGTGCGTGCGTGCGCGAATGGTTTGAGTCCAGAACAAAAACGCTTGTAAGCCGGTAGAAACGATTATTAATGCGAGATGCTAAGAATTCGTACTCACCGATGATTGGGCTTTAACTGAACTGAGCTTATGTCAAACCTGTTACTTATAGTCAAAGGGGTAAATATCCCTTTGAATAATTCGCAGTCCCGTTATGTCAGGACGTTGAAGCCGGCAAAATTCCCGTTAGGCGGAAAGTGCAACGGTAAGTTTTATAGTTAGGAATGTTACCTGGCTGCAACCCTTTTGTCGAGGGTAGTCAACTACTGCGGATTCTACCAAAGGAATTTCCGTATCTGTTATAACCACAAACCACATATCCGGCGTCCAAAAACATCGAAAACAGTACATAATGCTTTTTTGAATCATAAAATTACAGTAAAGGATATTGCTTCTGCATTAAATATCAGTAAGGGTAGCGTGGAAAAAAACGTGAGATCTCTGGCTGCTTCTTACAAGATAATGCTCGACCCCATTTCGCTGTTCACACGCTGACTACAATTTAAAAATTGAAATAGACTGTGCCGTTCCATTTACTATATAATTTAGACCTTACTTTATCAGATTTGTTTGAACACTTAGAAAAGCTTTTTAAGAATAAAAACAAATTCTAATGAAAAATGCATTGAAACTGTTCGGGAATGGGTGTCAGCGGCCAAAATAATTGTTTTCTGGTAGAATACTGAAGCTACCGAAAAGATGGCATCCAGTTTATTTAAAGAGCCGAAGACTACGTAAAAAAATTACATTATATACATTAGACTATTCAACACTATAATATATAAGCCAATCACATTGCAGACATTTGCTTTTGTCAACCAATAACAGCAGTATATCACTGAATATTGGGCACCATGCAAAATATTCACAAAACAATGTACGTACTAAAAAAATAAATAGCCTTGTTGCGAAGTATCGCTTAGCAACGATGTTCTGTCCTTAGTGATATCGCTAGGTTACGTAACACTAAACCCCAAGAAACTGTGTGGCCGTTTTAAAAATTTTAAAATGCTGTGTTTTGGAAGTATTCCGCTGAATTTAATTGAGAATGAATAATGATATTAATTGTTGGATTATTTTTCAATAAAGTTACTCGTTATGTATTAATATTGTTAAATAGTCGTCCCAAATACCACTCGAAGTGGATATATATTTTTTTAAATATTTTGCCATTTCCATAGAAATTATTGCAAATTTCACTCAACAAAATCACATTTTTTTGATGTGATTTTGTATCGTGAAATTTAAACGCAATAATTTACATGGAAACGACAAAATATTTGTCAAAAATATATCCACTGCTTGTGGTATTACCCTTGAGTATTCGTGTTTGTTTTTGAATAAATATTAAATTGTAATTTATATTTGAACACTCTTTGTATATTCATCATGGCCTACAACGTCTCCTCTTCCCAGTAGGCTGCTATATGTTTCTATTAGGTTAAGTCTGCCAACTATTGAAAGCTTCAATGCAAGTAATGATTACTCTGGTGGGGAGGCGCCAAGAAGGGTGGGGGAATTAAAAAAATATAAACAGGTTACATAATACATTTTTATATTGTTCTTACGTACTGCGAACTGTCACTTATAGTTCGCGTTAGTACATAATTTTCTGCAATGTCTATGAAACGTACCTACAGTTGAACAAATTAACTACAACTGAATTTGAAAACACCGCTCTAAAAAAGGAAATTCGTGACTTAAAACTAATGCAGACGCACAAGAACAATACAGGCAACGTAATTACCTGCGTGTATTCGAAATTCTGGAAGTTGAGCAGGAAAATACAGATTTAGTAGTTTTTGGAGATTTTCAAACACAAAGTAAACCTGAATTTCACCGAAATGGACATTGAAAGAACTCATCGTATCGGCCGTGTACCTGTCTCAGCTGCTGATATTGGCGACCTTTCACCTGCTACAAATAAAAGCCGAGTCAAATACAGACCAATCGTTAAAAAATTCCAAACGGTATTTAATAGCAAAAGGTTGCTAACATCCACTGGTTTCGTCATACGTGAAGATTTGACAGCTGCTTGGTCTCACCTATTACGCCATGCAATTATGAAATTCAACCCTAAAAGTGTAATGTCTATAAATGGCAGGAGCTTTATTAAAACGGCCGACCGCTTGCACATCATTACCACTCAAAGCGAATTCGATGCAACTGCAGTATTTTCCACGCCCAGGAATGACTTCGTCTTTAATCATCAATCTTAGTTGTACTAAGTTATTTTTTTTTTATTACTTCTTATATTTAAAATAACACTTGAGCCGTTATTTAATTGCTTTATTTTTATATCATTTATGAATGCTCTAAAGATTGCACATTTGAATAAACGTCTAATTTTTACAGGATTCCTGGGTTTTGCGTACCTTGTATCATCTGAAAGTTATGATGTTATAGGATTGTGTTAAACCTGGTCATCTAGCCAATCTATTCAATGAAAGATCGGGATTCAAGAAGCGGTGGAATCTATTTTGATATTAAAAACAATTTGCAATTTCATATTTTAAATGTTCGGTAGAATAACAACTCATTCGAACCACTCTGAATCTATCTTACTATCGGTAAGAAAAAACACACTGTAGGTGTGATTTATAGACCACCAAAATACGCTTGTAATAATTTTATAATTGCAACACAGAGTGATGTGATTATAAAATCGGGAGCCGTTAATCTACACATTTCCGACCATCTTCTGATCTTCTGTATAATCTCTATTGAATCTATTGTGAAGCAAACTGGGTTTTTCACCTAGAGAAACTTTAAGTACTTTAATTTTGAAGCATTCTCAGCTGATTTGGGCTCCATGAATTGAGATCACATTCATACTCTAAATAATATTGACCATATTGTTTCATTTTTTAATGATAATCTGTTATATCTTATAAATGCACATGCTCCAATAAATTTTAACAGCGCGTATTAGTAAACCAAATGCCCTGTAATTAACTGACAACTTAAAATTTATGATGTCTTTACGTGATAAAATATACAGGAAATATAAAATCACAAAACTAGGCCACCTCTGGGAATATTATAAAACTCTGAGACACCTAGTTACGTCTTCTGTTAAAAAAGAAAAGAAGGCTTGCTTAGAATTTTGTCAGCGGACAGGCTATACTGAAGCATTTTGGCATAGCTTACGCAACTTTAATGTTTTACCCAAAAAAATATGCTGAAATACCTAAACATTTTGATACTGTAAATAATATTAATAACTTTTATATAATCGCAGTAAATCCACTTGCTACCGATCTTCAGTTACTACATTTTTATTTCAGTAATACCAGACTCAATACCAATGAAAAACTTTCTTTTAAAGCCATTGATGAAACGAAAGTTACTAAAATATTAATAGTTATTTACTACACAAGTGGGATAAGAGCATCATTAATATACGTGTGTCTAAGTTACAAACCAGGTGCGTAGCATGAGTTATGTAAGCACACAAGTATAATAATGATGCATTATCACACATGTATTGTACAAAATTGTATCTACAACTGTCCAAAATTGAGAGAAGTGCGTTAAGAGGAATGTCAAATCTGTCATTTTCAAAAATATTTTAGTAGGCAAATGTCATTCATTAGTAATACTATTTCAGTTAGGTAATGAAATTTGAGTTACTTAAGTTTAATTACGTAACGCAAATGGATCTGATTTCATTACCTAACTGATTTAGATAATGGCGTTCATTAAGTAACTCAAATGAATTTGATAATAGGTTTTTATCCAAGCAAACGTAAATAAAATTATTTAAATCAACTGCTGTCGGGGTGACAATATAAATATTAAATTACTAAACCTCAGCTGCCCACTTCCTTTACCTTGCATTACTTATACCATGAACTACTGTATTACACATTCAGTATTTCCTACCTGTTGGAAAACAGCTTTGGTGCATCCCCTGTCTTAAGTCAAACGGCCAACTGATTACAAAGTTATTCGGCCCATAAGTATACTTCCTACTCTTTCCAACATACTGGTACAAATCTTGGAAAGTCAATTAAGAGTATACATCAACACCCATAAATTATTACCCAATAAACAGTCAGGCCATAGTTGTAGCACAGTCCTGCTCAGTGTATCCGACGATATTATGAGGACTTTGAATAATCAAGGTAGTATTAGTCCTCTTAGGGCCGGTTGCAGAAAGCAATGTTAAGTCTGGTGTTAGCTAACGCGACGTCAAAGTGAACAAAAACGAATCAAATCTCAAATGCTTATGGTAACTAATACATTAGTAAACAAAATTTGATGCGATTTTGTTCACTTTGACGCGATGTTAGCTAACACCAGACTTAACATTGCTTTCTGCAACCGGGCCTTAGATTACTCCAAAACATTTGACACTCTTAATCACAACCTGATACTTGCAGTCCGGGTTTAGACTCAAAGGATATTCAACTGCTTAGAGACTTTTCAACAGACAGACTACAGAAAGTTTCTTATAATAACAAAATATCACCTTAACATTCCACGCAATCTCAAAAGGGACCATCTGAAATAATCTTGGCACCATTACTACATCTACTATATACTCCAGATTTCTCAAAAAGTACTATACTGCCAACATCACCTTTACGCTGATGATACTCAGTTGTATTATGTTTAAACTGCAAACTATAGAATCGGCAGTAATTTGAGCAGGTTAACTAATATTTCTGAGCAACACTATTTAAAATTTAACTCTCAAAAATCTCAAGTAATTCCCTTTCGGAACAAAAACTGCAGAGAACGTACATCAAACGATTTGCTTCGTAGTTTTTCTTACTTGATATATAAAGTTTAAAATTCTTTGCCTAACAACTTAAAATCTTTACCACAACTGGGTTTCAAAAATATCTTTTTCTATAATTATGTAATAGTTTATTTATTAGAAAATTATGTATGCGTGATCTTATCTGCTACACTTAGTCCAAATATTTGGTTACCTTATAATAAACACAACAATCGTTTTTAGGATAACCTGTTTTGTTTTGTAAATAATTTTCTATACTTAGAGTAGGTTAAGTGGAAGAACAGTTATGACTGTTCATAACTGAACTTCGCCTAATTAAATTACAAAATGTACCTATGTATTTCCCTTGTTCAATTCCCTCGTCTAAAAATCGAAGAAAGATTGTAATCACGAAAAAATCACCTTCCAAGATGTCTTCAGATCTTCACGTTTCAAGGTCTCTAGATGACGAAAAACAGGTTTTCTCAATTTCATCTGTATATCTGTCCGTCTCCCTGTTGACGATATAACTCAAAAACTATTTGTTGGAGAAAGACCATATTTTGCATGCATATTATATCTCTATCTGGCATAAAACCGAGAAATTTTTGAAAAAATATATACAAGGTGAGCACCTTCAAATAATAAAATGTTGTTTATTTTGGCTTTACCTGAGAAAGAGATACAAGTAATAACTTGCACATAACTCAGGCTTTATCATTGGCAAAAATGTGACTTAACAGATGCAAGTTAAACATCACAAATGGGTGTGACGAAGGATAAACGGTTTGGCCTTACTTGTTGGCGAAAGTTATATTACGTATTTTGCCGGCTGGTATATCTCGGCCAAATTGGGCTAACTCGCCGAGAAGAGTCAGGGTCCCAACTACGCTAAAAAAGAATACAAAGGGAAAGGGCGCCAGGTTCTCGACGTTGACTAATCCTTGCGTCGGACCACCACAAGGTATTGGATAAATCCAGCAGACGAAACAAATTAGCAAAGACCAATAACTTATCACAGCTTTTATTAAACGTTTGATACTATAGTGCAATCAACACACGCACATGCGATAATAAATATATACATATATACGACGAGGCAGGCAATGACATACAAACACGTTAAAATCAGGTGGGCGCGGCATAAGCAATTAAGAAAAAGAAATTCATCTATAAATAACAAAGCGGGCGCAGGTATATCTATCGTTATGACTAAGCACTTTATAACCCATGCAAAGTTTTTTTCCGTAATGAATCAGCATTCATAGGTACTATGCAAGTTTGCCGCGACTATTAAAAAGATTCAGAAAGCCAGATCGTATTCGTTTTTCCACAATTTTAGTCTTGAATTGAGAAACAGTTAATCAAATAAACAAACCCTCCATATTGTTCGGCTCCGACGCTAACCTCACGAACGATGTGACGACGGTCAGAGCCGTTCGACGTTTTGGACACGGTCGGCAGATTGGGAGTCGGCGTTTTGGACATAGTCAGCAGAATGGCAGTCGGCGTTTTGGACATTGTCGGCAGAATGGCAGTCGGCTTTTTAGACATAGTCGGCGGAATGGCAGTCGGCGTTTTGGACATAGTCGGCAGAATGGCAGTCAGCGTTTTGGACATAGTCGGCAGAATGGCAGTCGGCGTTTTGGACATTGTCGGCAGAATGGCAGTCGGCTTTTTAGACATAGTCGGCGGAATGGCAGTCGGCGTTTTGGACATAGTCGGCAGAATGGCAGTCGGCTTTTTAGACATAGTCGGCGGAATGGAAGTCGGCGTTTTGGACATAGTCGGCAGAATGGCAGTCGGCGTTTTGGACATTGTCGGCAGAATGGCAGTCGGCTTTTTAGACATAGTCGGCGGAATGGCAGTCGGCGTTTTGGACATAGTCGGCAGAATGGCAGTCGGCTTTTTAGACATAGTCGGCGGAATGGCAGTCGGCGTTTTGGACATAGTCGGCAGAATGGCAGTCGGCTTTTTAGACATAGTCGGCGGAATGGCAGTCGGCGTTTTGGACATAGTCGGCAGAATGGCAGTCGGCTTTTTAGACATAGTCGGCGGAATGGCAGTCGGCGTTTTGGACATAGTCGGCAGAATGGCAGTCGGCGTTTTGGACATTGTCGGCAGAATGGCAGTCGGCTTTTTAGACATAGTCGGCGGAATGGCAGTCGGCGTTTTGGACATAGTCGGCAGAATGGCAGTCGGCTTTTTAAACATAGTCGGTGGAATGGCAGTCGGCGTTTTGGACATAGTCGGCAGAATGGCAGTCGGCGTTTTGGACATAGTCGGCAGAATGGCAGTCGGCGTTTTGGACATTGTCGGCAGAATGGCAGTCGGCTTTTTAGACATAGTCGGCGGAATGGCAGTCGGCGTTTTGGACATAGTCGGCAGAATGGCAGTCGGCTTTTTAGACATAGTCGGCGGAATAGCAGTCGGCGTTTTGGACATAGTCGGCAGAATGGCAGTCGGCTTTTTAGACATAGTCGGCGGAATGGCAGTCGGCGTTTTGGACATAGTCGGCAGAATGGCAGTCGGCTTTTTAGACATAGTCGGCGGAATGGCAGTCGGCGTTTTGGACATAGTCGGCAGAATGGCAGTCGGCGTTTTGGACATAGTCGGCAGAATGGCAGTCGGCGTTTTGGACATAGTCGGCAGAATGGCAGTCGGCTTTTTAGACATAGTCGGCAGAATGGCAGTCGGCGTTTTGGACATAGTCGGCAGAATGGCAGTCGGCGTTTTGTACATAGTCGGCGGAATGGCAGTCGGCGTTTTGGACATAGTCGGCAGAATGGCAGTCGTCTTTTTAGACATAGTCGGCGGAATGGCAGTCGGCGTTTTGGACATAGTCGGCAGAATGGCAGTCGGCGTTTTGTACATAGTCGGCAGAATGGCAGTCGGCGTTTTGGACATAGTCGGCAGAATGGCAGTCGGCGTTTTGTACATAGTCGGCAGAATGGCAGTCGGCGTTTTGGACATAGTCGGCAGAATGGCAGTCGGCGTTTTGGACATAGTCGGCAGAATGGCAGTCGGCTTTTTAGACATAGTCGGCGGAATGGCAGTCGGCGTTTTGGACATAGTCGGCAGAATGGCAGTCGGCTTTTTAGACATAGTCGGCGGAATGGCAGTCGGCGTTTTGGACATAGTCGGCAGAATGGCAGTCGTCTTTTTAGACATAGTCGGCGGAATGGCAGTCGGCGTTTTGGACATAGTCGGCAGAATGGCAGTCGGCGTTTTGTACATAGTCGGCAGAATGGCAGTCGGCGTTTTGGACATAGTCGGCAGAATGGCAGTCGGCGTTATGGACATTGTCGGCAGAATGGCAGTCGGCTTTTTAGACATAGTCGGCAGAATGGCAGTCGTCTTTTTAGACATAGTCGGCGGAATGGCAGTCGGCGTTTTGGACATAGTCGGCAGAATGGCAGTCGGCTTTTTAGACATAGTCGGCGGAATGGCAGTCGGCGTTTTGGACATAGTCGGCAGAATGGCAGTCGGCTTTTTAGACATAGTCGGCGGAATGGCAGTCGGCGTTTTGGACATAGTCGGCAGAATGGCAGTCGGCGCTTTGGACATAGTCGGCAGAATGGCAGTCGGCGTTTTGGACATAGTCGGCAGAATGGCAGTCGGCTTTTTAGACATAGTCGGCGGAATGGCAGTCGGCGTTTTGGACATAGTCGGCAGAATGGCAGTCGGCGTTTTGGACATAGTCGGCAGAATGGCAGTCGGCTTTTTAGACATAGTCGGCGGAATGGCAGTCGGCGTTTTGTACATAGTCGGCAGAATGGCAGTCGGCGTTTTGGACATAGTCGGCAGAATGGCAGTCGGCGTTTTGGACATAGTCGGCAGAATGGCAGTCGGCTTTTTAGACATAGTCGGCGGAATGGCAGTCGGCGTTTTGGACATAGTCGGCAGAATGGCAGTCGGCGTTTTGGACATAGTCGGCAGAATGGCAGTCGGCTTTTTAGACATAGTCGGCGGAATGGCAGTCGGCGTTTTGTACATAGTCGGCAGAATGGCAGTCGGCGTTTTGGACATAGTCGGCAGAATGGCAGTCGGCGTTTTGGACATAGTCGGCAGAATGGCAGTCGGCTTTTTAGACATAGTCGGCGGAATGGCAGTCGGCGTTTTGGACATAGTCGGCAGAATGGCAGTCGGCTTTTTAGACATAGTCGGCGGAATGGCAGTCGGCGTTTTGGACATAGTCGGCAGAATGGCAGTCGTCTTTTTAGACATAGTCGGCGGAATGGCAGTCGGCGTTTTGGACATAGTCGGCAGAATGGCAGTCGGCGTTTTGTACATAGTCGGCAGAATGGCAGTCGGCGTTTTGGACATAGTCGGCAGAATGGCAGTCGGCGTTTTGGACATTGTCGGCAGAATGGCAGTCGGCTTTTTAGACATAGTCGGCAGAATGGCAGTCGTCTTTTTAGACATAGTCGGCGGAATGGCAGTCGGCGTTTTGGACATAGTCGGCAGAATGGCAGTCGGCTTTTTAGACATAGTCGGCGGAATGGCAGTCGGCGTTTTGGACATAGTCGGCAGAATGGCAGTCGGCGCATAGTCGGCAGAATGGCAGTCGGCGTTTTGGACATTGTCGGCAGAATGGCAGTCGGCTTTTTAGACATAGTCGGCGGAATGGCAGTCGGCGTTTTGGACATAGTCGGCAGAATGGCAGTCGGCTTTTTAGACATAGTCGGCGGAATGGCAGTCGGCGTTTTGGACATTGTCGGCAGAATGGCAGTCGGCGTTTTGGTCGAATTATCGGTTCGGCGTTAGGGACAGTCCATTTTACCGAATGGCCAAAGTGCCGACTAGATCTGCAGTCGGCGTTTTGGACCAAATACAATTCTAGATTTATATTCGGCTCCGACGCCAAGCCCACGAACGACGTGAGGTCAGTTGGCGTCGTTCGGCATTTTGGACACCGGTCGGCATTTTGGTCACCGACACCGTTCGGCGTTTTGGACACGGTCGGCAGACTGGCAGTCGGCTTTTTAGACATAGTCGGCGGAATGGCAGTCGGGGTTTTGGACGAATTATCGGGTCGGCGTTTTGGGCAGCCCTCAAAGCTACTAAAAATTCCATTATTTTTATAGTTGAAAAACTAACAAAATACAGCCATAAAACCTTTAAAAATACACAAGAAAAGTTTTGGACATAGTCGGCAGAATGGCAGTCGGCGTTTTGGACATTGTCGGCAGAATGGCAGTCGGCTTTTTAGACATAGTCGGCGGAATGGCAGTCGGCGTTTTGGACATAGTCGGCAGAATGGCAGTCGGCTTTTTAGACATAGTCGGCGGAATGGAAGTCGGCGTTTTGGACATAGTCGGCAGAATGGCAGTCGGCGTTTTGGACATTGTCGGCAGAATGGCAGTCGGCTTTTTAGACATAGTCGGCGGAATGGCAGTCGGCGTTTTGGACATAGTCGGCAGAATGGCAGTCGGCTTTTTAGACATAGTCGGCGGAATGGCAGTCGGCGTTTTGGACATAGTCGGCAGAATGGCAGTCGGCTTTTTAGACATAGTCGGCGGAATGGCAGTCGGCGTTTTGGACATAGTCGGCAGAATGGCAGTCGGCTTTTTAGACATAGTCGGCGGAATGGCAGTCGGCGTTTTGGACATAGTCGGCAGAATGGCAGTCGGCGTTTTGGACATTGTCGGCAGAATGGCAGTCGGCTTTTTAGACATAGTCGGCGGAATGGCAGTCGGCGTTTTGGACATAGTCGGCAGAATGGCAGTCGGCTTTTTAGACATAGTCGGTGGAATGGCAGTCGGCGTTTTGGACATAGTCGGCAGAATGGCAGTCGGCGTTTTGGACATAGTCGGCAGAATGGCAGTCGGCGTTTTGGACATTGTCGGCAGAATGGCAGTCGGCTTTTTAGACATAGTCGGCGGAATGGCAGTCGGCGTTTTGGACATAGTCGGCAGAATGGCAGTCGGCTTTTTAGACATAGTCGGCGGAATAGCAGTCGGCGTTTTGGACATAGTCGGCAGAATGGCAGTCGGCTTTTTAGACATAGTCGGCGGAATGGCAGTCGGCGTTTTGGACATAGTCGGCAGAATGGCAGTCGGCTTTTTAGACATAGTCGGCGGAATGGCAGTCGGCGTTTTGGACATAGTCGGCAGAATGGCAGTCGGCGTTTTGGACATAGTCGGCAGAATGGCAGTCGGCGTTTTGGACATAGTCGGCAGAATGGCAGTCGGCTTTTTAGACATAGTCGGCAGAATGGCAGTCGGCGTTTTGGACATAGTCGGCAGAATGGCAGTCGGCGTTTTGTACATAGTCGGCGGAATGGCAGTCGGCGTTTTGGACATAGTCGGCAGAATGGCAGTCGTCTTTTTAGACATAGTCGGCGGAATGGCAGTCGGCGTTTTGGACATAGTCGGCAGAATGGCAGTCGGCGTTTTGTACATAGTCGGCAGAATGGCAGTCGGCGTTTTGGACATAGTCGGCGGAATGGCAGTCGGCGTTTTGTACATAGTCGGCAGAATGGCAGTCGGCGTTTTGGACATAGTCGGCAGAATGGCAGTCGGCGTTTTGGACATAGTCGGCAGAATGGCAGTCGGCTTTTTAGACATAGTCGGCGGAATGGCAGTCGGCGTTTTGTACATAGTCGGCAGAATGGCAGTCGGCGTTTTGGACATAGTCGGCAGAATGGCAGTCGGCGTTTTGGACATAGTCGGCAGAATGGCAGTCGGCTTTTTAGACATAGTCGGCGGAATGGCAGTCGGCGTTTTGGACATAGTCGGCAGAATGGCAGTCGGCGTTTTGGACATAGTCGGCAGAATGGCAGTCGGCTTTTTAGACATAGTCGGCGGAATGGCAGTCGGCGTTTTGTACATAGTCGGCAGAATGGCAGTCGGCGTTTTGGACATAGTCGGCAGAATGGCAGTCGGCGTTTTGGACATAGTCGGCAGAATGGCAGTCGGCTTTTTAGACATAGTCGGCGGAATGGCAGTCGGCGTTTTGGACATAGTCGGCAGAATGGCAGTCGGCTTTTTAGACATAGTCGGCGGAATGGCAGTCGGCGTTTTGGACATAGTCGGCAGAATGGCAGTCGTCTTTTTAGACATAGTCGGCGGAATGGCAGTCGGCGTTTTGGACATAGTCGGCAGAATGGCAGTCGGCGTTTTGTACATAGTCGGCAGAATGGCAGTCGGCGTTTTGGACATAGTCGGCAGAATGGCAGTCGGCGTTTTGGACATTGTCGGCAGAATGGCAGTCGGCTTTTTAGACATAGTCGGCAGAATGGCAGTCGTCTTTTTAGACATAGTCGGCGGAATGGCAGTCGGCGTTTTGGACATTGTCGGCAGAATGGCAGTCGGCTTTTTAGACATAGTCGGCGGAATGGCAGTCGGCGTTTTGGACATTGTCGGCAGAATGGCAGTCGGCGTTTTGGTCGAATTATCGGTTCGGCGTTAGGGACAGTCCATTTTACCGAATGGCCAAAGTGCCGACTAGATCTGCAGTCGGCGTTTTGGACCAAATACAATTCTAGATTTATATTCGGCTCCGACGCCAAGCCCACGAACGACGTGAGGTCAGTTGGCGTCGTTCGGCATTTTGGACACCGGTCGGCATTTTGGTCACCGACACCGTTCGGCGTTTTGGACACGGTCGGCAGACTGGCAGTCGGCTTTTTAGACATAGTCGGCGGAATGGCAGTCGGGGTTTTGGACGAATTATCGGGTCGGCGTTTTGGGCAGCCCTCAAAGCTACTAAAAATTCCATTATTTTTATAGTTGAAAAACTAACAAAATACAGCCATAAAACCTTTAAAAATACACAAGAAAAGTTTTGGACATAGTCGGCAGAATGGCAGTCGGCGTTTTGGACATTGTCGGCAGAATGGCAGTCGGCTTTTTAGACATAGTCGGCGGAATGGCAGTCGGCGTTTTGGACATAGTCGGCAGAATGGCAGTCGGCTTTTTAGACATAGTCGGCGGAATGGAAGTCGGCGTTTTGGACATAGTCGGCAGAATGGCAGTCGGCGTTTTGGACATTGTCGGCAGAATGGCAGTCGGCTTTTTAGACATAGTCGGCGGAATGGCAGTCGGCGTTTTGGACATAGTCGGCAGAATGGCAGTCGGCTTTTTAGACATAGTCGGCGGAATGGCAGTCGGCGTTTTGGACATAGTCGGCAGAATGGCAGTCGGCTTTTTAGACATAGTCGGCGGAATGGCAGTCGGCGTTTTGGACATAGTCGGCAGAATGGCAGTCGGCTTTTTAGACATAGTCGGCGGAATGGCAGTCGGCGTTTTGGACATAGTCGGCAGAATGGCAGTCGGCGTTTTGGACATTGTCGGCAGAATGGCAGTCGGCTTTTTAGACATAGTCGGCGGAATGGCAGTCGGCGTTTTGGACATAGTCGGCAGAATGGCAGTCGGCTTTTTAGACATAGTCGGTGGAATGGCAGTCGGCGTTTTGGACATAGTCGGCAGAATGGCAGTCGGCGTTTTGGACATAGTCGGCAGAATGGCAGTCGGCGTTTTGGACATTGTCGGCAGAATGGCAGTCGGCTTTTTAGACATAGTCGGCGGAATGGCAGTCGGCGTTTTGGACATAGTCGGCAGAATGGCAGTCGGCTTTTTAGACATAGTCGGCGGAATAGCAGTCGGCGTTTTGGACATAGTCGGCAGAATGGCAGTCGGCTTTTTAGACATAGTCGGCGGAATGGCAGTCGGCGTTTTGGACATAGTCGGCAGAATGGCAGTCGGCTTTTTAGACATAGTCGGCGGAATGGCAGTCGGCGTTTTGGACATAGTCGGCAGAATGGCAGTCGGCGTTTTGGACATAGTCGGCAGAATGGCAGTCGGCGTTTTGGACATAGTCGGCAGAATGGCAGTCGGCTTTTTAGACATAGTCGGCAGAATGGCAGTCGGCGTTTTGGACATAGTCGGCAGAATGGCAGTCGGCGTTTTGTACATAGTCGGCGGAATGGCAGTCGGCGTTTTGGACATAGTCGGCAGAATGGCAGTCGTCTTTTTAGACATAGTCGGCGGAATGGCAGTCGGCGTTTTGGACATAGTCGGCAGAATGGCAGTCGGCGTTTTGTACATAGTCGGCAGAATGGCAGTCGGCGTTTTGGACATAGTCGGCAGAATGGCAGTCGGCGTTTTGGACATAGTCGGCAGAATGGCAGTCGGCGTTTTGGACATAGTCAGCAGAATGGCAGTCGGCGTTTTGGACATAGTCGGCAGAATGGCAGTCGGCTTTTTAGACATAGTCGGCGGAATGGCAGTCGGCGTTTTGGACATAGTCGGCAGAATGGCAGTCGGCTTTTTAGACATAGTCGGCGGAATGGCAGTCGGCGTTTTGGACATAGTCGGCAGAATGGCAGTCGTCTTTTTAGACATAGTCGGCGGAATGGCAGTCGGCGTTTTGGACATAGTCGGCAGAATGGCAGTCGGCGTTTTGTACATAGTCGGCAGAATGGCAGTCGGCGTTTTGGACATAGTCGGCAGAATGGCAGTCGGCGTTATGGACATTGTCGGCAGAATGGCAGTCGGCTTTTTAGACATAGTCGGCAGAATGGCAGTCGTCTTTTTAGACATAGTCGGCGGAATGGCAGTCGGCGTTTTGGACATAGTCGGCAGAATGGCAGTCGGCTTTTTAGACATAGTCGGCGGAATGGCAGTCGGCGTTTTGGACATAGTCGGCAGAATGGCAGTCGGCTTTTTAGACATAGTCGGCGGAATGGCAGTCGGCGTTTTGGACATAGTCGGCAGAATGGCAGTCGGCGTTTTGGACATAGTCGGCAGAATGGCAGTCGGCGTTTTGGACATAGTCGGCAGAATGGCAGTCGGCTTTTTAGACATAGTCGGCGGAATGGCAGTCGGCGTTTTGGACATAGTCGGCAGAATGGCAGTCGGCGTTTTGGACATAGTCGGCAGAATGGCAGTCGGCTTTTTAGACATAGTCGGCGGAATGGCAGTCGGCGTTTTGTACATAGTCGGCAGAATGGCAGTCGGCGTTTTGGACATAGTCGGCAGAATGGCAGTCGGCGTTTTGGACATAGTCGGCAGAATGGCAGTCGGCTTTTTAGACATAGTCGGCGGAATGGCAGTCGGCGTTTTGGACATAGTCGGCAGAATGGCAGTCGGCGTTTTGGACATAGTCGGCAGAATGGCAGTCGGCTTTTTAGACATAGTCGGCGGAATGGCAGTCGGCGTTTTGGACATAGTCGGCAGAATGGCAGTCGGCTTTTTAGACATAGTCGGCGGAATGGCAGTCGGCGTTTTGGTCGAATTATCGGTTCGGCGTTAGGGACAGTCCATTTTACCGAATGGCCAAAGTGCCGACTAGATCTGCAGTCGGCGTTTTGGACCAAATACAATTCTAGATTTATATTCGGCTCCGACGCCAAGCCCACGAACGACGTGAGGTCAGTTGGCGTCGTTCGGCATTTTGGACACCGGTCGGCATTTTGGTCACCGACACCGTTCGGCGTTTTGGACACGGTCGGCAGACTGGCAGTCGGCTTTTTAGACATAGTCGGCGGAATGGCAGTCGGGGTTTTGGACGAATTATCGGGTCGGCGTTTTGGGCAGCCCTCAAAGCTACTAAAAATTCCATTATTTTTATAGTTGAAAAACTAACAAAATACAGCCATAAAACCTTTAAAAATACACAAGAAAAGTTTTGGACATAGTCGGCAGAATGGCAGTCGGCGTTTTGGACATTGTCGGCAGAATGGCAGTCGGCTTTTTAGACATAGTCGGCGGAATGGCAGTCGGCGTTTTGGACATAGTCGGCAGAATGGCAGTCGGCTTTTTAGACATAGTCGGCGGAATGGAAGTCGGCGTTTTGGACATAGTCGGCAGAATGGCAGTCGGCGTTTTGGACATTGTCGGCAGAATGGCAGTCGGCTTTTTAGACATAGTCGGCGGAATGGCAGTCGGCGTTTTGGACATAGTCGGCAGAATGGCAGTCGGCTTTTTAGACATAGTCGGCGGAATGGCAGTCGGCGTTTTGGACATAGTCGGCAGAATGGCAGTCGGCTTTTTAGACATAGTCGGCGGAATGGCAGTCGGCGTTTTGGACATAGTCGGCAGAATGGCAGTCGGCTTTTTAGACATAGTCGGCGGAATGGCAGTCGGCGTTTTGGACATAGTCGGCAGAATGGCAGTCGGCGTTTTGGACATTGTCGGCAGAATGGCAGTCGGCTTTTTAGACATAGTCGGCGGAATGGCAGTCGGCGTTTTGGACATAGTCGGCAGAATGGCAGTCGGCTTTTTAGACATAGTCGGTGGAATGGCAGTCGGCGTTTTGGACATAGTCGGCAGAATGGCAGTCGGCGTTTTGGACATAGTCGGCAGAATGGCAGTCGGCGTTTTGGACATTGTCGGCAGAATGGCAGTCGGCTTTTTAGACATAGTCGGCGGAATGGCAGTCGGCGTTTTGGACATAGTCGGCAGAATGGCAGTCGGCTTTTTAGACATAGTCGGCGGAATAGCAGTCGGCGTTTTGGACATAGTCGGCAGAATGGCAGTCGGCTTTTTAGACATAGTCGGCGGAATGGCAGTCGGCGTTTTGGACATAGTCGGCAGAATGGCAGTCGGCTTTTTAGACATAGTCGGCGGAATGGCAGTCGGCGTTTTGGACATAGTCGGCAGAATGGCAGTCGGCGTTTTGGACATAGTCGGCAGAATGGCAGTCGGCGTTTTGGACATAGTCGGCAGAATGGCAGTCGGCTTTTTAGACATAGTCGGCAGAATGGCAGTCGGCGTTTTGGACATAGTCGGCAGAATGGCAGTCGGCGTTTTGTACATAGTCGGCGGAATGGCAGTCGGCGTTTTGGACATAGTCGGCAGAATGGCAGTCGTCTTTTTAGACATAGTCGGCGGAATGGCAGTCGGCGTTTTGGACATAGTCGGCAGAATGGCAGTCGGCGTTTTGTACATAGTCGGCAGAATGGCAGTCGGCGTTTTGGACATAGTCGGCAGAATGGCAGTCGGCGTTTTGTACATAGTCGGCAGAATGGCAGTCGGCGTTTTGGACATAGTCGGCAGAATGGCAGTCGGCGTTTTGGACATAGTCGGCAGAATGGCAGTCGGCTTTTTAGACATAGTCGGCGGAATGGCAGTCGGCGTTTTGGACATAGTCGGCAGAATGGCAGTCGGCTTTTTAGACATAGTCGGCGGAATGGCAGTCGGCGTTTTGGACATAGTCGGCAGAATGGCAGTCGTCTTTTTAGACATAGTCGGCGGAATGGCAGTCGGCGTTTTGGACATAGTCGGCAGAATGGCAGTCGGCGTTTTGTACATAGTCGGCAGAATGGCAGTCGGCGTTTTGGACATAGTCGGCAGAATGGCAGTCGGCGTTATGGACATTGTCGGCAGAATGGCAGTCGGCTTTTTAGACATAGTCGGCAGAATGGCAGTCGTCTTTTTAGACATAGTCGGCGGAATGGCAGTCGGCGTTTTGGACATAGTCGGCAGAATGGCAGTCGGCTTTTTAGACATAGTCGGCGGAATGGCAGTCGGCGTTTTGGACATAGTCGGCAGAATGGCAGTCGGCTTTTTAGACATAGTCGGCGGAATGGCAGTCGGCGTTTTGGACATAGTCGGCAGAATGGCAGTCGGCGTTTTGGACATAGTCGGCAGAATGGCAGTCGGCGTTTTGGACATAGTCGGCAGAATGGCAGTCGGCTTTTTAGACATAGTCGGCGGAATGGCAGTCGGCGTTTTGGACATAGTCGGCAGAATGGCAGTCGGCGTTTTGGACATAGTCGGCAGAATGGCAGTCGGCTTTTTAGACATAGTCGGCGGAATGGCAGTCGGCGTTTTGTACATAGTCGGCAGAATGGCAGTCGGCGTTTTGGACATAGTCGGCAGAATGGCAGTCGGCGTTTTGGACATAGTCGGCAGAATGGCAGTCGGCTTTTTAGACATAGTCGGCGGAATGGCAGTCGGCGTTTTGGACATAGTCGGCAGAATGGCAGTCGGCGTTTTGGACATAGTCGGCAGAATGGCAGTCGGCTTTTTAGACATAGTCGGCGGAATGGCAGTCGGCGTTTTGTACATAGTCGGCAGAATGGCAGTCGGCGTTTTGGACATAGTCGGCAGAATGGCAGTCGGCGTTTTGGACATAGTCGGCAGAATGGCAGTCGGCTTTTTAGACATAGTCGGCGGAATGGCAGTCGGCGTTTTGGACATAGTCGGCAGAATGGCAGTCGGCTTTTTAGACATAGTCGGCGGAATGGCAGTCGGCGTTTTGGACATAGTCGGCAGAATGGCAGTCGTCTTTTTAGACATAGTCGGCGGAATGGCAGTCGGCGTTTTGGACATAGTCGGCAGAATGGCAGTCGGCGTTTTGTACATAGTCGGCAGAATGGCAGTCGGCGTTTTGGACATAGTCGGCAGAATGGCAGTCGGCGTTTTGGACATTGTCGGCAGAATGGCAGTCGGCTTTTTAGACATAGTCGGCAGAATGGCAGTCGTCTTTTTAGACATAGTCGGCGGAATGGCAGTCGGCGTTTTGGACATAGTCGGCAGAATGGCAGTCGGCTTTTTAGACATAGTCGGCGGAATGGCAGTCGGCGTTTTGGACATAGTCGGCAGAATGGCAGTCGGCGCATAGTCGGCAGAATGGCAGTCGGCGTTTTGGACATTGTCGGCAGAATGGCAGTCGGCTTTTTAGACATAGTCGGCGGAATGGCAGTCGGCGTTTTGGACATAGTCGGCAGAATGGCAGTCGGCTTTTTAGACATAGTCGGCGGAATGGCAGTCGGCGTTTTGGACATTGTCGGCAGAATGGCAGTCGGCGTTTTTGTCGAATTATCGGTTCGGCGTTAGGGACAGTCCATTTTACCGAATGGCCAAAGTGCCGACTAGATCTGCAGTCGGCGTTTTGGACCAAATACAATTCTAGATTTATATTCGGCTCCGACGCCAAGCCCACGAACGACGTGAGGTCAGTTGGCGTCGTTCGGCGTTTTGGACACCGGTCGGCATTTTGGTCACCGACACCGTTCGGCGTTTTGGACACGGTCGGCAGACTGGCAGTCGGCTTTTTAGACATAGTCGGCGGAATGGCAGTCGGGGTTTTGGACGAATTATCGGGTCGGCGTTTTGGGCAGCCCTCAAAGCTACTAAAAATTCCATTATTTTTATAGTTGAAAAACTAACAAAATACAGCCATAAAACCTTTAAAAATACACAAGAAAAGTTTTGGACATAGTCGGCAGAATGGCAGTCGGCGTTTTGGACATTGTCGGCAGAATGGCAGTCGGCTTTTTAGACATAGTCGGCGGAATGGCAGTCGGCGTTTTGGACATAGTCGGCAGAATGGCAGTCGGCTTTTTAGACATAGTCGGCGGAATGGAAGTCGGCGTTTTGGACATAGTCGGCAGAATGGCAGTCGGCGTTTTGGACATAGTCGGCAGAATGGCAGTCGGCGTTATGGACATTGTCGGCAGAATGGCAGTCGGCTTTTTAGACATAGTCGGCAGAATGGCAGTCGTCTTTTTAGACATAGTCGGCGGAATGGCAGTCGGCGTTTTGGACATAGTCGGCAGAATGGCAGTCGGCGTTTTGTACATAGTCGGCAGAATGGCAGTCGGCGTTTTGGACATAGTCGGCAGAATGGCAGTCGGCGTTATGGACATTGTCGGCAGAATGGCAGTCGGCTTTTTAGACATAGTCGGCAGAATGGCAGTCGTCTTTTTAGACATAGTCGGCGGAATGGCAGTCGGCGTTTTGGACATAGTCGGCAGAATGGCAGTCGGCTTTTTAGACATAGTCGGCGGAATGGCAGTCGGCGTTTTGGACATAGTCGGCAGAATGGCAGTCGGCTTTTTAGACATAGTCGGCGGAATGGCAGTCGGCGTTTTGGACATAGTCGGCAGAATGGCAGTCGGCGTTTTGGACATAGTCGGCAGAATGGCAGTCGGCGTTTTGGACATAGTCGGCAGAATGGCAGTCGGCTTTTTAGACATAGTCGGCGGAATGGCAGTCGGCGTTTTGGACATAGTCGGCAGAATGGCAGTCGGCGTTTTGGACATAGTCGGCAGAATGGCAGTCGGCTTTTTAGACATAGTCGGCGGAATGGCAGTCGGCGTTTTGTACATAGTCGGCAGAATGGCAGTCGGCGTTTTGGACATAGTCGGCAGAATGGCAGTCGGCGTTTTGGACATAGTCGGCAGAATGGCAGTCGGCTTTTTAGACATAGTCGGCGGAATGGCAGTCGGCGTTTTGGACATAGTCGGCAGAATGGCAGTCGGCGTTTTGGACATAGTCGGCAGAATGGCAGTCGGCTTTTTAGACATAGTCGGCGGAATGGCAGTCGGCGTTTTGGACATAGTCGGCAGAATGGCAGTCGGCTTTTTAGACATAGTCGGCGGAATGGCAGTCGGCGTTTTGGTCGAATTATCGGTTCGGCGTTAGGGACAGTCCATTTTACCGAATGGCCAAAGTGCCGACTAGATCTGCAGTCGGCGTTTTGGACCAAATACAATTCTAGATTTATATTCGGCTCCGACGCCAAGCCCACGAACGACGTGAGGTCAGTTGGCGTCGTTCGGCATTTTGGACACCGGTCGGCATTTTGGTCACCGACACCGTTCGGCGTTTTGGACACGGTCGGCAGACTGGCAGTCGGCTTTTTAGACATAGTCGGCGGAATGGCAGTCGGGGTTTTGGACGAATTATCGGGTCGGCGTTTTGGGCAGCCCTCAAAGCTACTAAAAATTCCATTATTTTTATAGTTGAAAAACTAACAAAATACAGCCATAAAACCTTTAAAAATACACAAGAAAAGTTTTGGACATAGTCGGCAGAATGGCAGTCGGCGTTTTGGACATTGTCGGCAGAATGGCAGTCGGCTTTTTAGACATAGTCGGCGGAATGGCAGTCGGCGTTTTGGACATAGTCGGCAGAATGGCAGTCGGCTTTTTAGACATAGTCGGCGGAATGGAAGTCGGCGTTTTGGACATAGTCGGCAGAATGGCAGTCGGCGTTTTGGACATTGTCGGCAGAATGGCAGTCGGCTTTTTAGACATAGTCGGCGGAATGGCAGTCGGCGTTTTGGACATAGTCGGCAGAATGGCAGTCGGCTTTTTAGACATAGTCGGCGGAATGGCAGTCGGCGTTTTGGACATAGTCGGCAGAATGGCAGTCGGCTTTTTAGACATAGTCGGCGGAATGGCAGTCGGCGTTTTGGACATAGTCGGCAGAATGGCAGTCGGCTTTTTAGACATAGTCGGCGGAATGGCAGTCGGCGTTTTGGACATAGTCGGCAGAATGGCAGTCGGCGTTTTGGACATTGTCGGCAGAATGGCAGTCGGCTTTTTAGACATAGTCGGCGGAATGGCAGTCGGCGTTTTGGACATAGTCGGCAGAATGGCAGTCGGCTTTTTAGACATAGTCGGTGGAATGGCAGTCGGCGTTTTGGACATAGTCGGCAGAATGGCAGTCGGCGTTTTGGACATAGTCGGCAGAATGGCAGTCGGCGTTTTGGACATTGTCGGCAGAATGGCAGTCGGCTTTTTAGACATAGTCGGCGGAATGGCAGTCGGCGTTTTGGACATAGTCGGCAGAATGGCAGTCGGCTTTTTAGACATAGTCGGCGGAATAGCAGTCGGCGTTTTGGACATAGTCGGCAGAATGGCAGTCGGCTTTTTAGACATAGTCGGCGGAATGGCAGTCGGCGTTTTGGACATAGTCGGCAGAATGGCAGTCGGCTTTTTAGACATAGTCGGCGGAATGGCAGTCGGCGTTTTGGACATAGTCGGCAGAATGGCAGTCGGCGTTTTGGACATAGTCGGCAGAATGGCAGTCGGCGTTTTGGACATAGTCGGCAGAATGGCAGTCGGCTTTTTAGACATAGTCGGCAGAATGGCAGTCGGCGTTTTGGACATAGTCGGCAGAATGGCAGTCGGCGTTTTGTACATAGTCGGCGGAATGGCAGTCGGCGTTTTGGACATAGTCGGCAGAATGGCAGTCGTCTTTTTAGACATAGTCGGCGGAATGGCAGTCGGCGTTTTGGACATAGTCGGCAGAATGGCAGTCGGCGTTTTGTACATAGTCGGCAGAATGGCAGTCGGCGTTTTGGACATAGTCGGCAGAATGGCAGTCGGCGTTTTGTACATAGTCGGCAGAATGGCAGTCGGCGTTTTGGACATAGTCGGCAGAATGGCAGTCGGCGTTTTGGACATAGTCGGCAGAATGGCAGTCGGCTTTTTAGACATAGTCGGCGGAATGGCAGTCGGCGTTTTGGACATAGTCGGCAGAATGGCAGTCGGCTTTTTAGACATAGTCGGCGGAATGGCAGTCGGCGTTTTGGACATAGTCGGCAGAATGGCAGTCGTCTTTTTAGACATAGTCGGCGGAATGGCAGTCGGCGTTTTGGACATAGTCGGCAGAATGGCAGTCGGCGTTTTGTACATAGTCGGCAGAATGGCAGTCGGCGTTTTGGACATAGTCGGCAGAATGGCAGTCGGCGTTATGGACATTGTCGGCAGAATGGCAGTCGGCTTTTTAGACATAGTCGGCAGAATGGCAGTCGTCTTTTTAGACATAGTCGGCGGAATGGCAGTCGGCGTTTTGGACATAGTCGGCAGAATGGCAGTCGGCTTTTTAGACATAGTCGGCGGAATGGCAGTCGGCGTTTTGGACATAGTCGGCAGAATGGCAGTCGGCTTTTTAGACATAGTCGGCGGAATGGCAGTCGGCGTTTTGGACATAGTCGGCAGAATGGCAGTCGGCGTTTTGGACATAGTCGGCAGAATGGCAGTCGGCGTTTTGGACATAGTCGGCAGAATGGCAGTCGGCTTTTTAGACATAGTCGGCGGAATGGCAGTCGGCGTTTTGGACATAGTCGGCAGAATGGCAGTCGGCGTTTTGGACATAGTCGGCAGAATGGCAGTCGGCTTTTTAGACATAGTCGGCGGAATGGCAGTCGGCGTTTTGTACATAGTCGGCAGAATGGCAGTCGGCGTTTTGGACATAGTCGGCAGAATGGCAGTCGGCGTTTTGGACATAGTCGGCAGAATGGCAGTCGGCTTTTTAGACATAGTCGGCGGAATGGCAGTCGGCGTTTTGGACATAGTCGGCAGAATGGCAGTCGGCGTTTTGGACATAGTCGGCAGAATGGCAGTCGGCTTTTTAGACATAGTCGGCGGAATGGCAGTCGGCGTTTTGTACATAGTCGGCAGAATGGCAGTCGGCGTTTTGGACATAGTCGGCAGAATGGCAGTCGGCGTTTTGGACATAGTCGGCAGAATGGCAGTCGGCTTTTTAGACATAGTCGGCGGAATGGCAGTCGGCGTTTTGGACATAGTCGGCAGAATGGCAGTCGGCTTTTTAGACATAGTCGGCGGAATGGCAGTCGGCGTTTTGGACATAGTCGGCAGAATGGCAGTCGTCTTTTTAGACATAGTCGGCGGAATGGCAGTCGGCGTTTTGGACATAGTCGGCAGAATGGCAGTCGGCGTTTTGTACATAGTCGGCAGAATGGCAGTCGGCGTTTTGGACATAGTCGGCAGAATGGCAGTCGGCGTTTTGGACATTGTCGGCAGAATGGCAGTCGGCTTTTTAGACATAGTCGGCAGAATGGCAGTCGTCTTTTTAGACATAGTCGGCGGAATGGCAGTCGGCGTTTTGGACATAGTCGGCAGAATGGCAGTCGGCTTTTTAGACATAGTCGGCGGAATGGCAGTCGGCGTTTTGGACATAGTCGGCAGAATGGCAGTCGGCGCATAGTCGGCAGAATGGCAGTCGGCGTTTTGGACATTGTCGGCAGAATGGCAGTCGGCTTTTTAGACATAGTCGGCGGAATGGCAGTCGGCGTTTTGGACATAGTCGGCAGAATGGCAGTCGGCTTTTTAGACATAGTCGGCGGAATGGCAGTCGGCGTTTTGGACATTGTCGGCAGAATGGCAGTCGGCGTTTTGGTCGAATTATCGGTTCGGCGTTAGGGACAGTCCATTTTACCGAATGGCCAAAGTGCCGACTAGATCTGCAGTCGGCGTTTTGGACCAAATACAATTCTAGATTTATATTCGGCTCCGACGCCAAGCCCACGAACGACGTGAGGTCAGTTGGCGTCGTTCGGCGTTTTGGACACCGGTCGGCATTTTGGTCACCGACACCGTTCGGCGTTTTGGACACGGTCGGCAGACTGGCAGTCGGCTTTTTAGACATAGTCGGCGGAATGGCAGTCGGGGTTTTGGACGAATTATCGGGTCGGCGTTTTGGGCAGCCCTCAAAGCTACTAAAAATTCCATTATTTTTATAGTTGAAAAACTAACAAAATACAGCCATAAAACCTTTAAAAATACACAAGAAAAGTTTTGGACATAGTCGGCAGAATGGCAGTCGGCGTTTTGGACATTGTCGGCAGAATGGCAGTCGGCTTTTTAGACATAGTCGGCGGAATGGCAGTCGGCGTTTTGGACATAGTCGGCAGAATGGCAGTCGGCTTTTTAGACATAGTCGGCGGAATGGAAGTCGGCGTTTTGGACATAGTCGGCAGAATGGCAGTCGGCGTTTTGGACATTGTCGGCAGAATGGCAGTCGGCTTTTTAGACATAGTCGGCGGAATGGCAGTCGGCGTTTTGGACATAGTCGGCAGAATGGCAGTCGGCTTTTTAGACATAGTCGGCGGAATGGCAGTCGGCGTTTTGGACATAGTCGGCAGAATGGCAGTCGGCTTTTTAGACATAGTCGGCGGAATGGCAGTCGGCGTTTTGGACATAGTCGGCAGAATGGCAGTCGGCTTTTTAGACATAGTCGGCGGAATGGCAGTCGGCGTTTTGGACATAGTCGGCAGAATGGCAGTCGGCGTTTTGGACATTGTCGGCAGAATGGCAGTCGGCTTTTTAGACATAGTCGGCGGAATGGCAGTCGGCGTTTTGGACATAGTCGGCAGAATGGCAGTCGGCTTTTTAGACATAGTCGGTGGAATGGCAGTCGGCGTTTTGGACATAGTCGGCAGAATGGCAGTCGGCGTTTTGGACATAGTCGGCAGAATGGCAGTCGGCGTTTTGGACATTGTCGGCAGAATGGCAGTCGGCTTTTTAGACATAGTCGGCGGAATGGCAGTCGGCGTTTTGGACATAGTCGGCAGAATGGCAGTCGGCTTTTTAGACATAGTCGGCGGAATAGCAGTCGGCGTTTTGGACATAGTCGGCAGAATGGCAGTCGGCTTTTTAGACATAGTCGGCGGAATGGCAGTCGGCGTTTTGGACATAGTCGGCAGAATGGCAGTCGGCTTTTTAGACATAGTCGGCGGAATGGCAGTCGGCGTTTTGGACATAGTCGGCAGAATGGCAGTCGGCGTTTTGGACATAGTCGGCAGAATGGCAGTCGGCGTTTTGGACATAGTCGGCAGAATGGCAGTCGGCTTTTTAGACATAGTCGGCAGAATGGCAGTCGGCGTTTTGGACAAAGTCGGCAGAATGGCAGTCGGCGTTTTGTACATAGTCGGCGGAATGGCAGTCGGCGTTTTGGACATAGTCGGCAGAATGGCAGTCGTCTTTTTAGACATAGTCGGCGGAATGGCAGTCGGCGTTTTGGACATAGTCGGCAGAATGGCAGTCGGCGTTTTGTACATAGTCGGCAGAATGGCAGTCGGCGTTTTGGACATAGTCGGCAGAATGGCAGTCGGCGTTTTGGACATAGTCGGCAGAATGGCAGTCGGCTTTTTAGACATAGTCGGCGGAATGGCAGTCGGCGTTTTGGACATAGTCGGCAGAATGGCAGTCGGCTTTTTAGACATAGTCGGCGGAATGGCAGTCGGCGTTTTGGACATAGTCGGCAGAATGGCAGTCGTCTTTTTAGACATAGTCGGCGGAATGGCAGTCGGCGTTTTGGACATCGTCGGCAGAATGGCAGTCGGCGTTTTGTACATAGTCGGCAGAATGGCAGTCGGCGTTTTGGACATAGTCGGCAGAATGGCAGTCGGCGTTATGGACATTGTCGGCAGAATGGCAGTCGGCTTTTTAGACATAGTCGGCAGAATGGCAGTCGTCTTTTTAGACATAGTCGGCGGAATGGCAGTCGGCGTTTTGGACATAGTCGGCAGAATGGCAGTCGGCTTTTTAGACATAGTCGGCGGAATGGCAGTCGGCGTTTTGGACATAGTCGGCAGAATGGCAGTCGGCTTTTTAGACATAGTCGGCGGAATGGCAGTCGGCGTTTTGGACATAGTCGGCAGAATGGCAGTCGGCGTTTTGAACATAGTCGGCAGAATGGCAGTCGGCGTTTTGGACATAGTCGGCAGAATGGCAGTCGGCTTTTTAGACATAGTCGGCGGAATGGCAGTCGGCGTTTTGGACATAGTCGGCAGAATGGCAGTCGGCGTTTTGGACATAGTCGGCAGAATGGCAGTCGGCTTTTTAGACATAGTCGGCGGAATGGCAGTCGGCGTTTTGTACATAGTCGGCAGAATGGCAGTCGGCGTTTTGGACATAGTCGGCAGAATGGCAGTCGGCGTTTTGGACATAGTCGGCAGAATGGCAGTCGGCTTTTTAGACATAGTCGGCGGAATGGCAGTCGGCGTTTTGGACATAGTCGGCAGAATGGCAGTCGGCGTTTTGGACATAGTCGGCAGAATGGCAGTCGGCTTTTTAGACATAGTCGGCGGAATGGCAGTCGGCGTTTTGTACATAGTCGGCAGAATGGCAGTCGGCGTTTTGGACATAGTCGGCAGAATGGCAGTCGGCGTTTTGGACATAGTCGGCAGAATGGCAGTCGGCTTTTTAGACATAGTCGGCGGAATGGCAGTCGGCGTTTTGGACATAGTCGGCAGAATGGCAGTCGGCTTTTTAGACATAGTCGGCGGAATGGCAGTCGGCGTTTTGGACATAGTCGGCAGAATGGCAGTCGTCTTTTTAGACATAGTCGGCGGAATGGCAGTCGGCGTTTTGGACATAGTCGGCAGAATGGCAGTCGGCGTTTTGTACATAGTCGGCAGAATGGCAGTCGGCGTTTTGGACATAGTCGGCAGAATGGCAGTCGGCGTTTTGGACATTGTCGGCAGAATGGCAGTCGGCTTTTTAGACATAGTCGGCAGAATGGCAGTCGTCTTTTTAGACATAGTCGGCGGAATGGCAGTCGGCGTTTTGGACATAGTCGGCAGAATGGCAGTCGGCTTTTTAGACATAGTCGGCGGAATGGCAGTCGGCGTTTTGGACATAGTCGGCAGAATGGCAGTCGGCGCATAGTCGGCAGAATGGCAGTCGGCGTTTTGGACATTGTCGGCAGAATGGCAGTCGGCTTTTTAGACATAGTCGGCGGAATGGCAGTCGGCGTTTTGGACATAGTCGGCAGAATGGCAGTCGGCTTTTTAGACATAGTCGGCGGAATGGCAGTCGGCGTTTTGGACATTGTCGGCAGAATGGCAGTCGGCGTTTTGGTCGAATTATCGGTTCGGCGTTAGGGACAGTCCATTTTACCGAATGGCCAAAGTGCCGACTAGATCTGCAGTCGGCGTTTTGGACCAAATACAATTCTAGATTTATATTCGGCTCCGACGCCAAGCCCACGAACGACGTGAGGTCAGTTGGCGTCGTTCGGCGTTTTGGACACCGGTCGGCATTTTGGTCACCGACACCGTTCGGCGTTTTGGACACGGTCGGCAGACTGGCAGTCGGCTTTTTAGACATAGTCGGCGGAATGGCAGTCGGGGTTTTGGACGAATTATCGGGTCGGCGTTTTGGGCAGCCCTCAAAGCTACTAAAAATTCCATTATTTTTATAGTTGAAAAACTAACAAAATACAGCCATAAAACCTTTAAAAATACACAAGAAAAGTTTTGGACGAATTATCGAGTCGGCGTTTTGGGCATTCGGCCTTTTGTCCTGGACCCGTAGCTTTATGTTTTGCAAAACCATATGATCGTCCCAATATCGGACAAATTTTCCAATTATTTGCCTATTGTTTCTAGCAATTTTTCCGCCTAAGCGATGACTTCCCTCAATACTATTTCTTTTCCTATCGATCTTCATCTTATTCTTAAACAACTGCAATAATATGCAATTTGTATCTTCTCCCTCGACTTATTCAACCTCAAACACACCCAAGCAATTTCTCCTTGAATATTGTTGAAGCTCGTCCAATTCTGTACTTTTTTATTTTGGTCTATTGTCCTCAGATTGTCGCTTTATCTCTTGCAATGATACACTTAGGTTATCAATTGTTGCTTGGGATTTTTGCATCTACAATTTCCTATACTATTTTAGCTAATTCAGCAATAGAGCTTTTTTCAGACAAAGACCATGTGGACAGTTCGTACGTATATAGAATAGATAATAGTAAGGTTACTTACAGTAGAAATTGTTTGAACAAAACCATAGAGATTTCTTAAAACTCTAAAATAGAACTCTTTGAAAACCTAACTAAGATCGGAACGGTTAAAGCTATAAAATGTTGCTTTACTGCGGCAGTCTTCAGAATTGCCTTGCACTAATTATATGTATACCATTGTTATTAATTATAATATCCCTTTACACGTCGAAATAGTGTTTATTTTGTAGAATCCACATGGTAACTTTATTTCATAAACACTTCGTTAAACTCAAATTTGTATTGCTTAAATTGTTATGGAAGTAGCACGTATTCTGCATCATAGTTCTCCAAGATATCTTAATCTGTCATATTATGTTGTTTTGAAAATATTTTCTTGTGTGTTACTAGAAAACTATAACGTAGCAATCATTGCTATAGTTTAATGAATGTAGTCACACACGTTCTACCTTAAAACGGTTTTAATTAAAATTTTAGCTATCATTCTATAATTACACTTTCTTCAGATTATCATCAAAATTACTGAGAAACAATTACTCAAAAAATGTACTTTGTAAAATACACAGTACAGTCTTCTAAAACGTATTTTGAACACACTGGGTGCTGCTAGTTCTTTTTTTTATTTCCTCATTACCCTAAATTCATTACCGCATAGATGAATAGTGCTATAGGTACTATATGAAATATGTATACCTGCAGCTCATCTGCTTTATATTGGCATAGATAAAATGATTATATTTTACAATAGATTAATACAAAGCTGCTTGTGTTCCAAAATTCAGCAATAAATAGACTTGATAACTACAGTTCTATTTTTTGTAAAACAAACCAAACCTTGGATAAGTAAAATTCTATATAAGAAATAAAAATGTGTGTGCAATTTTTCCCTCCTCGAACAAGAATGATTAACTTCAAACATACACAGCTTTCGACCTTATTATTATTACATACTATAAAGACAGTCTCAGCTTCTAAGCCAATTATATCTTTGGAACATCTCTTGCTTGAAATCGCAGAGTTAATTTAAATAGGTATATCGTATGTTAATGTATGCAATGCGCGTGCCCTGGTTTAATTAAATACGCAAACGGCTGTAAGCAAAACAAAATTATTTACTACAGACTCTATTTAGTAGATAAAATCTGCCGTTTTTCCAATTGATCACCTACGTAATTAGATTAGGTAACTATTTACTTTATATTATGCACCAACTGCCTCTATTTAAATTATCGCTGTCGCTTCTGTGCCATTCGTCCTATCTTGTACTTTTCTTTAATTTATATCGCCATTTAATTTACAATCTCTTTGACGTTTTTATTGATTTTAGTATTCAGAGAATCGCCGATTATGGTATTTCAAAACGCTTAGGCAAATTAAAATACTGATTAATAAAGTATGTCAAACTTTCGGCATATAAACAGTTGACAGTGTCAGCGGCATTCTGAAACCCAATTTTCAGTGACGAAAGTTAAGTAGCAATAAACAGCAGATAAATAAATGTTATTAACATTCATTTATAGTTTATACAATTCCTAGACCTAGCTTTATACATTTCCCCGTATGTGGGTCTTGTGAAGTTACACAGTAGTTTTTTATTTTAATTATAGCGTATTATCTGTTCACACCTTATTTTCAGTAGAGGCGACTGTGATTCGTGGCTTGTAAGGTTGGCTGCAATTATTGTTATTTGTTATCGTGTAAAAATCTAATTAACACCAAAATAGCAAACTATCATAATGAATAATGAAACAGTGTTGTTAAGTGGTCTAGTTATTTTAATTATTAAACTTTTTGAAAGTTTGAGTTACTTTCTTGTTTCACCTGTCATTTGGTAATTAATATCAAAATGCCAAATACAATTCATTGCAACACGAAGCTTCATCTAAAATGAACATTGGATACGATTCAAAAAAATAGTCCCAACCGGTCGCCGCAGGAGTACGGCAAATGGCCTTAATTTTTGAGGTAATGATTTTCATATTCGGAGGAACCCCCAGTATTAATCGGAGAAAGCGAGCAGGCTTATTTGCCTCATAATGAAAAATTGGGCTTCTAACGTCAAAATTCAAAAGGACCGTTACAAGCTTTCTTGATTAAATACGTCAAACACATTTTCTTTCGTAACGTCTTTATTTACAGATAAATTTATAAACTGCTAATTTAATTAGAACAAGACCACGTATGTGGTAGGCTAAGATTTTGCTTTTTATGGTCAAACTCGCCTATCTGAAAAACAGTTAAATTTTGAGTTATGAAGAACGAGATCAAACGAAAGTGCATTTAAAGGACTTTTCAAAAATACAAAAGTAAGAGTTCTACCTAAAATATTCGATTTTTTTTTAATTTTCAAATTTTAAGCACCTTGTACAGCATTAATATCCAGATCTACCATTTTACACTCAAAAGGCAATTCGTGGAAAACACCATTTTTCGGAAACGTTTTCTTTAATTGAATTGTTTTCTGTTACTTACAGCAGCTAATATCCAAAACAGTTGTCGTTTGACCCATATAACTTTATATTCAAATGATTAGCATATTAATGCAACACTTTTAAGATAGCTAAGTATAGGGAATTCCATTTAAAAAAATAATTTCGGTTCTGCATACTTTTTTGAGCCACCCTGTATTATCAAAACTATTTTACTAGCACCACCTTTGTACCTCCAACTTTTCTATAAACAATTATCATGTAACTATCATAGCTTTAGAAATATTGTCTACCCCCGCAGCGTGTTGTAAAAATGGCGAATTAACTCCATATTACGTTATTAAGAGGCACTTCATAAGTATGAAAAAATAATTAAAAATTATTTGTGTTACATTTAAGGAAGATATAGAGAGGTTATATTAATCCCATAACTAGCTCAACTGGCAACGCTGTTTAATTAAAAATAGGTAAAGCTGCATTGTTTGCATGGATACAACATTTAATTGACATAACTTCTATGCAACTTATTAAAGGTACTACTGTCAAAATTATTAGCAATATTATATATTATAAGTAATTATATTCGTATACTTGGCTTTTAGTGTGTAATGTCTTTCAGCATAATACTGAATATTCAAGAATTCAAGAATCAAAATTTAGACTCCCATATTTTCAAAAATATAAAAAACGAATATGTGAAGGGGAGTTTTATTCAACGCAATAGTAGATCAAGTAGCACTTTAACCGCAAGGATATATAAAATAAGAATTTAACGTTTGTTCATAATATAGAATTTTATCGTCTTGTATAAAATATAACTATTTATATTATATTTTACGTACACAAGAAGTTTCCCTTAATAACGCAGCAAGGAGCCATTTTTATAGTACCCTGAATATATTAGATTTAAAAGGGTGACAGTAAGTAGAATTTTTATTTTGTCCAGAACAATTTTTTGATAGTCTAACTGAACGATCTACTTCCGTGTTAATAAATGACATTTTCTACCTTCATATAAGCGTATATGTACCTAATTGTTTTCTTAGAAATTCCCCAACGTTTCATAAGAATTATATTGTGTTTTTGCCATAATTTATTCTGCATATACGCATATTAAGTGGCAGGCTGAAGCTTTTCAACGAGAAAAAAATATTGTAACGTCAATTGAATAATAAAAACTCAGATATAAGATTTAAATCGCGCCCTAAGGCAGTTAAAATCCAAAAAAAATTGAATCATGAACTACAAACTCATACATTTTCATATATTTTTTAAGTCTTGTTTACTAGAGCTTAAGATACAACAAAGAAGGCTAGTTACACTTTACGTATTAACATAACAAGAAGCTTATAATTTTGTTAATAGATTTAAATTGGAATGTCTTGTACTCGTGCAAATTGATATTACTTGTCACAGGATTACTAAAAATCAAGAACGTGGAAAGAGTCGATAAAATGGGAACTTGTCGGTGAACCATTTCAAGTATCTAGTTATGTAGACGTGGCTGATTTCCTCGAACACCGGAATGATAGCCACAGTAAACAACTTGGAATTGAGATTTATTAGTTCATTCGCTCTGGGACCTGAAAACGAATAATTAAGACTTTACTATGCATATTTGTGTTACCATATACCAAGCTCTGGGTCTTCATCGAATAAACCGTCGAAATAAATGCTCGTGTCTGTAATTTTTAACTTAATTTGGACTTCACTGATATTATAGTACTCAATATTTCTGCGTTTCTGCATACTTCCTGAAATCCTAAACGTTGCACTGATGGGACCTGGAAAAAGTTGTTTTAATTGTTTGATGTTTTTGAAGACTAATTGAATCAAAACAATTAAAGAAATTTACTGTGACGGCAAACAAATTGTAAGAGCTAAACTTTACTTTGTATCAAGTATACGCTAATTAGGTAATTGGGTATAGGCCAATTTAAAATTTTTAGTTAAAAGCGAGTTTGGTCTAGTCTGGAGAAAAGTGTGAAACAAAACGATCATTTCATTTATTTCGTTCTTACCCAATGTAAAATCAACAGGCCCCTTCCCTCTGAGAGGCACGGCTATAATGGAACCATTAATCCAATAAGTGGTATCGATGGACAGGGCAGGAAACTCGAATTTTCCCGAAAATGTCATAGACTCAGGGTCGTACCTTAAATGTTTTATGCAACAATAGTTCAATAACTCAAGTATCACGCTTACTGAATTTCTATTGCATTGTAGTCGTGGATTCTTCTAATAGTCATATTATGCGAAGTAGCCTTAAAGTCCGACAGGGTAGATTCCTGTGACAGAGAGAAATAAGGGAGAACCAACGGATCGTAAGAAGGTATCCCCAGCTCCTTAATCCCGTTCCGAATCCTGGGTTTCAATGCTCTGGCCGCTTGCAAAAGGCATTCGTTCATTTTTGGATCGTCAATGTGACATTTGGGGAGGCTTGATGCTAAAATATCATGTACAGGGCGAATCAAAGGTGAATCTAGGTAATCAAGTATTTAACAAACGAATTAGAATATTTGCAATTACCGGTAATATTAGTTATAATCAAGCAATCTTTTGACAATCGCTATTTTAGTAGCTTTTATAAATAAAAGCAGAAAGTTATTCAAGTTTAGATTTTGGTAAATTTTACAAAATGCAATGTCAATTTCCACGATAGCTACTTCTAGTTTCTATAAACAACAAAAATACATTTTACCTCAATCTTGACAACCAAAAATTGTATGAACACAGAATAAACCTAGTTGCCGACATTATTTGACTACACAGGGTAAATAAAAAAGTTAGAAAGTACAATTTCTGTAAGGTGTAATATTTATTGTGTCATGCAAGTGCAATAAAGTACAATGAAAATAATCATAATTAACTATAATTGATTTTACGCTTAGTCCTTTTTACATTATGTAAAAGAACTTACCCAAATCAACAACTGCAGATTCTGCTGCCAGCGCGAATATTACTTCCAGTACCACCAACAGTATCATCTTCATCTCTTGAAGGCGAAACAAAAAATGAAAATAATTTGGCTACACCTCGGCAGATATTGAAGGCAGCGTGGGTACATTTATCAAGTGAACTAAATAGCTCACAAAAAACATTGTATGAAGGCCAACTTCTTCCCAGAAGTTGAAGACACGTGAAGGATCCTTTAATTGGTTTTAAATTAATGTTATTCAATATTAATAATTCAACCAAGGCGTTGACAATCGCAGTAGGGGAAAGGCTAAAGGAATGAAATACCAATGAAAATAACAGAAGAAAATTATAAATCATCATGCTTACATCCGTTCAGAAATTAATTGAAAGAACGAGTTATGCGATTGAAGAACTCGTAATTTGCGTAATAAGAATTTAAAAAAATATATATTCTTTCGTCATGATTACATCTTGTTTTGATAATAGTGTCGTCTCCAAAGCTAATATCATCAATATATTCAGTATACAAATAAAAAATATATTTATAGGAAACTGTTTTGCTGTCCGTTCCCATTATATCTTGGACACCTAGAAAATTAAAATTATTAGAGAAAAATCACACTATAACTCAATTCACAAATTTTTGCTTAACGTTTATCTTTGTCTTGGTGGTTGACTTTCATTGTTCATCTTTTTCAACGACGCCGAGGGCAGGTAAGTTGCTCTGCTGGGGTGATGTAACAGACTATGACTAAAAGCTTGGACTAATCATTATAAATCAAATGGAGACAAAAGATGATAAAATCTCATGTTTATTGGCCCACTGTTGTTACAAAAATAAAGTTAAAAGAGAGAAGCCTCCAAGGCAAACTCTTTAAATCGTGTGAAACGTTTAACAACCTGTTTTCACTAAAATTTGAGAGGGTCAGTTACGTTATATAAGCTCGTCTGAGTGAAACTAAAGTTTTAAATCCCATTTGAATTACTATCCTCAAATCATGTAAAGGTCGCAGATATGCTAGCGTCTTAGTGACTGCATTCTGTAGTTTCAGCAGCAGAATGCCTGCAAGATATAGAAACTATTAACAATGCACATAAATGAACTTACAGGAACAATAAAGTCTCAAATTACTATCTGTTTTACAAGGAAATGAACGTGCTTCTAAATTCAAAATTGTTATTCAAAGTATGATCATATGGGCTTTTTTGATATTAAAAAAAAATAAAAACCATTGTTGAGTTTACTCAAACTATTGCAATACTCATGTATTCCACATAAGCTATCATTGTCATCATTTTTTACGCTAGTTTATATAAATTTAAGTTTCATTAAAAGTGTTTTCTAGATTATCAAAATGATATATATACTACTGTATTGTGTTGTACCACCAACGTAGTTCATTTAAGATTGTGTCCCACAAACACAGTTTGCTCCACGTTGCGGCGCCATTTTGAACTAATTTGACTATGGTACAATCCCATTATGTATGTAATGGTTTCACGTTGTGCACCTTTTATTAAGCTATGATTCTATATGATATTAATTTTTAATTCTATAAAAAATTCTATTTTAGATGAATTTAATCAAATTGTAAGCCCTTTGATTAATTTATTAATAAATAATTGATCTTACTAAAATATTTCTAGCTCCAGCAAAGACAATTACTCTTAAACTCAGGTCGGTTCATGCATTACAAAGATTATTATTGCAATTGAAAAATTGTTTTGTTCTCTTTCTGTTCCAAATATATTGCATCTGCTTACTGAAGTTTTCCTATGTACATCAACCCACTAGCAACCGAAAACATCCTTCCTCCAAATATGGCAGTACACCCGTTTACTTCTAACAAGAAGCCAGACAAGATCCACTACTAGTAACCGTAGCACCTATTATCAGATTAACAAGACGTTTTTCTCCTACTAACGTATGTCCCAAAAGTTTTCGGAGAAAAAAGTAATGGTTAAAAATTTTGTATAATTTCTATTTATTTTGCATGTCAACAACATAACCTTATAACTGTGTTTATTACAAAACTGACAAGTTATATTAAACGTCAATCAATTTGATACAATTTGTTTCTAACGACAACTGTATGGAACGTTATTTACTGTAGGTCTATTTTGAAAACTTTTCGAAAACTTTTGGACATACGTTAAAAGCTCGATGCGGCACCATACCAGCAAGTAAAACGCTCTCTATCCAATTCATAAGTTGTCCACTCCGACAAGAAGCTTGACAAGGTCAAGTCAGTAATGAAACGCATTTTATCCAATTCACAAGATGTTTACCCTAAGATGAATCTCGACGAGACCCACAACCAACAAATGCAACGTCTGTCATCCAAACCACATGATGTAATCAACCAACAATAAATTCAGTACAACACCCAATTCCAGAAAACACTGTCCTTTGTAGATTGTTGCAGTTTAACTTTTTATTGTAATCATAGCATATACGTCTTTCTCCATAAATCCATTCTACAGTTTATGCTTCAAAATTTACTTTTTCTTAATCTCGCTAATTTAGCAACCAGTATACCCTTTTAGGCCCCAACCAAATTAATAAAAATCAATTGAAAAAAGGATTATATTCAATTTTTAGTTTTGACAAAATAGGTTTTACATGTTTTCGATTAATTTTTTTTATTATTCCTCTTTACAATTATTGTCCATAGTAATATATTTCATGAATTTATTTAGGTACAATTACTTTGCTTATATCAGTTGAAGAACAGACGATCACCGGGTCCAGATAATTATAGCAGTAGAAATTCTCAAGCACGGAGGAAACAGTTTAATAAGCCGCATAGCTTACCTTATGGATAAGTGCTGTGTGAACAGAAAATACTACCAGTAGAGTGGAAGACATCTCATATCATATCGCTTTTTAAGAACGCAAAAGACGTGACCCAAACTTTTACAGGGGATTAAGTGTGAACAGCAGCTTAAGTAGATTATTGGAAAAATCCTTCAGGCCAAACTTAGAGATGATATTATGGTCGATAAATAAGTGAAAATCAAAGCGGGTTTATGCCGGGTAGATCTTGCATCGACAATCATTGCAACAGCTATTGGAAAATATGATCGGGACGAGGACTAGAAGTTGATTTGGTTTTTATTGACTTGGAAAAGGCTTACTACTCTATTCCAAGGTGTGAATTGTGGAAAGCACTAGAACTAATGAATACAAACCCTCATATGATAGGGTTAATCCAAGAACTATATAAAGACAATAAATCTTATGTGAAATCCGGAAAACATCTATCTGGCCCAATAAATACTACAAAAGGACTCAGACAAGGCTGTAGCCTGTCACCGCTATTATTTAATATATATCTTGAAGTGGCCCTAACAAAGTGGAAACGACATTGCACTGGGATGGGGATCCCTATAAGTGATAGTACACTAACAACGTTAAGCTTCGCGGACGATCAAGTACTCCTGGCCCAGGATACTTGTGACTTGGAGTTCATGATCAACAGACTCTATACAGAATATGAGAAGTGGGGTATGAAGGTCAGCCTCGCAAAAACAGAATATTTAGTAGTAAATTCAGATACCAAATTTGAAGCACGTATTAGTGACGATGTTAGGGTGCAGGAGGTTGAGAAGTTTAAGTACTTAGGGACTATTATTGATGAAAACCGGTCTGGGAACGAAGAAATCAAGCCCAGAATTCAACAAAGCAAAACAAATCATAGCTTGCTTAAAAGCAGTGTGGTGGAACAGACATATATCTAACAAAACTAATCTCAAAATTGGAAAAACTATGGCGGAATCAGTGCTCTGCTACGGGTCGAAGTCTGGTCTATTAGTGGAGTAATGAAAAAAGAATAAACGCAGTAGAGATGGATCATCTATGCAGAAGTGCTCGCTTATCTAGGCTTGACCGAATACCGAATGAACAAATTCGAAATCGTATGGCAGCAATGAAACTACCTGGACAGAATTGAAAGGATATCCTTAGTCTGTTTGGTCGTCTATTAAGGATTCCAGATAGTAGGTGGCCAAGAAAATTTTTAAATGGTCCCCACTAGAAAGGAGAAAAAAGGGACGACCTAAAAGTCTTGGAATAAGGGCGTACGACAGGCTATGAGAGGGAGAAATTTAGATGAAGATGGATCGAGAGGCATGGCGAAAGGGAGCGGGGATGCGGCGTCCTAGCTGTTTTATAATGTACTAGCGAGATGCCCGTTCTTCGTAGGGACTGCAAATATTTTTCTTTCTAAATCTTAAACGAATTCTAGAATGCTCCCCTTTTCCCTCACTCAATACGCTAAACTAACAAACGCTGTAAAACAATATTGTAGGTAAAAACGAAACGATATTCCTTCCGAAAAAAGTTCTTCATAACCCTTTTATGCTTCACGTATCCCTCGAAATGTGTATGTAATTGTCGTTCTCCTTGTGTAGATTGATAAAACTATAGGTTTAGTATAACAATGAGAATAAGAATAATAAATGTACTTATAAATGTTGTATTCACAAATTCTAGCAGTTTCCACCACTTGGAAGCGAAATTTCAGAAATCCTTCTATTTTATTCTAAACTGGACACACAAATCAATAACTTTAACCTCTTTTTTAACTTCTTTTACTTCTACCCGTTTTTACTTCTTTCACAACAAAATTTAGAATAAAAACTTTAAACCCCTTTTCAAAGATTTAAAAAACACACATATGCCCAAAAACAATGGTCACCAGGACCACAGGAAATACGAAAGGTTCTATAATTCACCCCTGATCCAAATTCGCACTTTTAGGAGTTGATCGGTGCACAATCCTGAATTACATTTTTAGGAACTACTTTGCCAAATACTGATATCGGGAGTTCCACCAACCCGTTCCCAGTCAGGACAGTATCCTGTGTATGTAACTATTTAAGCCTGTACGGTATTAATTTTTAATTATAGCAATTTCCGTTAAGTTGAATTTATGTAAAAATATATGCCCGTTGATATAAAATTATTGGCTATTGAGTTTATTACATTTTTTTAGCTCCAGCAGAACAATCACTCTCAAATCAGGTTAGGTTCATGCATTATTAAAATTATTTCACTTAAAAGTTGTTTAGTCCAAGGAAACTTACTTCAAAAAAATATATGACAGTTCTACAACTGGAAACGTCAAACTACGAAAGTGTCGAGATAATATCTATTACAAAACATGAAAAATGTAAGTAATTTCTTTAAATACTTTATTCACTTTATTATAACTTTTACTTTTAGATCATTTTACAGCTCTCAACTCAACACAGCAAGATCCGGTCCCCAGCAAATCGCCTTCCTTTCAACTGCTCACCAACCAAGTATGGATGTATAAACTACCAATGGCTGCAATGCCCTATATTCAAATATGACAATGTCCTTGTTACTTCCACCAAGAAGCTCGATAAGATTCACAACCAGCGACTGCAATACCTTTCATCAAATCTCACAAGATGTTCACAACTTCCAACAAGAAGCTCGACGAGGCTCACCAACAGTGATCTTTATCCAAATCTCACAAGATGTTTATAACTTCCAATAAGAAGCCCGATGAAGTCCATCATCAATAAATGCTTTGTTCTTTATCCTGTTCATATGTAAGTAACCAACAATAAACTCAGTACAGCATCCAATTCCAGGAAAGATTATTTTGTAGATCGCAGCAGTTCAACTTCTTATTGTTCTCCTGCCATGAAACTCCTTATCCATTAATCCATTATACCATTTTTTCTAAATTCACTTTTTTCCATCTCGTTAATTTACCACTAAATACCCCCTTTTATATATCAACCAGATCAATAAATCATTTCATAAAAGGGATTTTATTTAGAACTTTTGGTTTTAATCAAAATACGTTTTACATTTTAGAATCAACATTTTGTTAATGTTTTTTTTTTCTAATAATGCAATTCACCATAGCAACATATTTCATCCAGTTTTTTTAATTAACACCCTGGATTACATATTAGTACAAGCTATTCATTTTTGACATATTGATAGACTTTTTCAAACAATTGCTTTTCACCTTAATTCAAGATATCCGATTGCCATTTAATATAAAATATGATCTGAACTCTGATATTACTAAACAACTATCTCTACTAAATCAAACATTATTCAACATATATGCCAGAACATTTCTGATAAAAAATTGACCTGTTTACAGTATTTGTATCCAATCTCTTATTAATTAAATAAATCTTAAATATTTATGTTGTTCTTTTACTACATCAATCCACCCTTGTACAGTTTAATTATTAATTAATTTATCCTTCCATACATAATCTCATACCTAGGAATACTTTCATAAATAACTAGCAGTCTTAGAATGCTACCACAACAATAATAAACAGTTGATGTTAGACCATACAACTTTATAGCAAAATGATTAGGATTTTAATACAACACTTTTAAGTTAGTTACCTAAATATTTAAAATACCTAGCTACTTATTTCGTTCACGCCATTTTAAAATTCTCTAAAACTATTTTTAGTCTCGTTAAGATTATTTGAAATATCGGAGACAATGTTTATTTTTTTCGCACACCGTTTTATTTAGTTGCTACCTCTCAGACGGCTTTACATTTTATTTTCTTGGGTTTTAGTATCTTTAATAAGACTCCTGTTAAATCTATTTTTAATTTCATTAAACTACTTATAATCTTTTTTGTAACTTTCCAAATCGTAAAATGACTTTTATTGCATTAAAACTACATTTACTACTTTGTTAAAGAATTTAAAATCTAATTTGAGTCACTTCTTATGTGGAACTCATAGTATACCTATTATCCAAAAATGTTTTTTGTAATATAGCTTTTCCATTTGTAAAACTAAATCTATCAAACTATAATTGAAACGAAAAAACTATTAAACTTAACTGTTGGTAAATGATAGTTGTTATTATTAAACGATTAATTGTAAGTGAAATAAAAATGTTAGGCAACATAACAATTCTTTTACATTACTACTGTTTTCGTACAATAGTTGAAATTCATATACCAACACTTCATATCCCAAAAGCTGTTCATTTTCTATTCACATTTTTATCAGAATATTTTTCTCAATTTACTCCAGATTTAGGCTTCCATGGTTACAGTCGGATTCATTCCACTTGTTTTCGTATTTTTTATCTACAACTGCTTGGATAAAGCCTTACGTCACTCATTTGACACTATTTCCGTTAGGTAATGAAGTTACACAAAAGTTACTAGTGCTGTAATGAACCTCCATTACACCACTAGTGGTGTAATGCTTTATTACCTAACTGAAATAGTATCAAATAAATGACAATGACATTTTCCTACTAAAATCTTTTTGAAAATGACAGATCTGACATTTTTCTTAATGCACTTTTCTCAAAATATGACATTCAGAGAACAACTTTTCTCAATTTTGGGCAGTTGTAGATAAAATTTTGTACAATGCATCATTAATACACTTGTGTGTTTACACACACGTATATTAATGATGCACTTATCCCACTTGTATAGTAAATAACTATTATTCTATTGAGTCAATAGCAGAGTATTTAAAGAAATGTGTCTAGATTCAACAGTTTTTTTAAATTCTAAATCCCAAATTCCCGAAATTAGACACTTCGATACCTTAAGATATATTCGTAAACGAAAAGTAAATAATCTTTATATTGTTAGGCTTCATGCAAATATTAATATTTATTTTTTATTCACATTTATAACTATTATCTCATATTTAAAATGAGGAATTAAACCTGCACAATTTTAGTTGTGTGGAATTACTTAAATTGCGGATTCCTGTTTAGGAATTGTTTCATATTGCTCGAACTATTCCTAAAATTTGTTTTCTAAATTTCGAAAAAACAGTGCTTGAATATGAAATAATCTTCGATACTACGAAAAATGTGGAAATTTTGTGGCAGAGGTTCATAACACGATTTTAAAGAGATATGACAAACCCAAGGCAATCAAGAGTATCTAATTAATTATGTGTGAGTGTGTATACGAAAAAAGCAAACCAGGCGAGAAAAAGTACTTATATAGGTGTACTATTCAGAAGACTGAATTAATATCTTCTTCTATTCTGCTTGCATTACATTGTGCTTCAAAACTGGAACTGAACTGTTTAGTATAGTTAATAAAATCATTCCAAAACCATGGTCATAGCGACGTATTTACAAACAAAATATAATAAATTTTCTGCACTGAACTTTTATTGTAGATTTTGTTTTCAATAATTGTGATATCACGGAACGTTCGGCAGCAGAGGTCGTAGAACTGTTTACGTAACATTTAGGATTTTTTAAGTGTTTACTTAATAAAAAAACTTGACAGACACATTTGTCAACTTCGTAGTAATACATTGATATATTGGAGGTACTCTGGTTTACACAACCACGGAAAATCTGAATACAGTTTTTATGAGGAGACATATTATGTAAATGCTTCAGGAATGTTAACTCATTAAGTATAGTTTGTTCACTTTTTAGGAGGAAAAGTAAGTCTGTATAGACAGTAGTTCGATTATATTACGGTCTTTGATAAATTCATTCATTAAATGTTATCAGTTTCTTTTATACCGTAAAATATTGTCCCAGAACACCATTATAATTTCTACGTTAGTTATGTAGTTCTCTGTTTTTCTATGTAATACAGGTTGTTCATATAGTCATAAGTCTAGAATGTGTCCTACCCCCTCCACCTAATACACTAAACCAACAAACGCTGTAAAACAAGTGTAAGTAAGGAAGAAATAATATTCCTCCAAAACAAGTTCTCTATTTCACGTACCCCCTAGCGACAAAAATATATGTACAAATTAAATTCTTTATTCATAAATTATAGCTAGATCTAAAATGGACTCACATAATATCAATAACTGTAGTCCATTGTCCCTTTTAACTTTTTTCCCCTTTTTCGCCCATTTATGGGAGATATTTTTAAAAACCCTTAAATCGCTTTCTAAACATTTTAAAGAGACATCTATATGCCAAAAAGAATGTTGTAACTCAACAAAGACAATAGTAACTAAAGGAACCTTCCTGCCAAATTTCAAGTTACTGTTACCAAAGGTGTGTGTTGTTGAGTCGTTGCTTTTTCTTTTGCACATATAGATTTCACCAGGATTCCCGTTTCAATCGCTTGAGGTGGAGTTTTGAAAAACTCTCTCCACCCAATTTTATTTTAAAATGAAACCACAGTTAACAAAATTCATAATGTTAACCCCCTACCTCTTTTCAGTTTTTCCCATTTTCACACCTTTAGGGGAGAAATTTTAAAAGACCCTTACATTTCTTTCTATAGATTTTAAGAAGACATCGATATGCCAAAAAAGAATATACCAACTTAACAAACACAGAAGATATGAAGGGTTCTATAATTGACTCCAAATGCAAATTCGCACCTTTAGGAGTTGACCTGATATGTTTTTAAACATTTCTATTGGAAACATTTAAAAGTAAACACCAAGTAGCACTACTCTACGTAACAAAATGTCCGAGTACTAGTGGTTACGACTCTGTGTTGTTTACTCAGAGCTTTGACTTTTTTTATATATATACTGAGATGGTTTAAAGTTCACAATTTAATTCTGTATGCAGAGAGAAATATTGAACAAAGTCAATTAAAGCATAAAGTTGAAATATTTTATTTAATAGCAATCTAAACAGTAATTGAAGTTATTAAATGCATTGGTAAGAGGATGCAAAAATCATAATTAGAGAGATAAAGGCAGGCATAAGCAAAGCAGATTTCAGAGGGATTGAATTTGAAGTTTGAGTAAAAGAAAGATTTACGATCGCTAATATAATATAAGTAATATGATAGGTTTGAGCATATTTGAAGCCGAACCAAATGAAAGTAAATAATACAAAAGGTTGGTTATGTGCATAATGAATATGAGCGTAGAGTTATTAATAAACCTACAGGCCAGTGAAAAGCAAGCATACTGAAAGGTAGATAGAAATCGAAGCAAGATAAGATAGAATTTGCAAAGAGCAATACAGAACGAGGGCAACGGAAATAAAGAATAATCAGTGACGTGTTTAAAATTGAACTCAAGTGCCAGTGCATTTTAAAAAGTGTTCATAGCAGAGCAGTGATAAATAACGTTTTGTGTGACGCGAAAGAACAATTTTTCTGTATAAGAAATAGACAATTTCTAGTTTTAAGCAACCAACATGTTAATCAAATTGTATGCTTTTATGTGAAATTGTAACTAACACTTGTTTCCTTTAAACAATATCAAGTCGCGGTTACTAGGTAACGCGATGCTTTTTTGTTAAATAATAAGAAAAAAATCTTGCAATTGACAAGTTGTGGGCAAATGATGCTCCTCAATTTTATTGTTTTAATACAATAAAAGATATTTTCCAAGTATAAAAAGTATACCAAATTATTCTACAAGTTACCGGACACATATGGGAGTGTTAGTAAAAGTGTTCCCAGTAAAAAATTACAAGTTTGTGCAAACCAACTTCGGCTTTCGATCGGCACCGAGCACCTGGATATTTCGAGCTGCGACACCGGTCCATTTGAGCTTTAGAAGCTAGGGATCGCAAGTACTATAGACCAGGAAGAGGTATAAGAGCATCCCAGAATAAGATTTGGGGCCAGGAAAGCGATTGGCGAGAATTTCAAAGGCACGGTTTGGCATGTTTCTATGTAGTTGGAGTCCGGAAAGCTAGTGTACTTCGAGAATACACCTTGCTGAAGAGATTCATCGTTTTTCCGAACGTCTAGGTCCGGCCCAGTTCGAGTAAATCGCGTGGCGTCACCAAAAAATGCGATTTTGGCCAGGATTTGGAGCTATCACAGGAAGTCAAACAAAAGATAGCTAGCGTTGTTTGACGTCACAATCTGAAACAAAATCAAGTTAGTTGTTGCTAGGCGGGAGATTTGCTTCCGTATACCTGTGGTTTCTTGCAAATTTCGCTTTTGAATATCAAAATAAAGCGATGTATGCACCCGCGAACCTTTTGTGGTTAAGTCAAGTTTGTGAGGTTATGAGTAATTGAATGGAGTATCGCGGTTGTACAAAAATTTTGCGTATTTGAGATACTCTGAGTTAAATATTATAAAGAATAATTTTAAAATAAAACTCAAATTTGAACCTAACCTGAGATATTAGTCCTGTGTTTTTCCGGAGAGAGCCCAAAGGAATATTGCAATTCGATAAAATATTGCTATGACACACCTTTTAAGTGCCAAGCATGTATTTCATTAGATAATCAACCATTAATTATGTTATAGCTTACTAAGTAAACTATGCCTTGACCCTTTGAATTAATTAAATATCACAATGATATTTACTTTTTATCGAAAACTCTTATTTTTCAGGGCTGGGTTCATCAAATCTAGTCTGCTACTTTTTGAAGCATTAAAAATTTTAACCTTAAATTCTCTGACTATCAATGACGTTAAATGTCAAACTTGACTTTCAAATTAAGTCAATAAGGTGTACTGACAAATGTATCTCACATTGACATTTACTACCATTCAAATACTTTATGCAATTATTAACCTCAGTTTATGTCACTTGCTTTCAAAATTGATAGTTATTCAACATTTATTTATTAACTTATCTTAACGAACCTGTATTAGTTGCTTATGTCCTCACCAAAAACAACACTCACCACTGTATTTCGTCTTGAACAAACCACAGCATTCAGCAACAGCAAACTTCTTTTTGACCTGTCAAACTGACGTCGGCTCCAAAATCCAGTCCTGACTCGTTCTAGATATCACTGTTCCTCCTAGCTGCTACTGCTCTTTCTGGATACAACCATCACAGCTATCAGCAACCCCTAGATATCCTCGTCACACGATCTGTTGTCCTGGTAAGTTTGTCTCCTTCAATTGATTCCAATTATAACTTTGTCCCATTTATTTTCAGATACTCAGACGTCTCAAGCACCATGCACCAATTTAATTAATAATTATTGTAAAATTACCTCTTCTCATACCGATAGGGCCACAATTATATATAACAGCAATGAGATAACATGAACAAGAAAATAACTCATATTGCTTGAGTAAGAAAGAGATAAACATAGTAGCAAATATTCGAGAAGGCTTGACACTTAATTTAATTATGACATTTGTCAACTAAACATGCCTACTAAAATAATTTTCTCGTATGGCCATTTCTTTCTTACTCATGCATTCTATTTTGTTATTCATGTTATCTCATTGCTGTTATATATAATTATGGCCCCTTCCGTATGCCGCTTGAACCAATAAATCCAATCTCCATCAACTATTATTATTTTTTCATATACCAGGAGAATGCGAGGTCGCAGTGTTTTCTGGAAGACTGAAGACATTAGTGGTTTAATGGTAGCCGCAGGTTGGGGCTTGCCAAGTGCCGCCGCCAACACTTAGTCCTTGGGGGTGACATCCGAGCTCATGAGGTACGGCATACCCTTGGGGAGCTTCTTCGAGGCTTACATAGCTAACCGCTGTAAGGTTCTACAGCAATTTCAAGCTGAAACTACCCGCCCTCTGTAACGAAGTAATAGATGCAATCTGAGCACGATGCCATTAAACGACTAATATCCACAGTCTTGTGGCAGTAAATGTGAAACCATGTTAGTCTGTTTACAACCAATGCATTTCATCAAATCCACAATCGCGTGCTAAGCCGCTATATATTTCGAGTTCAGAATATGGGATTGCGTCATATTTTAATGAGTGACGTCAACAAAAACCTGCGACGGTTACGTGCCACGTGGAACCGGACTAAAGTGAATTGTCAAAGAACGTGAAATATATTTTTGAGAACTTTCATTTTAGTGTTAACGTTCAACCTTTTATTGGTTGTATCTTATGCAAACTGTAAATGCGAGTAGAATTTAGCTTTTAATCCGTAGCCATTCAACTAAATATTAATATTTATTATTTACGGCTTATATTATTTGCGAATTATCGTTTCATATTTCTCTTATTTCTATGTATGTGAACTAACATATTGTATATTACGTTCATGTGAGCAGCCATGGCTTTTATTCCTAGAGTGGTTGGAGTATTTATTTTCAGAATTAAAATTGTGTACGAGACAAGCTCGGGGTAAAACGGCGTTGGCATTCGCATAGCCACAACTGATGTAACAAACGGGTCTTGTACATTGACGTCTGAGCTAACTAGAAACTTAAGGATAATCAAAATTAAAATAATAAAGCTTCGGCTTCCGTTTGGCACACAACATAGAAGTGCTGAACAAATGCCGCGTTTCACGCTGGATATCTCTAAACGACAAAATTTCATTTATTTACTCAGAAACTTTCATCTTAAGTACAGACAAAAACACTGTTTTTTGTTTATAGAAGCGAAAGGTTGTACAGCTTGTAAAACAGCAGTGGAATGACAAAAGACCATAGGCTTCGGCCTCTAAAAGCTTATATAGGACAATATCTTTTTTAAAAACAAAATACCCAACAAGAGATCTAATTAATCTAAAAAAAAGGGGTCTGATTTTTTCTCAACCAATAAGGGTCGACTAGAAAAAACCAAAAATAAATTAAAAACTTAATTATAAATAACTTAAATAATACTACCTAACTAAAAAATTAAAGTACAGAATGAATTTGGTCGGATAAAAATAAATGTTTTTGACGGTTGCCTGTAGTTGGGGTATATTTCTAAAGCTATGCCTCACCGGAGTTCCGCTAAACGCGCTTAAATACTATACGAAGATAAAAGAATATTAATCATGACATTCGCTAGGGTTATCGAAGAATAGCAGTTTTGCTTATGGTTGGGATTACTAACTGCGTTCGCTGTCTCTTTTTTACCTTTGAAAGAAATATGCCGATTAACGATTTTAGCTAAAATAATTACTTCTCTCTTGATTTTTGACGCTTAAAGATTTGGCTGTGCCTTTCGTTTCATAAAAGTGGCGCTAACTGACATCTGATGCTCGTTAAGACCTAATTTGAGTTGCCCATTTCAATTTATGTGTAACATTTCGAAGTGGTCTTAATTCAGATTACGTTCTCTGTTGAGATTCAGACTATTGTTGACTTGCTTCGTGAAGCTATGAATTTGGCTGCCGTGCGATTTAACGCGGCTTTCCAATAACTTCCAATTGCGAGCAGAAATTCTAATTTCATTGCATCACATTGTACTGGTATTAGCCTAATTTCGTTTGCTTCACTAAGAAATACAATAAAGACAACTTGATCAAAATGGAGCAAACAGTTTGTTGACATTTGGTGGGTCTTCTTTTCCACCCATATTATGTGATATTTGTTTCGAATAGCTAAGAATTCATTATTGTTCCCGATTCTTGTTTGTGAATAGTTTCAGGATAGCACAGCGATGTTTGGTAAAACGTGAATATCTTTGTTGATAACTTTGTGGTGCAATTCCATTATAATCTTCAGATATTTATTGAGTCTACACCTCCGAATTATTCGGCGTCCGATTGACGGAAGAACGTTTGTCATATCGAGTAAGCTCTTTAAGTACAAAACCTGTGAGCTAATGAAGCCTTTATTACAGAATTTTTTATTTATGATTATTCTACTTATGGTGTTTGCTTTTTTGACCTCTTACTTGAAAACATAGTGACATCAATTATTTTGATAATTCACTTTCTTGAAATATTCCAGCTTATGCCAGTTTTGTCCTTCAAAGCAGTAGTACTTTATATATCCGTACTTTCTAATTTAATTAATAAAACACTAAATTTAGATTTGTAAACGACATGTCACCATGTCGCGTATTTAATATTATTTTGATCTAAATATTATAAAATTTAAGATATAGTACTTTGGTACGAGGAAGTGTTTTTATTTGCCTCCATATACATATTAAAATAAACATCAAATTTATATCTTCTTATTGCTGTAATAAATTACCGCTTATTGAATATTTTGCGTATAATAAGGGTACATTTTTGACAGCTTATATTTGAAATTTAATCTTGCTTGCAATTTAAATTATGCGAATTCTTGTTTATTTAAATTGGTGAAACATGTATTTCCTTGTATTCAGTTTAGTGTTAACCCACTCTCTTTTGCGGAATTTAGTTACCGAGTACCACAGGACCATTTTTGAGTATTCACAATTCGCTATCTTGCTTGCTTTGAAGGGTGTTATGATGGTCATCGATTAGATGGGTATTAGAGCGTCCAACGGTTAAGAACATGTTAAAGTTGTTTCGCTTATATGTACGACACACTTAACATTAAACAAATTTCAAATGTAACAGTATTAAATACAGTCCATTTCTTAGCTCTAACTAAATTTACACGAAATTTCAACTCAAATTATAAGAAATATTATCACTTAAATGATTTGACATATGGAAACACTTGTATTTAAAAGTGTTGCCCCATTGCTTTATAGGTTCAAATTCGGTGTCTACGCTTCAAATTACCTATGTACGAAGCTTTTGTCTAACTTTATAACATACAAATTGACGAGACTTGACTAGCACTGTTGTGCTATCTGAAATATGTCATATAAAAGGACATCTTGTTAGGGATGAAATATTTGATGGTTTTGGGGTGCATTATTTTTAAGTTTTAATTACTACGCTTGCCACGCCTGGAATGTAATATGATCTTGACGAACGTATTAGGCATTGGTTCGAGGTCAGTTTTTCGGGGACCCAGACGCCACGTGCAACCAATCCACCGTATCAATGGGGCTCGGGTAGAAATGAAATTCAAAAATAAAGAGAACGTTTGGGGTTGCGACAGAGGCGCGACGTGTGAGTGAAAGTGTGCTGTTTAGCGTAATTATTTCTTGGCGTAAGCGATTATATGCGAAACAAGTAATTATATTGTGATAAGTTGCAATGAGGCGAGGCGAAGCTGCGAGCGTAGCTAGGCGTATTAGTTGGTAGTAAATAAATTAACTAGAGTAGAATGTACGTACGATCGTAGTCAGTTGAATGATGTTTGGTAGATTTTTGGCAATTACAGCAAATGATAAACGTCAGAGGTTCTTGCTTGTGCTAGTAAATTATTTGATAATCAAAGGGTTGGACCCCGCAGGAGCACGTAGTCCGCACAGTGGTCTGTGGAAGCACGTAGTTCCACAATCGGAGGCACGTAGTTCCGTAATGATAATGAGCCCGCGAAAGCACGTAGTTCCATAATGGGCAGTAGCCTAGCAAGATTTACGGTAATTACTGTACTGTGAAAGATCAGTATACTACGAGTTATTACCGACTCTGTACGGGTGTAACAATAGTTAATCTAGTGGTTTACTATTGGGCAGTATTAGCGAAAAGTACCGACAGCTAACTCAACCAGTGAAGGCGGCGATGAGGTGTCAAAAGGTTGAGGCTGACGGATGTAAGGCCCAGCATTGTGATGCCATTGCCTGGAGTACGGAGCGGCCTGGGGGGCGGCCACCCCCGGTGAGTACAATTATTATTATCGATGAGATTTACAGGTCAGTAAGTTTATGTTCTTTTACATTTAACTGCCTGCCTCCGCCACTGGGCCAAGGAATGTTCGAACTTGCACTGTTTGCACCCCGTAGCCCCCTTGTGGTCATGGGTGAGTTGCATCCACCACTTTGACATATTTAGGAAGTATCGGAATCTAAATTTAAATATAACACATAAACTCCCGTCTAACAATCTGAACCCAAAGCTAAGCTATAAAATAATATAATTTTCCTTAATGTGTGTCCGTGTGTCCGAGAGTCCGTGGCACATCTCAGGGTTCGGGCTTCACAGATGTTTATATTTGTTTAGGTTTTGTTTTTCTTATCTGAGCGCTCGGCTAGGGGCGTGACCTTTCGCGTATCCTATTTCACGTGCGCGTAGCGTGCCGTTTGCTTGTAAAATATTAAATATCAACCAAGACAACGTGTAACTAAAATTTCCATTCAATCCTATTTAAATTGACTAAGAAATTTCCTATGAACGATATGATTGTGAACCTAATTATTAATATTTTAAGGAATTTTACTGCAAAATCTAGGTAACTAACATATTAACTTATTCTAACTATATAAAGGGTTTTCCAATAAGAACGATATGATTTTAAAATGAAATAAAATAGAAACGATTTCAGATATAACCACACTTTTTATATTATCTTAAAGTACAATCGATAACGTTTATGTTTTGAATAGCACGTCGTTTAAATGTCCACCTCGGCTTCGCGTACACGAATCCAATTTTCGACGACTTTGTGTAATAAATCGGGCGTAATCTCACGAATGCAGCGTTCAATGTTCAATCTCAAAGCATCAGTGTTTGTGGTCTGTTTGCATAAACCTTAGATTTAAAATAACCCCACAAAAAGGAATCTTAAGGAGTCAAATTGTTTTTTCAGTCCTAACTCTTGAGCACGACGAGGAATTGATAAATTTGGATCTTCTGCAACACTAGCTCTTACAGCAGCAATATTCTCAACGGTTCTAGCATTTCGGCTTCTTACTGGTGTTTTTACATCGTGAAGAGTAAAATTACTTTCAAATTTCTTAACGATGCGACGAATGGAAAGCACAGAAGGACGATTATTTAAACCAAAGTATTCGCGAAGTGCGCGAAAAGTGTTCACACAAGAACCGCGATTTTCGTAAAATTTTTTGACAATAACCAAACGTTCTTGGAGCTAGTATTTAGTATTTAGAGTTTAGTGAACATAAATAACAACTAGTGACAGGTATAACTTTATCACCATGGTTACTAAATCATTACAAAATCATATCATTCTTATTGGAAAACCCTTTACAATTATTTCCATTATTAACAAAGGTCTTCCTGATTGATTGGTTGTAATCACATAACCTCACTTATTTCCATTTTGTTAAGTTTTGGTAGATTTAATGGAAATCATAATTGAATTTTGGTTGCTTTAAGAATAAATTTACTGGGAAAGACCACTCAGAGATACAAAACACTCGGACGTAACGAATTCAAGATTGGAAAAACGGCTTTAAAAACCAGTCTTAAAAGTTTCCGTGAGTATCTGTGTATCTCAATGTTATTGATACTTAAAGACCTTTTTAAACCAAAAAATTGACTTATTTTGCCGGTTGCATCGGGAAATACTAGTTTTCATGTTTTTTGAAATAAAATTATATAAAATATACTGTGCCAATGTTGCTCTCTATCCACAGCAATATTTTACGACTCTACCTCAATCTTGATTTCTCACATTCCTACTAAATTATTGTTTTCAAATATTGTTACTTTTTTACAATTTAGGTATTCGTTTGAAAATAATAGCTATTCATGTACCAAGGACGTAAGAGCGTATTTAAGGCTCGCGGCATAAAAATTAAGCCCAAGTCGTAGGATAAAAAAATTATTATGTATCTTCTCTTTTGTTGAAGGCATTCTATATCAGTGACATGTTGATATTTCTTAAAGTGAAATAAAATATTGCGAAGTCAATTGAATATTTATACCCAATTTATAATTTAAATCACATCCTAAGGCAGTTAAAATTCTAGAAGAGTTAAATCACTAACTATAGGCTCATACATTTTCATAGATTTTTTTAAAAATCTTGTTTACATAATTTTAAAATAAAACGAAGGAGTACAGATACAATTTACCTATTGAAACAACAAAAATTTTCTAAATTTAAACTGGTATAGCTCATACTCTTATAAACTTATTATATTTAATACAGGGTTACAAAGAATTACGATCTTGAATAGTCTATAAAATAAAAACTTCTTGGAGAACCATTTCAAACAAACTAAATTGCATGTTATTAATTCATTCGCCTTGAATACTAAAAATATATAATCAAGACTATAATATGCAAATATGTTTCCATACACCTAGCTGTGTGTATACGTCAAAGCCTACGTAGTAAATGCTTCTGTCTGTAATTTTGCACTCAATTTGAACCTCATTGAAATTATAATAGCTACCTACTCCAATTTTCTGCGGTTCTTAATACTTCTAGAAATAATGAATGTTACACGAACGTATCTTGAAAACGTTGTTTTAACTGCTTAATTGTACATAATCAAAACCTTGCAGATGAAGTGAAGACGAATGTAATTGACTCGTAAAAGAATAATGTGATGGTGTTGAAAATGGCCACTTTCTGCACTCTTATGTCAACACTTTCTGTATTCTAAGGTCAAGTGATAATTCAGTGTCAAACATTTATAGAGTACAGTCATATGGGTTAACTTTTGTGCCAATATTTTAAGATGGCTGATATTTGTCAAGGATGCTTTACTAAGATAGCATTTAATCAGCAAAAGATACCAAAAATACCACGCGACGTGTGTAAACCTAACCACCAATGCCGTCCAGTTTTGAAAAACAGCAAAGGAAAGTGGTTTTGTACATATTCCTCTTGAAGACTACGGAGCACTTCTTATAACGAATTCGCAATGTAGCTAGAACACCAAGGCTTGTAGTGCACTGACTGGAAATACCGAAGAAGTGGATCAATCGACGTTATCGGCGATTCAATAACAACTTCAGGCAAATTATTATGCCTCTAGGGACATTTACACATCAATGAGTAATTTTATTCTAACTACAAAACCTAAGATTAAGAACTTACTCAGCAGTATTCCTTAGATTTTAATAACTTAATTACACTAATATTAACGTGTACACTAGCGCCATGCTCTGCTTTTGCACTGACACAAATATCAAACTAGCTCGAAATGTTTAGTCCTCTTCAGCTTTCCGATCATATTCGTGTTATCGAGATGCTGGATGGCTGCGACATTGACGTGGTGAAAAATTCGGTGTTCATGACTCTTGGTAAATTTGCTAATGGCTTGGTCAACAGTGTCCATTTCTAAATCCCTATGGAGGTCACTGTTTCTGAAATACCAAGAAGCATTGGCAATACACCTTAATACTTTGTCTTGGAATCGCTGTATTTTTTCTAAGTTGTTCTTTTTTGCACAACGCCACAGCTGGATGGCATATGGTCTTAGGGGCTTGTGAATTTGTATGTACAGTAGCACTTTGTTAAGTATTGATAGAGAGGAGTTCCGTCCAAGCAGCCAATACATCTTTCTAAATTTAAGATCCGATTCATTTTTTTCTTTTTGACATGAGCATATGTTGATTTCTTTAGTTCTTGAAGTTAACATGGGCAGATTTATCTTCATTTAATTTAATTCGACATTGCTTAGTGCAAATGTTAATTTTGTTAACTGCAGATTTGCAGATTTATTGCCGCTTCTCCTTGATCTTTGCCTACAGTCATTATAGCTGTGGCGTCAGCAAAGGTGGCTATCGTGTCATGCTTTAATTCAGAAGTATTGTAACATGCTAAAAGGATCATTACGACAGCGCGCCAGCTTGTAATGGTACGAATCGGTATTTACGACAAGTCCAAACAAAGCTAAACGACCAGCGCGTAAGCTAACTCAAAATTGTGAATGTATTACATAGGACCGCTGCCCCAGCCCGTTACAAAAGGGTGCCAACTAACTTCAGTGGAGCGAGGAGAGTCCAACACGAGATCACACAGGGCAACGGCCTAATAAACGAAAAACAAATCTTAAATGCTAGAGCGCCACCACGATTCCTACACAATAAAAATGCATAGGTGAGCCCATCGAGAAAAAGTGGAAACATAATGGATTCACTATGTCAACTATAACCTTGGCAGTGTCTAGGTCAGCAATCCAAGTACAACACCATCGAACCTACCTTTCGAAGAACTCGCTTAAACAGCTGGCCAAGTTCCGTTTACACTGGAAAATACATACACAGATCCAGGGCCGCAGCTAGGGGGGGGGCAGGGGGGGTACGTTGCCCCGGGCGGAAAGATTTAGGGGGCGGCAAAATTATGGTAAAAAAAATTTAAATTTATTTTAGAGAAGTAGTAACCAAAATAATTTTTCCGCTCCTCGTCGTATTATAATAGCCGATGCAATTGAAGAAATAAGAATTTAACGATTTGACACAGTGCAAGAGGAAGAGCATTGGTGATGCAGAATATACGGGACAGCAAGACAGTGTCATGACTCATGAGTGTAGAACACTGTTTCAAGGTCGGCTGCTATCAGTCTCCGCGCGCGCCCTCCACCAACCTTCTTACCACCTGGAGTCTATTAACACAATGACCCTGCTCTGAACTGAGCTTCTCTCTCAGCTGTTAACGATTCGTATAATTTTTTAGAGTGGTTGTTTACAGTTTATTAGTGGTTGTTTGTAGTTAACTAAACGAGTGTTTGGACATCGTCTGAAAAACGTAAATCTCTACTACTATCTACCATCAATACGGTAAGAACTACATAACCTTAAAATTACTTATATTTTACATTAAGTCTACTCTGCACAACGGTATCTCGACAATTCCGTGCCGCCAATTTAGCGCACGACAATTGTACCGTTTAATTTATTTATTTTCTTTTAGAAAACCTTTTCTTAGAAAATCAATACCGGTACGATAAATGAAATACTTTTATGACAATAAAAGATTTACTTTGATTTGATTTTACTTCAGTGTCTTATTGGCATGGACTACTAGTTTTCTCATAAACCTATACTCTTTTCAGGGCAACACAATTACAATGGCTGATCGGAAAAAACTGTCTGGTGCTGCGTACAGGAAAAATAAGATGCACAAAGAAAAGGAACTCAGCAAGTTGAAAGACGCTTTTAAAAAGTATTTGATTCCTAGAACCTCTACTGATATTAGGCCTACCGTTGCTACCACTTTAGGACCCAAAGGTTAGACAATTTAATGCATATAAAAATAAAGGCGATATAGCTTTCTTAAATGATCTTATTGACAAGACTGTTAAAGGATCTATAAAGCTTAAATTTAATATTACAATATTGCCTATACTCTCTCTATTGTGTATGATTTATTAACATGACAATATTACTTTAAATACCATATAATTTTTACATGTCTCAAATATTTTTAAAGTTTTTTATGGCAACGACATCTGCCTGTCTTAAAATTTTTACAAGTTTAGTCAAATTTGTTTGTTTGTTTTTTTTAATCATCAAACTTTAATTGTAAATTGCAATTTTCCTATTGAGCAAAACTTTTGCTTGAATAAAAATTCCCCTTTCGCTCTAATCAATTGTTTTCTTATCATGATTGGATTAGAGACTGCAGACTGATTTCTTATTCTTTGCTTATCATGATTTAATAATAACAATGTCAAATCATTATAAATAATCAATGCACGACTAAATAATCAACAATAAAAAATACTCCTAGCAATAGCCACGTGTTTTGTTACAGGCCTAGACTCAACTACGATGTGTAATGATTTAAACAATTCCGATAGTATATCGTCTGCCAACATGGATGAAGCTAGCGATCTAATCCAACAACAAGAGGGTAATTTGACACTTATACCCCCACTAGCGCTTTCTGAAGCAAACGAAAACATCCTTGCCACTGAAGATAATTCAAAAATGAGCACAGCCGAATCTAACTTTGATTTTAATTATAATGATCCTGGTACATGGCCAACAATCTTGTCTGATGCCGACAGGTGTTATATTACCAAAATGAGAGCAGACTGCAGCTACACGCCAGATCTCTCCAACAGCAAAAGAGATGGAAGAATGCTTACAAAAGATTGGTTTTTGAAATCTTTAAAAAATGGCTCATATGTCAAACGGTCTTATTTGGCTAACAGTGAGACTAAAGTTTATTTGTACTGCGTTCCATGCAGACTATTTTCTCATTCTTTTGCCCACGAGTCCAAGATTTCATCTTTAGCCAAAGATGAAGGTTTTGTAAAGTAGAAAAAGATTTATGACAAAATACCAGAACATGAAAATTCCTACAATCATAAACGTTTTTTCTGTATGTGGAAGTCATTAGAGTCATCTATCGGAAAAGGAGGAATTGACAAAGAACTCCAAGACGCCATTCAAAAAGAAGAATCTCACTGGAAGGAAGTCTTACACTGCATCATTGATGTTATTTTATATTTAGCAAAGCAAGGCAGTCCATTTAGAGGCACAAGTGAAAAAAGTGACTTTGAAAGCCCTGACAGTGGAAAATTTCTTAACACAGTAGCTCTTATTTCCCACTACAACGCTCCACTTCGACATCACATTGAACGCCATAAGAAAGGACAGCTAAGCTATTTTTCTTCGGAAATTCAGGATGAGTTTTTAGAAATTATTGCTAATAAAATAAGACAGTCGATAGTGGAAGATGTTAAAAAAGCAAAATATTTGCCCTAATGTTTGACTGTACGCCAGACATTAGCAACCACGAACAAATGACAGAGGTAATCAGATATGTAAATATGAGTGAAGAAGGACCTGAAATTGTGGGGAGTTTTCTAGATTTTTTTGTTGTTTCTGAAAAAACCGGCGAAGGACTGTACCAAGAAATAATCAAAAGGTAAATGATGATGGTTTGAATATAAAATTGTGTAGAGGCCAATCGTATGATAACGGTGCCAATATGGCCGAAAAATACAACGGAGTACAAACTCGAATGTTGGGAGACAACAAATGCGCATTTTTCGTTCCGTGCTCTGCACATTCTTTAAACTTAGTCGGTGTTCATGCAGCCGATGCTTGTCTGTCAGCTCAAAATTATTTTGGAGTTTTGCACTCACTTTATAACTATTCAGTGGGTCCACTTCAAGGTGGGAAGTGCTTCAACATTATGTTCCCCAAACGCTAAAATTAGAAAGTAAAACTAGATGGTCAGCTCGACTTGAGTCTGTAGAAGTTGTCTATAAACATACTGGGAAAATCTTCCTGGCTCTTGAAGAGCTATACGCTAATGGATCTAGGCCAGAAACTAAAACTGAAGCCAGAGCTCTGATGAGCCAAATGAAAGAATTTAAATTTACAGTGCTGACTTGTTTTTGGTTCAGTGTACTAAAAATGATTGATAGGGTCAATAAATTTCTCCAAAGAAAAGATGTAACAGTTGACGAAGCAGCCAGAAATATCCACGGATTAATTAATCTGTTGTCTTCAAAGAGAGAAACCTTAGCACCAGAAGCTTTGGCAAATGCTAAAACCATAGCGGAGGAGAATGGTTTGGAAACCGAATTAAAAGAAGAAAGGAGGAGAAAGAAGAGAAAGATGCCCGGGGAAGCCTGTGAAGATGAGGCATTTGGACTAACACAAGAAGAAAGGTTCAGAAGTTCCCTAATGGAAATAATTGATAGAATCCTGAGTGAAATGAACAACAGGTTTACTGCACTAAAAGATATCAACAGTAAATTTGGGTTTTTAAGTGGTTCGCAGATAAATGAAACGGACACTAACACATTGAAATTAAGATCTAACGCATTGGCTGACAGTTATCCAGAGGACTTAAGCAAAGAGGAGCTGGTCAACGAAGTTGAAAGTTTAAAATACCATGCTCTTGAAATGGACAACAAACTGAGACAAGCCACTGCAGCTTCGACTTTAAAACTCATTTACGAACAACATCTGGAAGAGGGCTACCCTAATATGACAACAGCGCTACAAATATTTCTCACTCTTCCAGTATCTGTTGCTTCGGGGGAAAGGACATTTAGTAAGCTCAAGCTAATAAAAAATCACTTACGCAGTACTATGAAGCAGAAAAGGTTGACTAATCTAAGTTTAATATCAATTGAACATCAGAGAGCTTCGTCACTTTCTTTCGACGAAATTATAAAGACCTTTGCAGCAAAAAAATCCAGAAAAATTAATTTAACCTGTAAATAACTTGTTTTATACATATTACTTTTTCATACAACCTTTATATTGTATAACAGTATCCTGTACAATAAACTGATCCTATAGCTTAATCAATGTTTCGTTATTTTCCTCTATTAACTTTGCTTAATGTGGTAACATAGCTAATTAAGCTTAGCTCCAACATAAACGTATATTTAACATTCCTTAGATTACATGCTAGCCATATATTTTTACTTCTATATTGCTAGTAGGGTCTGGGAACGGGGGAAAACGTTACGGCGCCCACATAGTCTCACTGTACACTACGCGTTTCGTGCGCATGCCTGAGAATTCGAGCTCCGTGTAAGAGTTGGTTGTGTGTTTTACTTACGCTGTGGCCTCCCAACTTACACGCACTAGCAATATAGTACTATTAAATATATGATGCTAGCTTATATAGGAATAGTGCTTGAGGTTAAAATTTTGGAACATCTGAGGTTAAATGAGGAAAGGGGCGGCAAAACTAGGGCTTGCCCCCCCTGGCAAAATGTGTAGCTGCGGCCCTGCACAGATCGCATGCTTAATATCATAAGAAGACCACCGTAAAATAAGCATGAAATGTATTAGCAAAAATATGTAAAAATGCAAAAGCTTAGTACATAAAAATATAAAATGGGTTAGTAAAGGTTAACTATTTAAATTGCATAACGTCTTAATCTATTGAATAAGCGGTGAATTTGATATTAAATACTGCAATGAATGGTGAATGGTATGAACATTAAACTACTCAAAACACTGTTTCAATTAACAGCAATAAAAAGCGGTAATCGGCTAAGCACGGTACAATTGCGACACATACTTCAAATGCTACTAAATAAAGTTGAATAGGATCATATAATCTGACGGTAATAAACTAAACTGACAAGTAAGTAACTATAAAAGGTTTATCAAACCCAAAAATATACACAATGAATGTAACAATGACTGCAACGTCATGCAAATTATCTGACATTTTGGCAAAACACTCGGTACACTTATTTTCAGAAGCTTGGTTTAGCTATAATCGATGTCCTATGCTACTGCACACGGTCCATTTCCAAACACTGCAGATGGCCCCTAAAGGAACTGCACCAAATTAACGGGAAGCGGCTGGTAGACGGGACGGAACCATGGGATTATCCTCTAACGAGACACAATCAAAGCCCGCTGCGGAAAATTGGCAGGACGGTAGGAAACGGTAAACGGGAGCTTCGCCAAACATGATAAGCCGATACTGGGTTTTCACTGTGAGTCGGCCAAACGACGTTTTAGGGGTTGCCGCCCCACGATACGAAAACTCTAAGGCTCACAACGGTAAATAACAACGTTAAGTTCGCCCAACAACCACTGCTACCACGTGTAGTTCAATGAGTCCATAAAATTCAAAACACAAAACGTCCGTCACAACGACACGTGTTCGAATAACGGGATTAAAACATACGGAACGCACACTAAGGGAACAAAACGTTAGCCGGTAATCTCGCAATAAACGAAAGTAAGTCTCGCCTATGCCACCCGAAGAACGCGTGGCGGAACAACCACTTCCAAATCACTTGTTGCTCCTTGCAACGCCGGGTCACGTCTGTCCAAAAAGCGCGTTAAAACAGCTCGCATCGAAAGGTGGCGGGGGCTAAACTTCGTACTCACTCTCTCGAACACACGGCAACTGTATTTTATTCATGCTTCCAATACGTACAAAACTGCACGTCTGAAACGGACCGATAAGAAACACGTGCGCGGCGGGAGTAGACTGGATCGCTAAAGCTTACATTACACGGCGTGCGGAGCGACGTGCTTGGCGTGTAACTTGACGCGCCACGCGCCGTGAGAACGGGTCAGATCGACAAACTTGATGTGGCGTGTTGGTTCCCGCCCACTTCAAAGAAAACGCGCCGCGCGAGGAGTGGACCTACTCGGGTACGCAGTCACCGACACGTAATCTTCTGCTGTTAAATTTTTAAATTGAGTAGTCATTTACATTTTAAAGAGGCAACATGTGGACAAACGAAGTAATATCTGAATTTTTAAGGTTATACGAACAAGAACCAATAATTTGGAACCCTAAGCATGAGGAGCCTTTAGCTGTGCGACCCCATCCAAAACTTTTTTTTCTCTTCTTTTGCAAATCATCACTGTTTATGTAATAAGCGGCTGAGCTACCGAGCATCCGTTCACGACACCTGGACATTTTCAAATGCGGAAAAGAAAACCAGCGCGAGGCGCAAACTGCAGCGCCCAGGCGGCCTGAAGCTTGTCAATCTACAGGCCGTGAGATCGCCACTGTTCCAGACACGCATCGTAGCGTCACTCCGCACCCCACATGCCAGGCGCGTCGCTCCACAGGCAGTGTAATGCCACCTTAACACAGATGAATGCGCTAGAAAACCACTAAATGCCGGCACAAAATTCGAGATACTTATATACAGGCGGAATCGTAATTCGGAATCGAGAAAATAATGCTAAATAGCCGTACTTTCATACAAAGCATCTTCTTACTTAATTCTAAAAACTATATCTGAAATGTAAGACTTCAATAATTTTGAGAACGGTTTAGCAAAATCTTTCTTAATTTATAGTTAAGCCCCTCATACCACACCTTTTCGAAAACCTAGGCTACATCAAAGAAGGAGGTGGAACAAACTTTTTCTTCTTGGTCTTTTCAATTATGTCTATAAGCCTATGGACTTGGTCTATAGTTGAGTGACATTCTCTGATGCCAAACTTGTGCTCTGGGATTATGTTTTTGTGGTCAATAATTGGTTTCAATAGTTTAAGAAGTATTTTTTCAAACAGTTTCATAATTAAAAGGAGTAGGGAGATTGGCCTGTAAGACCAGACTTCATTTGGTAGTTTTCCAAAGCTAGCAATCATTATCACTTCTGCTACTTTCCATATTCTAGTTACATATTTTAGTCTAAAGGATGCGTTAATAAGGTAGGCAAGTTTTACTATTACTTTACGAGGAAGCTGTTTTAGAATTTCCCCATTAATTGATGCTTTCTTCGGGTTGACGTTTTCCTTAATTTCTGTGCTATTTTTTTTTTTTTTTTGGTAACGGATATGTGTTAAGTTTTTCCTGGGCAACATTTCCCCAGTCAATAATATCCTCAACCTCATTGTCTGGAATGTCTCTTCAAGAACCTGTACTTACAGAAATTTCTCCAATTTTGGTCTCGACAATTTTCAAAATTTTGTTCAGCTAATAAACTAGCAGCAAATACTTCATATTCGTGATATAAATAGAAAAGTTATCATTTTTAATGAAAATTTAATAGCACTTTTTGACGTTTTTTCTCCTCTTAAAACCTCCATATTCACGAAACCGAGAGCTTCTTGAATTACTAATACTGTTTGACGATGAGTTTAACGGATACTGCTATTAAACGTTTTAAAAACCACAAAAATCCTGAACAATGGAAATATTATAAATCGCTTAGGATATTAGACAAATGTGTTTCCAGATGTTTGGAAAGTTGCTAACATAGTACCAAGAGCTAAAACCAAAGCGCTATAAGAAATAAAGGATCTACGACCGGTGAGGATACTACCAGTACTATCGAAGGTTTTGGAAAAAATAATGGTTGAGCAGATAGGAGGTTATTCAGAAAACAATTCGCTGTTTCCGAATTATCAACGTGGTTTTCGCCATAATTACAGGTAATGCTTACCTTTACTTAATATCGCTGAAGACATATTGCGAGCAAGTGATGGTGGTAATCTTACAGTGTTGATATTGCTCGACTTTTCCAAGGCGTTCGATACTTTACATCATCAAATATTATATGCTATTTTATCTAATGTGGGTCTTGAGCAATCTGTTTTACGCTTAATTAAATCTTATTTAACCGGAAGACAACAGTGTGTGTATTAAATAACAAACGATCTAATCTAGGTGAGATAAAATACGGTGTTTCTTAAGGTTCCATCTCAGGTTCTTTATCGTTCATAATTTATATCACTAACTTGGTGTCGTTCTACTTGCTCCCGGCGCATTTGCGCCTATCTCCATTTTCGGCCCATTTGCGCCCCAAAAGAATGTGAACGGTAATTACTAATTAAGGTCTCATTGGCTTCCATGCTTGGAACTCATTCTGTAGTCATTAGGACACCCGAACTTGACCGACTAGTGCAGCGGTCTCCTACCTGCAAATTAGTTATTACAAAAACACTAAATTTAACCCTTTTTCGCTTAGCTGCCCTAACTTCTATGCGTTTCTTTTGGTAGTTTAATGTTTGTGTTTATTTGAGATTTATTTTAAAACTTTAGTGAGAGTTGTTACACTGGTGTCAAATTTATTGATTAATAATTCAGATTATTGTACTGATTAAGGCATTTTATCAGCGTGTCATTGACACCTAGTTTTTGAACATTATGTTATAGGAATTAAACAGTATTCTAACTAAACTAACTAACTTCGTATACTCGTATTTTATACATTTCGTTAAAAAGTATGAATACAAATAAATATTTTTATAACGGTTTAGCAGAGCTAGTTGAAATTTGACACACAGTTAGAAGTATTCTATGATCTAAGGTTACTTTCCAATTTTCTACCAGCATTTATTTTGAAGATACAAGGCCAACTTGATTTTATTTTAAATGGCACGAGGGTCAAGTTTAATATTTTGAAGTCTTTTTTCTAAATTCAATAATGTAACACATGCCCATCTTTAAAGGTAAAAAAAGAATTCAAAGTTAGCTTTGAAAATGCTTTTATTTATTTTATGGTCAAAGTACAGGCGGCAAAGGACCAACGATAGATAAAGATGACAAGGCTAACTAAATTTTACATTCTTTTAAACTAGTTCTATATTTTTTTTAAGTTTACATTAAAATAGATCACTAAATTCAGAAAAAAATATTATTTTCAAAAATATAAAATTAGACCTTTCCTGCCATTTAAAAAAAATAAAGTTTGCCCTATATCCCCAGAACAAATGAAGAAAGAAATTTGAAAAACATCTTAGAGGGTGGAATTTAAATAGTTTTAACCATACACTAAATTTCAACAAGTTTTTATGAACAGTTTTCATAATATTTAACTGTATCCATACTTTTTAGCGACCCCGTACAGTCCTCCATCCAGTTTTAGAAAATACATGAGGGAGTTACTTAGTTGAGGGCATGGCGCATAAGTTGCTATCTTAACAAAATAAAAAGGATGTACCATTTATAACTTTTTTAAATAGTTATTGTCAACTAATTTCGTTCTATTTTATTCAGGCGGATACGGCTGTTATGTCGAAAGTATATTTCATTTAATTACAATATCTTATTTATTAACAAAATTAATTGCGGGTAAAGTACTAGATCCGACTGTTAATAATTTTTTTACACTACTAGTCTCAGAACGCACTGTTATTGGCCTATCTTTAGGTCGTGAAGTTGATTTTCTCCACCACGGGAGAGAAAGTAAAATAAACAATTTTCACCGTGGTAACTAATAAATTTCTAAGTTACCAAATATGACTATTTTAATTTTGACGTTTTAAAGAGCTGTATTGTCAGGTTGACAGTTAAAATATGTTTGAAATTTGTTGGGAATTTAGGTATTAAGCCGTTCGGTAGTGCAAAAAATAGTATATACACCACGGTAGCGAATCGTCTTATAACCTTCGAGTTTTAGATACTTCGCGCTGCGCGCTCAGTATCTAATATACGCTCAGGTTATAATACTGCGCTTCGCTACCTTGATGTATAATATACTATATTGTCAAACTGACCTTCGCCTGAGTTGCATTTACTACAAAAATAGTATAGTATACATCAAGTTAGCGAAGCGCAATATTATAACCTGAGCGCATATTACCTTAGATACTGAGCGCGCAGCGCGAAGTATCTACAGCGCGAAGGTTATAAGACGAATCGCTACTGTGGTGTATATACTATTTTTTGCACTACCAAACGGCTTAATACCTAAATTTCCAACAAATTTCGAAAACATTTTAACTGTCAACCTGACAATAGAGCTCTTTAAACCGTCAAAATGAAAATATTCATATTTGGTAACTTAGCAATTTATTAGCTACCACGGTGAAAATTGTTTATTTTACCCTCACCCGTTGTGGAGAAAATTAACTTCACGACCTAAAGATAGGCGAATAACGGTGCGTTCTGAGACTAGTAGTGCAAAAAACGTATTGTCTATTTGGTAGAATAAAGACAATATTATTATTAAATACTCGATTCTTGTTTACTGAATCTGGCAAATATGACTAAAGCTTTAGTCGCTAGTATTCGTAACAGACAATACAGCATCCCAAAAATGTGTGGTTCACTTTTTAATAAAAAACCTAACCAAAATTTTATTCTATTATTATTTTTAGATTTTGCCGCTTCTGTTATTGCCCTTACAGTTTTTTAATTACTTCCAAAATCTGATCAGGTCTAAGTTAGAATCCAAAAGATTTTTAGTGAAATTTGGTTAACATTAGTAATTATAGTAGTTTTGTGTCAATCCGAGGAACAAAATCCTAGCCAAACGAAAACATTCTACACAGACGCCTATATATTTTTTGAAAGTAATGCTCTAATGTGTACAATAATCTGGATTATTATCAATAAATTTGACACCTGTGTAGCAACTCTTACTAAAGTTTTAAAATAAATCTCAAATAAACACAAACATTAAACTACCAACAGAAACGCATAGAAGTTAGGGCAACTACGCGAAAAATTGTTAAATTTAGTGTTTTTGTAATAAACAATTTGCAGGTAAGAGACCGCCGCAGTAGTCGGCCAAGTTCGGGTGCCCTGAAGACTAATGAGTTGCAAGCATGGACGCAAATGACACCTTAATTACCGTTGTCATTATTTTGGGGCGCAAATGGGCCGAAAATGGCGGTGGGCGCAAATGTGCCGGGCGTAAGTAGGCCTATATCCACTAACTTATGTAGTACCGCTTTAAATAATTGTAAATACCATCAATATGCTGACGACACTCTACATGGCATTTAAACCGAGTGATACTCTAATAGCCTGTACTATTATCAATGAAGAGCTAAAACAGTTGGTTAAACTATCTAAGCTGCATTCTCTTACAATGAATCCATTAAAATCTACCATGGTTGTATTTCCCGTACTAGTACGGCAAAAAATTTAGATATTGTATTGGACTCGGACCTTAGATTTCACGAAGTGCTATATTCTAAGAGCCGATTGTAATTTAAAATTTCTTTGCAGTAATAGGCATTCGCTTAGCAAGGAGGTCAAGAGTTTATTATGTGATTCATTAGTGTTGTCAATTTTTAATTATTGTTATATACTGTACGGGCCTTGTATTAATAAAACAGCTACTAGAAAAATACAGCTGGTTCAAAACTCGTGTCTAAGATTAATACATATCATACAGCGACTAAAACACATTACTCATAAAATAGTAGAAAGAAACTGATTGAACATGGAGAAATGATGTTATTTGTAAAGTGGGTGGTTAAGGTGTTCGTTAGAAATTAGACACACGAATAACTATACCAGTTTTAATATTCTTTATTTAACGCAACGGATTACAGACATAAAATTAAATGTGCGGATTTGCTACTATACTATTACACGTGTGGATCGAATAGGTCTTGTTAATCAGCATACATGTGAGCGTTTGTGGACCTGACACTTGGCTCGTGGAAATGCTCAAAGTAAATGTTCCACTAAGTATGAGATTAATATTAAACGCATTGAGGATCTGACTCTTTGCGTGTCTGTTTAACCAAAGTGGTTTAACAGGCGAAGACCTGATGTGCAATCATCCCTTAAGCTGCTCGCTTTCGTATATATACAATTTTCATACAATTACATAAGATTTCCTATTCTAGTCACAACAATGGCATTGTATCTATTGGACGAAGGGTCGACACACTTTCACTAGCGCGCACAAGGGTTGGAGGTTTATGATGCACCCACTGGACATTCACTCTCGATTTTTGAAGCTGCAGATTTACTGCCGTATTGTTCGTCCACTTTCGCTTCTTAATTAGACAAGTGTTCGTCAGATTTGAGAATTTCTTTTCGCTTTTGTTTGCAGGAACTCGTGGACGTTTAGAGAGTTTCTCTCTTTTGTATTCCGCCGTACAAATCACTTTTTGGCATCAGGCGTTTTTACCCCTTTTACTCGAAAGTTTTCAAATGGCACTTAAGCTAACTGCTCGCACTTCGAGAATTTTTATTGCACGCACTGTTTAATTTTATGGGCGAGTTTCCTCTTCTTGGCAACGATCTTTTATGATTTATTGCTCCGCTACATTTGCATTCTGTAGTTTTTTTCATAAAGTTATGATATTGAAGTCTTCACCATATTTATATACTCCTGAACAAAATTAACGCATCACAAAAAAAAATATTGGGAAAACTAAATGTTTCATATTATTATAAATGTTAGAGCTTTGCAATAGTAAAAAGGAGTATTATAAAAAATTAGCGGAAATTTATTGTGTATTTGAGGGAAACAGGAAAACTTTACAACTTATAATAATATGAAAAATTTAGTTTTCAGAATATTTCTTTTGTGATGCGTTATTTTTGTCCAGGAGTAATAAAATTAGATTTCGAACTTATGTGCACAATTTGAATCTTCGACACAGAGACCTATTAAGTTTCTCTTCACATCGTACTAAATTATCCAAACCATCTTTTACTTATAATATTTCAAGTTTATATAATGAATTGCCTTATAGATGGAAACGTTTGTCTATACGATCCTTTCCAGGGGTGGTGTGATGCTTACAATTTAGGTTTTTTTTTTCTGCTGAGTGTATATCAAAATGCTACAATGTCAACAGCGTTGTAGAGGATATATGGGTGTCCGTGAACTTTTAAACAAATTTATGGGGTGGTAATGATTTTCCTCCCCCAACATGCTACGGATTCTAGTAGTCAATGTTTATCTGATTGGTTTTTTCTTAATAAATCTTAAACAATTTAATAAGATCTCAAATGTAAATAATACGATTTTGGACTTGATTTTGTTTGAATCGCTAAATATCAACGTATATCAATGTTAAAATCCTTTTGTAACACAAGTTAATCATCGTGTGTCACTAAATATCTCAATTAATTTAAAATGTAAAAAACTTCTCTCTATATCATATGTAAAAGTAAAATTCTGTAATGCAGACTATTCTGTTATTAATGAAAAGATTAAAGAATATAATTGGAATGGTATTTTGCCCTCTGGTGATATTGATCACAATGTTGGGATGTTTTACAAAATTTTAAATAATATTGTAGATAGTATAGTTATATTCCTAATATATATATATATATATACAGTGTGGTCCATTAAGTGTGCAACAAATGGGAATTTTTTTTATTAGTTGTACAATCGAAATTTAAATATTGCCAAAAGTTAGTGCATGTACGATAACCATATCAGATGCCCTTAGAATGGCTTCAAGTCAAACAATATACAGGGCAGGACAAAAAATATGAAATTCGTTCAAGAACAAAGTTACCTTATTTCAAAAAATATAGCAAAATGTTATTGAGAAAAGTTGTTTAGAATTTAAAGCTATGCTCAAATACAAAATCACGGCCTCCTATTCGAATTTTGATTCTTTTTTGGAAAATTTTGTATTACCCCCGTATGATACATATTTTTATTATTTTGATTTTATATGTATTTAAAGTAGCCACAACCACACCCCTTTTAAATAACTTTTAGCAACCGGAAGCGTATTTGTAAAATTTACTTGGATTTATATTTGTTTAGGTAAGCGTCCACTTCATGTTTGTTGCAACGATATTTAACAGAACTTTAGAATTTCGCAAATATTCTTTTTAACAAGGCAAATGCTTTACTAATAATAATTTACATATGAAAAACTCTTAATAAAATCAGAATAATAAAAATATGTATCATACGGGGATAATACAAAATTTTACAAAAAAAGAATCAAAATTCGAATAGGAGGCCGTGATTTTGTATTTGAGCATAGCTTTTGATTCTAAACAACTTTTCTCAATACAATTTTGCTATATTTTTTGAAATAAGGTAACTTTATTCTTGAACGAATTACACATTTTTTGTCCTGCCCTGTATATTGTTTGACTTGAAGCCATTCTAAGGGCATCTGATATGGTTATCGAACATGCACTAACTTTTGGCAATATTTAAATTTCGATTGTACAACTAATAAAAAAATTTCCCATTTGTTGCACACTTAATGGACCACACTGTATATATATATCTATATATACATCGGTAATTCTATAAAAATAGTCCCTCTCACAGCTTGTGTGGTTACATACACAATAAAATGTTATTTCTTGACTGGGATAGGGTTTGGAAAAACTCCAATCTCAGTGCTACGCACAGGTACCAAGCTTTAATGGTTAGATTGAATTAAAACCACTTGTATGTTTCGCCTGACGTTTCGTTTTTATTCAAAACATTATCAAAAGCTAACACCTTGTGGACCAAAACACATGTTTTATTAAAAGCATGTGAAGATATTCAAATTTGAACAAATTCATAAACAGGGGCAGTAGGCCACCAAGATTACAGACCTGGGCTGCACATGATATAAATACACTTAGTCATACATCTAGTCAGTTACACATTAAAAATTACTAGCACATTTAAAATTTGATTTACAATAATTTTATTAGCTATTTGGCCAACATGGCCGTCGAATTATATATATTTACAGTGTGACCAGTAAAGTCCGCATCATATGGGATTTTTTTTTATTAACAGCTTTTTTCGAAATTTGACTTTGGGATTAATTTGTGCTTCGATCAAGATGAAAACTAACCAAAAAAATAGTAGTCACGTCATTCGCATTACCTGTCAAATTTAATTTTTTTTCAAAAAAAATTCAAAAGTGAGGTTATTTTTTAAAATATCGAAAAAAGTTATTCAAAAAAGTTTTTCTAAATGCAATTTTTAGCCCATATGCAAAATTTTAGCTGTATAAAATAATTTAGATTTTTTGCCCTTTTTTTTAAAATTGCACCACTGTTGCAAAGTAAGACTCAACGCAACCTACATAAAACTTCTTAGTTTTGACAATGCTTTATTTCACACACATTTTCTTTAAAGTAGTGCCATATTAAATGTGTGTTTTTCTACAAAATCCAAATAGGGCTATTAAAATTTGGTCACATGTGATGCAAAGTTTATTTGTTTTTGACCCTGTATAATGTAACTTCATAAAATAACGTGTATTACTTTTAGACACAAACTGCGTTTTCAAAAATAGTTATTTTATGGAGTTACATTATACAGGGTCAAAAACAAATAAACTTTGCATCACATGTGACCAAATTTTAATAGCCTTATTTGGATTTTGTAGAAAAACACACATTTAATATGGCACTACTTTAAAGAAAATGTGTGTGAAATAAAGCATTGTCAAAACTAAGAGGTTTTATGTAGGTTGTGTTGAGTCTTACTTTGCAACAGTGGTGCAATTAAAAAAAAAAGGGCAAAAAATCTAAATTATCTTATACAGCTGAAATTTTGCATATGGGCTAAAAATTGCATTTAGAAAAACTTTTTCTAATAACTTTTTTCGATATTTTGAGAAATAACCCCACTTTTGAAATTTTCTGAAAAAAAAAATTAAATTTGACAGATAATGCGAATGACGTCACTACTATTTTTTTGGTTAATTTTTATCTCGATCGAAGCACAAATTGATGCCAAAGTCAAATTTCGAAAAAAGCTATTAATAAAAAAAAATCCCATATGATGCGGCCTTTACTGGTCACACTGTATATATATATATTGGCCAGTCACTCTAACAGAGTATAGGCCGCTCCAGTGAGCTCTTCTGATCCAACTTTAACACAGGGGATCAGGCCGTGGCTTTCTGTCATTTCGTCTCTTGCCCTCTAACTTGGATTGTTGTGCTTCGTCGTTTTATTGATTACTTTCCGCCATTGTTCCCTATCTTGAATTTTATCTCGCCAGTTCTCAATTGTTAGGTTTCGAATGTGTTCTAGGACTTGGTCCTCCCACCTGATTTTTTGTCTGCCTCTGGGTCGTTTTGTCCCTGGCCTCCAGCTTATTATTTTCTTTATTATTGCATTGGCTTCTCTTCCTTGCGTGTGACCAAACAATCTCAGTCTTTGCGTTTTTATGAAGCTGACTATGTCTTCTTCTCTATACCGTTGTCTTATTTCGTGGTTCCATAATGGTCTGATTTCTCCTTGCTCTTTTTTTGGACCTAGGATTTTTCTGAGAATTTTCCCTTCAAGTTCTCTTAGTCTCTCTTCGTCCTTATCTGTTAAGCACATTGTTTCTCTTGCGTATGTTATCACGGGTCTGACTGCTGCTTTGTATATTTTTAATTTTGTGTTTTTGCTAAGGTTCCTGTCTTTACATAGTCTTTGGATTTTCCAGTACACTTTGTTGCCTGCTTTGATCCTTTCACTTACTTCCGAGCTTCTATCGTTATTCCCGTTTACTGTGACTCTGAGGTATTTAAAGTACTCTACTTTCTGAAAGCAGTAGTCGCCAATTTTTATCTGTGTTATGTTTTCTGTTGCCCTTCTTGTACTTATCAGATACTTCGATTTGTTCTGGTTTATTCTTAATTCTCTATTTTCTGATGCTCTTGTAAGGTCCAGAAGTGCTTCCTCTAGGCTTCGCTTATTTCTTGCTATAAGAACCAGGTCGCCGCGTAGCCTATAATTTGTGTCAAGCTTTGCGTAATTGTTCTCGTCATTCCTGTTTCTTTGATCACACCGTCCAGCACAATATTAAAGAGGATTGTTGAAAGTCCATCCCCTTGTCTGACTCCTACTTCTATATTGATTCCCTCCATATTTCTATCGTTTTTTATTACTGTTGCAGTTGAATTTGTCATTGTCATCTTCGTCAGTTTAATTAGCTTGGCCGGGATCTCCATGTTTATCATTTCTTTAATTAGTTTCTGTCTGTTTATTGAGTCGAACGCTCGTTCAAAGTCTATGAATAGTATGTGTATATCTGTATAGTATTCGTAGCATCTCTCGATTATTTGCGTTAGCAGATGGATTGCGTCTATCGTCGATTTACCCTTCCTAAATCCTTGTTGATATTGTCCTATTATCCGTCCTGTATACGTGCATAGCCGATTTCTTAAGATTGAAGTGAATATTTTATATGATGTATTAAGCAGCATTATGGCTCTATAGTTACGACATTCTTTAGGGTCTCCTTTCTTGTATATCGGTGTTATCTGGTTTTCCTTCCAGTCCTGTGGTATAGTTTCCTCCTTCCATATTTTTATGGTTAAGTTGTGTATTCGTTTAAGCAATTCTTCTCCTGCGTTTTTTATTTGTTTGATTTCAACTGTCTTATTACATTCATGAACTCCTCGTAGGTGGGTGCATTTTCTTCATTATCTTGATTATGTGTGGTTATTTCTTTCTCTTCATATTTCTCATTGTCTTTATATAAATTTTTGAAATGAGTTTCCCATTGTCTCTTGCTTATTTTTACCATTCCCCTCTTATTGTCTTGTTGCCTCTTTATGTATTCAAATAATTTCCGATTATCTTTGCTGTTTGCTTCCAGTTCTTCCATCTGATTTGTCATCCACTCTGTTTTCTTCTTTCTATATAACATAGTTGCTTCTTGTTTTTCTCTTCTGTAGTCGTTTTTGTCTTGTTCCCTTTTTCTTGCTATCCATCTTCTCAATGCTTCGCCTTTCATTTTGTTTTTGCGTTTGCATTCATCATCAAACCACTCTTTTGATTTTTTATGATTTTTTGTCCAATTACTTCGTCTGAGGTTTCGATAATACCTACTTGTTTTTATGTTTGCCCACTCTGTTTCAATGTCAGTTTCTGCTGGTGTTCTTAGCTTCTTATTCACTGTTTCTGAGTATTTTTGTTTTGTTTCTTCTGTCTGTAGCTTGCCTACTTCTCAGTTTCTCTTTTTTGTCTCCATTCTTGTATTTCTTTTTATTTTTAATTTAATTTTGGCTATTACTGAAATGTGATCCGTATCGGCGCTAGCTCCCCTATATGATCTTACATTATGCACTAGTTTTGTCCATTTTTTAGAGATGAACATATGATCTATCTGGTTTCCATCTGTCCTACCCGGAAACATCCAGGTGATTTTGTGTTGTCTTTTGTGTGGGAATTTTGTACTGACTATGTATGCGTTTGTCCTTGCAGCTAAGTTGCACAATCGTGTCCCGTTGTCGTTTGTGCTTTTGTGAATTCCTAAAATAGTAGATAAAAAACTCATTATGATCGCTTTTCTAACCTCAGAGAAAAGGTTAAAGTTATACTTCGGACTACTAACGGTTTTATAAAATTACTTAATAAAAACTTTGCTTTAAAACTGCGTAGAATATGCGACTGTGTACAACTTTCGAAACCATATAGTAAATTTCTCTTTGTAGTGAGGTGATTTGGTTGGTATTACCGTACGGTAACGATAGGCCAATACGACGTCAAAGTCTTAGATCAACGGGACGACCAGTCTGTCCAATGTAACTCGAGCGGCAAGAACAAGGAATGCGATACACACCACCTGTTTTTACCCAAAGTTTCATTCGTCGTGAACACCGTTTTGATGTTGCACCGTTTCAGGACACGCGCTATTTTATCAGTCGAGCCTTTAACGTAAGGTAGAAATGCTAAAACTTCCAGAGGTGCCATGGTGTTGTCTAGCTTTTGTCTCGCGCTTTTCGTATGGCGGTAGTAGTGTATCCGTTCTTTTGTAAAGAGTCAAACAGATGTACCTTTTCTCTATCTACATTTTCTGCAGCTAAGGTACGAACGGCTCTGGTCGCCAAAGTCTGGAGAACTTTTGCTTTTTGCATTGGATGATGGTGTGAGTTGCATTTAGATATCTGTCCGCGTATGTTTTCTTTCTATAGACTGCATGTCCTAAACTACCATCTGATTTATGAGTTACCATGACTTCTAGAAACGGAATACTGGCCTTATTATTTACTTCATTGTGAATTGTATGTTGGGATGTACAGAATTCAGGTGTTTTAGAAACAAATTCAATATCTGGTGTCCGTGTGACCAGATGATAAAGGTACCATCTACATATCCCAACCAGCAGGTCGGTTTTAACTGCGCTTGCTCGAGAGCCTTGTTTCAAATGCCTTTATGTAAATATTAGCGATAACAGTGATAGCGGTGAACCCATAGCCGCTCCTTCGACTTTTTCGTATATTTTATTGTTCCAAGTGAAGTGTTTTTCAAGCAAATTTCGATAAGTTTAACTTGGTCTGTAGGCAAGAGATCTTTAAACATTACTAGCACCCCATCAACCGACACTTTCACGAAGAGTGATACTACGTCGAAACTGACTAAGAGATCATCCTTGTTTAACTTTACATTCTTTAGTTTTTGGACAAAATCTGATAAATCTATGACAACAGAGTGTGTTTTACCAGTTAGAGGCTGTAGTATACTGGTTAAATGTCTTGCTAAAGCATGTGTAGGAGAATTGACCGCGCTGACAATTGGTCTCAACGGCACGCCCTCCTTATGTATCTTAGGTAGACCATAGATACGAGGAGATATTGGATATAATCCCAAGTTTGGAGTTTATTGCGGTATTTGGTTTCCCTCTGCATAGCACAGCGGTACAATTGGAATTAACCTCGCCATAATCAAGAGGACATCTGCAGTCTTGGTGTAGTAAACAAACGTAAGTACCTAAAATCGGCATTTCTTTATATCTTGCAAATAATTAATACAAAAGATAAGGCTAACCTAAATAAACTGTCAATTATTTTCTTTAATGTTAAATACGTATAATTAATGTTATTTCAAAATATAAAGAACGTTTCACTTGCGACAATGCGAGAATATCATTGAACCAAGTTTGCATTGGAACATAAGGCAATTTAATCAAATTATTGTTATACGGAAGTGCTAAAACTCAACCCTGACGATTGTTCATGTTATACCGAGCTAGTCAATTGAAATAAATCTTTAACAATTAAACTAAGAGGCAGAAAAACTATTTATTCATTAAGATTTCTACCTAATATTTAGACAAACAATTTTTGAGGTAGCTATAATAATATAAATTCTAAATTTATATTAAAAATAATAATAAGCGGCCATATTCATTACGGTTTCACTAAGGCTTTTTATAAAACAGTTGTTACTATAAATAGTGGGAGTAATCCTAAATGCTTCCGAAATAAATAAATGACTGCCTATTTTTACTCGTAATAGAAATCTCTGCCAATCTAGGCAATCCATATAACAAATGTACATTCACATAAATCGGTAATATGGGCAAATACGGCCAACTATATTATAATTTCCTAATATTTTCGTTTTAACGTTTTAACTCTGGCTTTGAAAACTTCATATTTTAAGGCGATATAATCTGACCTGTATGATATAATGTCGGCCATATTAGTTAATATTCATTGTTGCTAGACCTTTTAAAACGTAAAAGTTTTATTTCCCACTACTCTGTTATTATTTTTGTTGCTTATATTTCTGATATATACAAATCAGTTCATAACGCCCTAGGGCGCTATAAGCGGGCGTAATGATAAAGCACCCTAGGGCGTTATGGACTACTCTGCAAGTTTTTCAAGTTATTTGCGTATTCAAGGTGGAAAATAAAACGCTGTACGTACCACGGCCATTACTTGATGTTTATAGCCCTCAGGCGACTTATAGACCCTCGGGCCAGGGGCCCTCAGGTTTGTAAACAGGTTGCACTCGAAAGGGCATGAACATATTCATAATGCTTTGGTACATAAATAACTATTTCGTCATCTTTCTACAACATTCATAAACTCCTTTTCAGGGATTGTAAAAAATCGATCTACTAAATAGGAAAGGGACAAAGAGAAGATGTGGTAAGCAATTACGGTTTAGGAATTTCAAATGGAAGAGGAAATCGACTGATGCAGTTTTGATTGGATGAAGACTATGTAGTAACCAACACATTTTTCGATCATCATCCAAGACGTCTATACAGGTGAACTTCCAATACCAACAGAAACGTAAGAAATCAGATAGATTTCATACTTATTAATAAAAAATTTAGAAACTCCATAAAAACGCAAAGACTTATCTTAGTGCCGATGTGCACACAGATTAAAATTTACTAATTAGGAAAGAAACTGCAGAAAGGGAAACTAGATTACAACAGTCAATACAGAAAAGTGCAGAGGAACATAAGAAATATTTACAAGAAATTAATAATTATGCAAAGAAGACATCCCAGGAAAGTAAGAACGATGCTGAGGAAAGGAAAACCAGATTCCATGCTTCAATACAGAAAGATGCAGAGGAAAGGGAAAATAGATTGCAGGCTTCAATTCAAAATACTGCAGAGAAATTGCAAGAGCAAAAGATCCATGCAAAAAAGATGGAAGAATCAATGAATCAGTTAAAAGAAGAATTTTATAAAGTTAAATTAGAAAATAAACAAGAACTACAATCACAAATCAACCATATTTATCAGAAATTAGAGAACTATAAGGATGAAATTAAGAATGAAGAGGGAATGGAAAGGCAAAAAAAAAACAAACAACTAGAAGAACCTTTAAATCAAACAATGGGAGAAAAGTTAAATAAGAATAAGGAAGAGATTGAAGGGAGATTAGATGGAATGAAATTAACTATGGAAGACCGAATAAGAACACATAAAGAGTGTATATATGAAAGAGTTGATTTAATGAAAAGGAAGACAGATGAAAATAAAGTGGTAATGCAAGGAGAAATGTCAAACAATGAAAGAAATATTAATTTATGAACAGACAAAAACTCAACAAAATTTAAGGAGGCAGAAGAGCGGTTAAAAATGATGCAAAGTGATTCTGTAAATCTAAGTAGTAATCAAGGAATAAACATGAGAATTCAAACAGAAATGTTGCCGATTTTTTATGGAGGGATAGGAGAACAACCAATGACTTATTTGGCAAAATTAAAAGTTATATTTCGGAACAATATTTATGAAAACAAATGAATTTTGGAAGAATTAGAACAAAAATTATTATTATTGGAAACTGTTAAAATAAATCAGAAGTTAGACAGTTATATAGACAAGAAAAAAGATTCTGCGGAAAATAATAACGAAGTAGAACCAGATGATGAGAAAAAATACAATTGAGAAAAAGTAAATGTTGTTATAGGCAATATGATGAATACTGCTGCAAAGAATGTTAGCAGTAAATATTTAAGCATTTATCATGGAAATAGTGAAGCAAGTTTAATTAGAGGACGAGACACAATTAAAGTTAATAAGCATAAGAAGAGGACAAAGAAGGATAAAGTTAAACGAAGACTAAAAGACAATTTTAAAGAAGCAACAGAAGAGATGACCATTGATTATAATGCAAAGAAATGGCAATGCATTATATACAATAATTATGAAAGATGACAAAAATAAACTAGGAATTATAAATATGTTAAACAGTAATTTTGATGTTAGTTTTTTAGAATACAGTTATAATAGCTATTTATGCAACAAGTGTTAAAAGTTGATGTTTATGCACGAGACATGAAAATTATGAAACAAAGCAAAGGCTGAGTTTCATAACATGTCGAGTGCAATAACACTTTTAGCACGAGTTTGCATACAATATTTTTTACAACCTTAAATATTCTGTTATTAATCCATAAATGTCGATTTAACAAAGGTTTGCATTTATGACAGTTATAATTTATGTCATAATAAAGAGATGGCCTTGACGCGCAGGTGAATGTTTGTGGAGCCAGTACTGTCAATGTCAGTTATCAAAGGTAATTATAATAGTACACATCTGACTTGATTCATTACATAACGCTTTAATTACTTAAAAAACACTTTACCTCTAACGCAAGAAGTAACTAGAATAACTTTACAACCTCACTTCCAGTTCGAAATTGTAGTTTTATAACCTCACTTCACTTTATAACACATGTGCTAAAAGAAAACCGCTGATCTCATTTTAAACACGCTAAATTATAAAACGTCACTTTTAGTGAAAAAAGCTAGCGCTAAAAGGCCTACTTTTAGTGGTGGATTTAATAATTTCTTAAAGTTAATCTAAATAATCAGGAATATTTTATTTAATTAATAATAGTGTAATAGCCTTAATAATAAAGGATGAAATAATATGAAATATTTATACATTTTACAGAAAAATGGAATGAAAGTAAATAAAATAGATTTGTAATCTGCAAATAAAAGAAAAATTTTAACTGCAAGCTGAATGTTAAACATTAAGATGAATATCGGCGTGGTGTTAGATTTCTTTTATTGTTGCTGATCTAAGTGTATATTTTGTATTGAGAAACGATTTACAAGTGGCAAAAAATATTTAATTTCATTAAATTCATTTTTATTTCAAGTAGATAACATGTTGAACAGCCCTCGTATGTGTTGTAAAATTATTGTAGCGGTAAAATTATAATGACTCAAAACTGATGTGCCTGAACTAATCTATAAATTGTTACCGTGTACTTATTAGCACATAATTAACGTTTAAAACCATTTTAAAAATTTAAATTTCGTCTAGCAAATTACAGAAAATCGTTTTTATACTTTTTTTTCTCGATAACGGTTGCAGATACGAAAAAACTGCAAGAAAACAAAAAGATTCTAAACAAAACAGAAAACTCAATTTGTATTTTAGAATCTAACAGCGGCGCACCGCAAAAAAGTTCAGGGTGAGAAAAGGAAGCATGACCCCTGAAAAAATATCTCCCTGTAGATTCTCACAACCATTTGATATGCTCAATGATGTAAGCCCTGCAGCGTAACCAGTATTCCAAATTTGAGCTAAATATCTCAAAAACTGCAGGAGCTATAAAGGAAAAAGTTAAAAGTTAAAAAAAATTGACCGGAAGTCGACCTCGGAAAAGAAATCCGATTTTCGGTTTCTATATATTTTTGGAATCTACTCTGCAAGCTGAGTCAAATGATATATATCTCGTCCTCCTAAAATATATCTCCATTTTCTTGCTTCTCAGTTAATAATAAGTTAATAATTCAACAATAAGGTTTAATTAAATAAACAATTGTTGCCCTACGTATAGACGGAGACGATATCAATTTGTTGCCGAACCAAAAAGAGCCAGAGACAAAGAAAATGGATTGATGGTATAATAAATAATTAAGAATAATGATGAATTTAAATGAACAATTATGCCAAAAGTAGGATATTGTTGAATGAATTGAAAATAGGTGAAAGTGATTTGCATTTTCAAACCAGCATATTAAAAATGAATAACAAGAGGTGTTAAAATGCTTACTGAGGAAGCAGTTTAAGCAAAAAAAAAACATTCAGAAACTTTATATAAACGAATCTTAAGAATTTAACAGTAAAACGTATCTGATTGCATTGAAAGGTATAATTAAAAAGTAAAACAATATTAAAGAATGGAATATTTGAATAATTAACGATAATTTTGATGGAAAACTAAAATGGTAAAAGAATGTGATGGTTTATACTATATTTATAGCAGAATTTAAATGTTATAATTTGTAAATGGATATTTGTAAATGTTAAGAAAATGTAAATATTTTTAATTGTTGTTAAGCTGTATAACAGAATTAGAAGTTATTACTGCTTGTTTATGTTGAAAGAATGTCAGAGCTAATTTACTAAAAAGAAAATGACATTTTAGAAAATAATAAAATAATCAATAGTTATATTATTTTATTTTTTCTAAATTTGGAGCAATATGTAATGGTTTTTAGTATAAGGGTTTAATATCGGATTAAAAAGGTTAAAAGAATACAGTATTAAATTACAAAGATGAATTTGGGTATTAGAAGGATATCGAAATTATTAAAATGTATTTGGTAAAGAAATGAAATAAAATTTAAATTCAATTGAATGATGCTATATATGAAACAGAAAGATTCTAACATAATATAATTATTATCTGAAATAAAGTGGAAGATTAATGACAAATACCTGTTCGAGAAATATCATTCAACATAGTGGGTGTTAGACAAATATGATACAGAATATATAGTGTTGGATTTTAAAATATATGCTAAACAATATGACTAAGGAGATAATAATATTTATCAGTATGTAAAATAATTTGGTACAAAAAAACATGCAATACCTTTGTAAGCGGCTAAATTTATAAAATTAACCCTTTATACAAAGTTTAATTTGTTTTTGGTATGTAGAGGGTTGTGAATTAAACCTAAAATTTTGCGAGAAAAAATTAAAAAGTAAAATTTTAAAAGATTTAAAGATGTGAAGATGGTAAGGAGGAAGGAAATGGATGTGGTGAGAATGCCCTATGTAATGCAGTTATAATCTACAAAAGCAATTTCTGGAATTGGCTGCCGAACTAAGTTCATTATCAATCAATTACATCATATGAATTGGATAGCAGGGAATGAAAGTGGCTTACATCAAGTTTGTTAGCAGAGTGAGCCTCTTATGGTGTGGATAGCAGGTTATTCATCTACTGGAGTTCTAATTCGCCAAACTTGTTTTTGAAGTGACATCTTGTAACTTCCATCTAGTCGAGGTTCGTGAAGGTCGTCGGTGGCTTGAGAATTTTGGAAGTAAGACATGGAAGGCGTTCGCTGCTGATCAGTTTTTAGGCAGTTCTGTTGGAGAAAGGCGGTAGGTGCCTTGTACTATTTCATATTTGTTGAATGACAAGTAATGTAACGAGTAGGTAGTTGTAATTGATTTTGCACTTGCATAACTTGAAGTGACATTGACAGGCGTACAAGTTGTCACGAAATAAAGAATGAATTTTTAGGATAAAAGCAGTCTATACTATGAGCGAATTCTACCTGTGCTTTCAGTCAAAAGTAAATGTTTTCTACCGCAGCAAGACATTTAATAATATTGATAATCCATAATTTATAAAAGGGCAAATGAGTTACTAAAATTCAATTTGAAAGAGATTTGAATGAAGATAAACTAAAGTATAATAAAAGTCAGAAGTAATAGCTAAAGAATAATAAATACTGTTATAACATATAACCATTTACATACATAAAGACCATTATAACCATATACAGAACGCTCTGAAAATAAACAAGTAACAGTTTTCTGCAATATCAAAGGCAAGCAATACAATTCCACATAATGTGCTGATACCATTAGCCCATATTGGTTTTATATTAAATTATCTGCATTCACCAAATTAATGTTTGTGGTTATTTTTGCTAATCCAAATCTTACCGTCACTTGTCCATACATTCTTTTTCCTATACTTTTATTGTGCATTTTTAAATACTTTATGGCGGTATTTTGTAAAATCTTCAACTATGAAAATGATGGAATTTTTTAGTAGCTTTCTGTTTTGCAAAACCATATGACGGTCCCAGTGTCAAACAAATTACAATTATTTGTCCATTGTTTCCAGGAAATGTTTTCACCTAACCAAGCGATGACTTCCATCAATACTACTAGGTTTCATATCAATCGCCATGTTATTCTTAAACAACTGCCATAATATGAAATCTGGATCTTCTTCCTCGACTTCTTCAACCTCAAACACAGGCAAGCAATTTCTCCTTGAATATTGTTGAAGCTCGTCCAATTCTGTACTACTTATATTTTTATTTTCTTTCATTATCCTCATGTTTTCCACTTTTATATCTCCAGATTGTCGCTTTGTCTCTTGCAGTAACACACTTAGATTATCAATTGTTGCTTCGATTTTTGGACCTATAGTTTCTCATACTATTTTAGGTAATTCAGCGATATAGCTTTTTTCTGTGATTAATTTTTTTCTTGTCACGCCAACTGCTTAACTAATCTCTTCTTTTTGGCTCTGTGTAAGGACCACGACAACAACTATTGATTTCAACAAGGTAGCAGCACGTGCACTGATATTCACTCCACAAAGGGCATGCAGACAATTCGTACGTATATACAAATTCTCCATTTATCATTTTTTCGAAAACGCTCTCCAAACTGAGTTAAAATTCAAAACAACTTTACTCTGAAAATGCACACCCGCCTATGGAATAATATTTTAATTTAATGGTTCAAAACACAAAAAATATTTCTTTGATATGCAAACCAAAACTGCATATTCACTGATAAAACCATTAGTTCACATCTGGTCACCAACGTACTTTACCAATTGAGGCAGGTAAGTTATTGACCGCCTGTTTTTTGTGCAAGAACTTTGCAGTTTAAAATTTAAAATATATACTTGTGTAGTTCACCTTTAACTTAGATTTGCTTACCAAGCGGCTCGTCAAATTTAGGGGATATAAATGATTGAAGAAATATACGATTAAATGAAAAACGATAAATAGAAAAGTTGTTCATTTTGGTGAGCTGTATCACTGGGTAAAATATTTGCACTCATTTCCATAACACCCTATATAATAGATAATACAACATCTCATTGTCTTAGAAATCATTCTAGCGTACGGTGAATTCCTTTTTACCTCCAATTAAACGTGTGAGTTGCTAAAGTGTTTACAACTCACTCTAGTAAGGTAACTTACAATGGAAATTGTTTGGACAAAACCAAAAAAATTTACTTTAAACTCTGGAATAGAGCTCTTGGAAAGCTTATCCAAGAACGGAACGGTTAAAAATATAAAATGTTGCTTCACTGCGGCAGTCTTCAGAATTTCCTTGCACTAATTATAGTGTATATCATTGTTATTAATTATAATAGCCCTTTACTCGTAGGAATTGTGCTTATTTTGTCGAATCCACATAGTAATTTTATTTCATAAATACTTCGTTAAACTCAAATTTGTATTGCTTAAATTGGTATGGAAGTAGCACGTATTCTACGTCATAGTTCTCCAAGATATCTTCATTTGTCATATCTTGTTGTCTTGAAAGTACTTTATTGTGTATACTAGAAAACTATAACCTAGCAATCATTGCTAGATTTTAATGAATGTGTGTGGCTGCATGCACAACCTCAAAACAGTTTTTATTAAAACCTTAGCTATCATTCAATGATTACACTGTATCCCGATTATCATCAAAATTACTGAGAATAAATACTCAATAAATTGGATTTGTGGAAGACGCCGTACAGTCTTCTGAAAAGTATTTTAAATAGACTGGGTGCTGCTATTTCGTTTTCTTATTTCCTTATTACGCTAAATTCATTACCACATAGATGAATAGTGCTATAGGTACTATATGAAATATGTATACCTGCAGCTCATCTGCTTTATATTGACATAGATAAAATGTTGAATAACTTTAAAGCAAATAAACAACAGAATTGGTAACTGTTCAACTTCCACATTCAAACAACATATATTTAGACATATTAATTCTATTTCAGGTTTAGTTTACGATTAAATAACAAAAATTTTATTGCTCTAATTTAAAATTCAGTTGTCAACTATTTTATGAACACTTCAGATTCCTGGAAGAAGTTGGCCTTCAGAAAATTAGTTAATTTTTTGATTTCCGCCTATGAGTATTTACTTTGAATTGTGTATGTGACGAGAGCATCAGCGAGCATACTTACTTGCTTATATTTAAAATGTTGTTTACAATAATGTGCAGTACAGTATTTAGTACAGTAGTAACACAGTGTGCAGCGATCAATTTTCGTAAGTACTTCTTCAAAATAAATATGTGCAATAAAATTCGAATAAAAATGGTACAAATGTTATTATTTTTCAATACTTACATTTTTTAGTTTTTATAATGAAGTTGGAAATTTAAAAACGCATGTTTTAGCTCGAACCCTTCCCAGATGCTTTATAGATGACCCAGAAATAAACAAATGTCTTCTCCAAGCAGCAGCAACAGTAAAGCCTCTTATACGAAACGGAATTAGACGTTTAGGAGTACCAGCGTATGACCCGCGTATTATTCCCTATTTCTCTGTGGTGCAAAGGTCGGATGTTTCAGATTTTGAAGGTGACGTACAGAATATGACCATTAAAGGAATGGAAAATTATGACCTTACAGAAATCAGGTACAAATTGTATGAGACTTGCATAATCCGTTATACGTACTTATACAAAATTTATTTAGCTACGATCCTGAGTCTATGATGTTCTCCGGAAAACTACAGTTTGCCCAGTTATCTATTAAAACCTTATATAATGTGAATGGATCGATAATTTCTATACCTCTAGTAGGGCAAGGAGCAGCAAATTTGACTTTCGGTACTTAGTCATTAAATTGTAATACTATGGTACGTTTCACATTTTATTTTTTAAGGCCCACTCACTACTATATTCAAGATTGCTGGGAAAATGGAAAAACATCGTAATGTAGAATATTATGAACCCATTGATGTTGATATAAAGTTAGAAATAGAAGACGTAAATATGTATCTTGATGGTTTATTTGATGAAAATCCAGAACTAGGTAAAAACGCTTATAATACATTCTCAACAGTAGGTACTTTAAACTCTACCTTTGCAGGAACTACTACAAATGAACTAATAAATCGTAACTCCAAGTTGTTCACTTCAGCAGTCACTCCAGTTTATGAAAGAATAACCCAAGCATTTATAGCTAGATATATAAAATGGTTAACTAGCAAGTTTCCTTTTTATAAATTATTTCCTCGCTCTAAAGATGTATCTGAATAACTGCAAATTTAATAATGGCAGTTACTAAATAGATTATATTTTACAATAAATTAATACTAAGTTATTTCTGTTCCAAAATTCAGCAATAAATGGACTTGATAACTACAGTTCTATTTTTTGTAAGACAAACCAAACCTTGGATTAGTAAAATTCGACATAAGAAGTAAAAATGTGTGTGCAATTTTTCTCTCCTGTATCAAGAATGATTAACTTCAAACGTAAGCAGCTTTCGACCTTATTATTATATATTTATACTACTATAAAGACGGTCTAATAAGCTTCTATTCCAATTATATCTTTGGAACTTCTGTTGCTTGAAATCGCAGAGTTAATTAAATGAGTTAATTTAAATATGTATATCGTATGTTAATGTATACAATGCGCGTGACTATGGTTTAATTAAATATATATGCAAATGGATGGAAGCAAGAGAAAATTATTTACTACAGACTCCGCTTTAGTAAATAAAATTTGTCGTCTTTACAATTAATCACCTATATGTAATTAGATTAAGTAGCTATTTACTTTATATTTTTCCTTAATTTATATCGCCATTTAATTTACAATTTTGTTGATTTTATTGATTTTAGCACGCAGAGAACACTGATTATGGCACTGTAAAACGTCAAGGCAGCCTAAAATCCTGATTAATAAAGTATGTCAAATTTTAGGCATAAAAACAGTTGACAACGTCAGCGGAATTTTGAAACCTGATTTTCAGCGGCGTAAGTTAAGTAGCAATAAACAGGAGTTAAATACATGTTATTAACAATAATAATTATAGAACTCCTAGACCTTGCTCTGTACATTTACCTTTTGCAATACTTTTTAGTAGACTCTAAAGATAGTTTTTGCACTTCCGGGACTAAAGTTGATACTTTAGTCCCCGTAAACAGGGACTAAAGTAGATCATTTAATCCCTAGGGACTAAAGTAACTCATTTAATCCCTAGGGACTAAAGTAAAAATGATACCGTAACTATGGTAAATTTATGTACACTCGAGGTTAGTAGGTTAGGTTTTGTTTGTCATCTGACACACACTGAAGTAAAACTTAACCTGTAAATCTCGAATTTGACATATACTGACAATACACTTCAGTACTGCCAACTAGTGATGGGCATAACCGGACAATTTTCATAACCGAATTATTTGCATTCGAATCATATTAATAACCGATTGGATTATTTGATTACTCATTCGAATCAATTTTGGCTCTCGATTCGTTTCGAATAAGTCAGCCGGTTTGCCGGTTGGCGGTTCACCGTCATCTGCATCGGCATCGTAATTTGCAGATAGCAGAGGAACTCAGTTAATCGTTAATTATAATAATTGTATAAATGATTTTTATTTGATTTCTAAGGAGTTTAAACCATTGAGAATAGCTATATCAATACTAATCATAAAGAAATGATAAATATGCGAATACAAAGTATCTATTGAATCTATTTTTAGTTCCTAAAATTCTCTAGTAGTCCCACTTAAAATTTTCAACATCGAAATCCACTTCTTGTCCCAACTGCTCCGGTATTAAAAATTAAATATAAATCTGTTACGATATTGGAAAATCTTATTTCGCTTTCTGTTTATCCCTTATTAGGCATAATCAACCGCGTTTCGAAGCAAAAATTTAGGCCGTTATAAACACAGCTTCGGCAAATCTCTGACTCAGCAGAACGTTATCTTTAAGGGGATTGAACACGCTATTTAGTTTTTGTTTGCGGCAACGTTGGCCCATTATACGTAGCACAACTGTATGTCCCATAAATTTAACTCGTCGACTAGGAGTATCAAATGTCTTAATAACATCAACAATCTGCGGCGAGCCTCACTTGGGTCAATCAAGTACATAGTAGAAAAGGTTATATGAGTTATGATTATTTACAGAATTTCGGGTCGCTGAGACGCGGCACGGAGTACGTATCAGGTTGAGGTTATTTTTGATTCGATTACTTGGAACGAAAACCGAGTTACACAGGTTATTTCAATAGATTCAGGCTATCCAGGACCTGCTGCAATTCAGTTTGTAATAAATTATAATTGTCAGTTTCCAAATTGACAGATTCCAAATTTTGGAAATGTTTGATGATAATGTTCCTAAAAGTGCAAAAAATAGCGTATATACCTCGGGACTAAAGTGCCTAAATCCCTTGAGTGGTTATTGCCCTCGGGCTTCACCCTCGAGGCAACAAACTCCACTCGCGGGATTAAATGGTGCACTTTAGTCCCTCATGATATAATATACTATTATCTACTTTGCGTTCGTACCGAGGCTATTACGATACTCGTTTGCGTATCGTAATAGACAAAAAGCGATGCTATAATAAAAATACTAAAAATATTTATTTTTTTGCTTAAAAAATTGGCAAAGTAGATAAAATACTGTATGATACCTCGTTTATAAGACATTTTGTAGCACGTAGGTACTCCTTTAGGACACTCCTCGCTCCGCTCGTCGTACCCTAAACCTGTGCGTGCTATAAAATACTTCTTATAAAACTCGTATCATAATATACTATTCTGAACCACAACTTATCGCTAAACAATGTGGGTCTTGTGAAGTTATACAGTAGTTTTGTATTTTAATTATAGTGTGTCTATTACCTGTTCACACCTTATTTTCAGTAGGGGCGACTGTGATTCTTGGCTTCTAAGGTTGGCTGCAATGATGAAAAAGTGTTGTCAAGTGGTCTAGTTATTTTAATAGGTCTCTTTAAAGTTTGAGTTACTTGCTTGCTTCATGTCATTTGGTAATTAATATCAAAATACCAAAAACAGTTCATTGCAAAAGAAAGCTTCATGTAAAATGAACGTTGGATACGATTCAGATTTGAGGTAATGATTTTCATATTCAGAGAAGCCCTCAATATTAATATTTATCTATACTTGCAGATCTATGAACGTATAGTGTAGGCTATTTCAAAATTATCACTAAACGAATGTTTAAAAAAATCATCTGGCAGATATCCTGTGGACCTACAAAATTATACAACATTTTGAAAATCAATAGGTTACAAATACAAACATGCAAATGGTCGCAAAATTTTATGTGAATAATCACATGTAATAGTTGCAGCTAAAATTAAATTCTTGAAGACATTTATACAACTTCAAAATTCAGGCGATGTGACGTTCGTGTACCTCGATGAAACATGGATATATCAGAATGGCACTAGTATCCGTCGTTGGTTACACGAAATTGATTTGAAAAGTAACCAAAATTCAAAATGAGGGGAAAATATTTACAGTTTTGGATGCAGTGTCTGGTTTTGGTTTTTTAGAAGGGTGTAACTTGTTACCGGACGCAACGAAAAACGACCACGACTACCATAAAACAATAAATGACAAAAATTTCAAAAATTGGATGATCAATCAGTGATCAATTACCAGGAACATGTGTAGTGGTTATGGATAATATCATATCTTATCAATCGATGAAGGTAGACAAACCGCCGACATTTTCTTCTAAAATAGGTGAAATGCGGGAATGGCTAATTAATCATGACGTCAAAATTAAGAGCAAAATTACATAAACGAAACATTGTAATTTAATTAAACCTTTTATTAATTGAGATTAATTTATTTGCCCATTTCATTATTTAGCAATTTTCACGGGCAGAAAAACGCCGAGCGAATAAGCAACTGGTTTTGCAAACGTATATTTTGTCAAATGCAGTTTTCTGCTTAGTACAGTTTCCTACAAACTGCAATCTTTCTGACGAGTACGGTGGTTCGTCGCTGGATGGCGATATAGTTTTGCATAATTTCTTGTCCGCAACATTTCATGAAGAGACGTTTTCTGGACGTTCTGGTCTTTGTGCATGAATCTTTCGCCATCGGCCGGTTTAGAACTTCCTGAGATGGTTTGTTGAGCTTTCTGAATTGCTGGTTAAGTCAGGCTAATGCAGGACAATCGGTCAAGGCATATTTTGAGCCGAAAACTGGCCAGATGAGTTATTGAGCGAGCACATGTTTTTGTGAATAAACTGGAAAATTTTTCTGGTAAGGCATTTTACTCTTTGGTGGTTAACTTGCTAATTTGGAGCGTATGTATAGCCTTCACCTTACGGGCGAAGCTGATAGATTCGAGTGAAAGGTCTCAGGGTAACAGCCTGGCTCGCAGCTCCTGAGTGGAACGAGAATTGCTTGAGTACCTTGTCTACCTATGTGCAGGCAGAAGGGTTAGAATTAACGTCGCATCTACCTCGTGCTGCATGTGCAGATCTGTCCAGTTTAGGGGTTTGAGCCTAATGGCCTGATATTGATTTAAACTGTATAAATGTATATGCAATCCATTTCACTTCTACGGCTTCACCATTTTTACCAAATTGTGTTTCTATGTGTGTGTTGATTTAACGCCAGCTTGGAGCTGAGTGGTTTATTTCTGAGATAGAGAACGTCGCCCTGTATGTCAAAAATTATCTGAGTCGGTGGTTGCACCACTTTACGTTTGTTCCCTCTAAATATTGCTCATATTAAGTTTGTTGGCTGAGAAAAACGATCCTAGCATATTACATTGTACCATGCAGATATCTGAATGTGAGGTTTTTTGCGGCATGAAATTAAATCACCAAGTGTGGAACGCTGTAACGTTTTAGCATTCATTCAGCCATAGGATTGCTTCAAAAGAGTAAAATGCGTTCAAACTGTAGTGGAGTGCAAAATGTTCATTGAAATTGCTATTAAGTAGCAAAAAATTATTAGATTAGTGATTTTCCCAGATAAAATGTTACGTGTCAAAAGCATTTGATATTAATACTAGTGTTGAATGAGGAATCTAGTGAGAGTGACACGATAAAATTAATATCAGACTGGCTTTGTTCGTTGCTAGAGGAGATATAAAAACAACGGTGGTTTGTTTGAGAGAAAATTTGTATATCAGCTTTTAAAAAAAGGCAAGAGTTTTCGTGGGGTGTAAATGACAATCTCGCCATTTAATATGGTTTGGTGATAGTAAAGAATTGGGTTACTGGCCAACCGTTCCTGTAAGGGAGATCATTAAGCGGATGTCATTTTTCCAATGAATATTATATTCAAGCTGTGAAGCGATTTGGGAAACACGAATTCAACGATTGCGAAGTTTATTGCCTGTGAACAGGCAACAACTATTAGGCGGAAAATTTTGGAAAGATAATCTACGGAGAATCAACCGCAGTCTTGGGGGTCGATGTGTAGCGAATGACAGCTGAGGTTGGGGCCTGTCAAGCTGACATGTGATAGGAGTAACGGGACGTATTAAATGTCTGCGAGTATATCGGCACAAAGATTAGTGTTTTAGCTAGAATCTGATGATATTTTTGCATATAAAAACTGTGTAACCATTAAACTTACGAGCGGTTTAAGTTAAGCTATTTGGGGTACCCTGCGTTAGGTTGTAATATTAACGATGCTAATTGTCTGATCGATGGTAATAATGTTCTAGTAGTAATAAAACTAGCTACAAGTATTGCTTTCTTTCATTTTGATAGGGAGTTCAATAATCGTATTGTTATTAGTTGATAGAAAGTGAAGTTACAAGTTTCTTGGCTTATATCAGTATATTTGAGTTTAACTTGTTGGCGCCAATTATCAACATCATAAACTAGAATCCGCGACGTCTTCACTGATGCTAGAGACGGGCCTCAAATATACTCTTATAGTGATCGATTGTTAACTAAGAGATATAGCGATGACCTAAAGGTAGGTAAAGGAAAATATAGATAAATATAGCTAACAAAAAATTATAAGATTATTTCAATAAATACGTCAGCAATTGTTAGATTGATGAGCAGTACGAAACATCGTAAGATCTCGTTCATAATAAGCGCCTAATTTTGTGTTACTCGTTCTTATTAAACACGTTCTGGATAGAGTGCTTTGGAATATCTAATAACTGTCAACAAATGTCAAATGCTACTTAATAACAATTTCAATAAACATTTTGCCAGCGTACATATATCAAACAAGTAGAGACACTCATGCCAAATGTTGAATCCTGCCTAGAGTGCCTAGGACAGTAACTCGGGGGGTATTTCTAAACTTGACTATCAGATGGCAGCACAAAGTTATACCAATCAGAGCCAGTAGATATAGAGAGTACCGCCATTCTTTGATCCGTGAAAATGCCGCCATCGCCGCCATTTTTGTTCCCATCAGCAATGACTGATTGAGTTATGTCTAAATTTTTACTTGAAATTGGCAAGACTGTAAGTCTATGTCAAATTCGAGGTTATCAGGTTATGTTTTCCATCAGTTTGTGTCAAATAACAAACAAAACCTAACCTACTAACCTCGAATTTGACATAGACTTACAGTCTTGCCAATTTTAAGTAAAATTTCGGATATGACAAAGGAACAAACATGGCGGACGTGGCGGTACTCTCTATATCTACTGGCTCTGATACCAATTACAGTGACTATATAATCACAGTGTGGCCATACAATTGTTGACTGGTACTTTTGAATCCAATGTCAAAATCAGATTTTGCGAAAAACCATGGTGATGTAATAAAAAAATAGATTTTTTTTAACGGTGTAAGCGACATTTGGTAAGAAAAAATTACTAAAGTCATAATAAAATTTGACAATTCATTTGCTGAAGTGAAAAATTGTTATTCAAAATGACTGATGTCTCAAATACAATCAAATACCACAAAGGGGTTTAAATGTTGAAGAAATATGAGTCATACGGTGTCTTCAATTTATTACAATTAATGGAAATTGGAAAGTTCAAATCCAAAACACAAATGATATAGCATCATTTGTAGAAATCCTCTCGGTAATTTAATGTGCTTTATTAACATCTAAATTATATTAGATAGGTACATGGGGTAAACCCCAATATAGACCACTGGTGCTTAGGCCCATGGGCGTGATAATGTGATTCTCAGTTTGTCGAAGGTTCTACAAATGTTCAGGCAATGGAAGCAAAATACGGGAGTCTCATGCTAGACCCAATCTTGACTACCGTCAAGGTGCGAATTTAAGTTAGCTGCAGTTTAAGATTTGTGTGTACTTAGTACAAAAATGCCTGTGCATCACCGGAAAAAAAGCAGTTAGTCCAATCGTCGTATATAATTGTGAATTTGAATTTCCCAATGAGTATTTCTCTTATCCATAGCTTAAAATCTAGTTTCACCACTGGCATAACAGTTCCTTTATGCGCATATTCCGTAAATGTCAAAATGTACCAGTGGGCTATACTAGAGTTTTCCCGATACATGTTTTATAGGTGTAATTTGGCAAAGTACTGAATATTTTGAAGCACGATGAACAACAAAAAGAGATATAATTTAAAATAAGACAATTTCGGACATGCTTTTGAACCCTATATAATCTATTGAGCAGTTACTTACGAATATTTAAGCAATATAAAACTTATGAAAATATTTATTTCTCTGTTAAATGTTCTGGTTTGTGTGATGTTAATACTGAATATCGTAAATAACTAATTGGCAAACTATAGTTTGGAAAACTCACGTCCACGGGAAAACTAATGGCAGATTGCACTCAAACTTTTGACAAGTTATAAAATACCAATGTGTTATTTTGACATTAGTAACTTTTTGTAACTAAACATTCTGTACACTGTTAAAAATGACAATAATTTGGAATCCTTTTGCCTTCAGCCAATAGAAAACATGACCACCGTATGGCCACACTGTGATTATATAGTCACTGTAATACCAATCAGAGCCAGTAGATATAGAGAGTACCGCCATTCTTTGATCCGTGAAAATGCCGTTATCGCCGCCATTTTTGTTCCCACCAGCAATGACTGAATGAGGTATGTCTAAAATTTTACTTGAAATTGGCAAGACTGTAAGTCTATGTCAAATTCGAGGTTAGCAGGTTATGTTTTGCGCCAGTTTGTGTCAAAACTGACGCAAAAACTAACCTGCTAACCTCGAATTTGACATAGACTTACAGTCTTGCCAATTTTAAGTAAAGTTTTGGATTGCCAACAAACGTCACGTTGACGGAATTGTGTTACAAACCTGAAAGTGACGCATATGTCAGAGGAATAAACATGGCGGACATGGCGGTACTCTCTATATCTACTGGCTCTGATACCAATTAGAGTACCTGTATACAGTAAGAGTAGAGCAAACGCGGCAACATCATTTCATTGGTTGGATCCCTTTTGGATCCCATTAGAATTTAAAAATTTAGTTGGCACGTGTGCTTTCGATTTTTTGCATTAGTGACATTGAAATTGTCAGATTTATTGCACTTTCGAAGTAAGTACATATTTCATTATCATGACCTATTGTTGCGTGCCGGGGTGTAATAACCGTTCAGAAAATGGTATACATCCTGTAAGCATACTCAAAAATCCAGCAATAAAACAAATTTGAGTAAACAGCATCGACAGAGAAAATTATAAATCCAAACGACCAAGAATATGTGAAAATCATTTTGGAAAGAATCAGAGGGAATTTGGAGTACGCTTTAGTTTTCATGTTAGGTAGGAAAACTAGTGTCATCTTAATTTTCTTTTTATTTCATTAATACTTACTTTTAGGAGTTATTACAAGTAGATGGAAGCACGCCAGTATAAAATGTTAAGATTGAATCACTATTTGGAGTCCTACATTTAAATATTATGCAATCTATGTTCCTCAGGTCTAGATGTGAACAGCAAATGACTATCAAGTTGGCATAATACCACTGTATTTACTAGTTAATAAATAAAAGTGCATTACATGGCATTAAGCACATTTAGTTTCAACTTCTTACCACGACTAAATACAATAGTTATTTATGTTACAAGGCCGTGAACTAGGACTTTTTTTTATGAGAATGAATATTATTTGGCGAGGCGCAGGCCGAGCCAAATAATCATTCGAATAAAAAAAAAGATAGTTCACGGCCATGTGGCATACAAAATTTTGTGTGCAACTGTGAAAAATTACCAAAATTAAAGTTTCGATCGAATCTTTACATAAAATTAAATTTAGCAGTGTGCTTTGGTATGGTAATCACATATTAATAAATAACGTTAGAATTATCTAATAAAAGCTAATTTCAGTCAAGATCATGACCCGTAAAAAAAAGTCTTTGTCGGCCGGTAAAAAAAAGTCTTTTTTTTACGTTGTCAAGGCTTTATTTTACTATAAACAAATGTGCTATTTCACGACTCAAAATCAAGCAAAAAAAGTGCCGTTTTTTTGACAGTTGCACACAAAATAATTTATAGTCAACTATAATCTATGACAGTTGTAACTAACTTCACAGGATGAATCCATTCATTATATTAATGTAGTCGACTGTGAAATTGTGACTAACTTCGCTTCATGGATCCCTAAATGTCATCGTTTGCCCTACTCTTACTATATACAGGTACTCTAATACCAATTAGAGTCCCTGTATATAGTAAGAGTAGAGCAAACGCTGCAACAGCATTTCATTGGTTGGATCTCTTTTGGATCCCATTAGAATTTAAAAATTTAGTTGGCACGTGTGCTTTCGATTTTTTGAATTAGTGACATTGAAATTGTCAGATTTATTGCACTTTCGAAGTAAGTATATATTTCATTATCATGACCGGTTGTTGCGTGCCGGGGTGTAATAACCGTTCAGAAAATTGTATAATCCTGTAAGCATACTCAAAAATCCAGCAACAAAACAAATTTGGTTAAACAGCATCGACAGAGAAAATTATAAACCCAAACGACCAAGAATATGTGAAAATCATTTTGGAAAGAATCAGAGGGAATTTGGAGTACGCTTTAGTTTTCATGTTAGGTAGGACAACTAGTGTTGGGGAGCCTCTCAGTTTTCCGTTATGTTTGGAAAATTCCTGATTGCTAGCTCGCCTTGGACTTTAATGGACTGTATGGATTTATTTCTTCACTGAATTATACACTCGTTGAAAGCAAAGTAGTTAATTTATTAGCAATAAATTAGTACACAAACATTTGAAACATTTTAAAACAAAGGATTAGTTTTCGCGGAGCGGACTCCTTCGCATGCAGTCTCGTCGACAGATGGAAGTTAAGTAAGCAGCGAGGCGAAGGCCCGCTCGAGTTCTGGAAATGCGCATAATAAATACGCCACTGCAAGAGAGGCGGCACAATTTTATGAAACGCTTAACATACCGCCCGCCTTGGAAAGGGTAACCTTTCAAATAACAACAGTACAAAATTTGACATGTAACATCTAGAGTAAGACATGTAAATAGATCAAACATATATAAGCATGATAATACATAGATCTTAAGGTAATACAAGAAAACCCGAACAATGGATAGCCAAAAGGCTTTACGAAACACTGCGCAGAACGCTAACGTGCTAGTTCACAACACTAGGTAGCGGACACAATTTGGCGAAGGATCGCTTTACGATCCCTGACACAGTTTTCACTGACGCAACACGCGTAACGCCGTCAAGGCCAGGGTGCAGCTCGGTGACCCGGCCTAACCTCCACTTCAGAGGGGGAAAGTTGTCATCCTTGATGAGAACCATGGAACCAGGCTGGAGGTCCGAAAGGTGTGTGCGCCATTTGGTGCGCTGTTGGAGTTCTGAGATGTACTCCTTGCTCCATCTTTTCCATACATTCTGGTGGAGCTGTTGTATTCTTTGGTATCTAGACAGCCGAGACTCGGCTATCTCAGTGACGTTGGGATCAGGCAGTGACACCAAAGGACAACCGATCAGAAAATGAGCAGGAGTCAAAGGCTGAAGGTCGTTTGGATCAGCGGACAAAGGAGACAGGGGTCGGGAGTTTAAGGTCGCTTCCACCTGTGCTAGCAAAGTGCAAAATTCATCGTAATTTAGACTAGCGTTACCTATAACGCGCCGTATGTGATGTTTGGAGGACTTAATTCCGGCCTCCCACAATCCGCCAAAGTGGGGACTGTGCGCGGGTATAAAATGCCAAGCTACTCCGTCGTTCGCGACTGACTCGGAAATAGAAAGGCCTTTTTCCGCAAGAAAATTGCCTAATTCGATTAATTCGGAATTAGCGCCGACAAAGTTAGTGCCATTGTCTGAATAGACATGGAGCAGTTTGCCTCGACGAACTACAAACCGGCGAAAAGCCATTAAGAAGGTTTCAGTAGAAAGATCAGCGACCAATTCAAGGTGCACTGCTTTTGTGACAAAACAAACGAATAGACAAAGGTAGGACTTCACTAGTTTAGAACCACGTCCTTTGCGATCCTTTATCATGAACGGTCCACCATAATCCATACCAGTTGTATGAAATGGGGGCGATGATTGAATACGAGAGGCTGGCAGATCTCCCATTATGGGTTCGGTTAACTTAGGAGAAAATCTAAAACACCGCAAGCATTGATGAACCACTTGCTTGACTATATTTCTGCCAGAGGTAATCCAATATCGTTCTCTGAGATTAGCTAACAGCATTTGAGGTCCGGCATGCAGAAGCCGAAGATGCTCATGCGAAACTAGGAGTTTGGCGAAGGGATGTTTGCCAGAAATCACTAGAGGAAACTTCTTGTCAAAAGGTAATTGAGAGTTGTGGAGCCTACCACCAACTCTTAGCAGTCCCTTGGAATCCAGATAGGGGTTCAAGGATATCAAAGCAGAAGATTGTTTCACAGGCTTGTTCTGTGACAACAGCTTAAATTCGTCAGGAAATGACTCACGTTGTGAAAACCCTGCAAGCCTTACAAGGGATGCTTGTAGTTCATCTGTAGAAAGGCGATCAGCTTTGGGGATCCGAGCATTGTTATAAAAACGAAAGCAATAAGCTGTAACTCGTTGTAAGCGAGCCAAACTTGAATACTGATTGAACGGAAATGGTTCAACAGAGGTTACAGAAAAACTCTGAACTTCTTTTTTGAATTCTGGAAGCTCAGCAGCCTCGATCGTGCTAAGATTGCACTGTACAGGGTACGCAGAAGGGGGGCCTGTAGGGCCAGAAACAATCCAAGCAAAGCGAGTTTTTTGGAGGATGGGAAGATTTGGGCCTAGACCAATTTGTCCAATACAAAGGAGCTGCCAGAAAATGGGCGAACCAATAAGAATGTCGATGGTGCCCGGTTGGTCGTAGGACAGATCTGATAACTTGATGTTATCAGGAACCTTGAAACTGTATCGCTGGACACGAAAACTTGGGGTTGTACCTGTAATCTCATCAAGAACAAGACAGGATAGACCAATACTGTACGAGGTGTGAGGGGCTTGCAGCTTGATATCACACCTAGCCTTGATTTGAGAAGTAGCTTTACTTAAGTCAGAAACAGTAACGTTGACTTCGCGAGTTGGAAGCTTCAACCTTTTACACAAATCTGAACGTATGAAGTTCGATTGGGAACCGGAATCCAGCAGGATTCGCACAACATGAGGCGTACCATCATCAGCGATGAGTTTAGCGGTAGCCGTAGGTAAGAGTACCTGCAAAGCATTCGAACAGAATGCCGAAATCGATTGATTTAGTTCAACAGGGGTTTCTGCCGACATCGCAGATCCTGGTTGACTAGAAGAAGCATTTTGAGGTTTGTCCTCATGAAGAAGGGTGTTGTGCCTTGATTTGCACTTTCTACACGTATATTTGGAGCTACAGCGGCTCGAAAGGTGACCCTGAGTTAGGCAATTAAAGCATACACGGAGCTCTTTTGCCTTTGAATTTCTGTCAAGAGAAGACAGCTTGACAAACTTATCGCATTTGTACAAGGGATGAGATCCTTTACAAAATGGACACGAAGGGGTACCTGACACAAATGATTTCGAATGTACCTTGGAAGACTTTTCGGGTACAAGCTTAATATTTTTTACTTCCAGAGTTTCTAGAAGATCTGCTGTGTTTTGTAAAAATTCCTTGAACTCGTCAAGATTAGGCAGGTCAAAACTTGACCGGTTTCTAAGGACCTCCCATTCACGGAATGTAGTGGGGTTCAGTTTTTTAGAAACGACATAAATGATAACAACATCAAGAAGCTCGCTTTCGGTAGCTAATGATTTGATTTCTGTAAAATGTTTGAATAACATATCGCTAATCGTACGTAATTTAGTTGCAGATTCCTTACTGCACGATTCAAGTTCAAAAATAGCATTGAGGTGGTTATGAATCAGAATTTTTGGATCATTGTAACGATTACACAATGCATCCCAAGCTAGAATATAATTACTCGCAGTAAACTCTAAACTTTTTATAATTTGGCTTGCATCACCCTGTAAACTAGCCTTTAAGTAATGCAGCTTTTGAATATTAGTTAGCGTTTGATTCTCATGAATTAAGCTAATAAAAATCTCACGAAATTCCAACCACTCTGACACGTTCCCTGAATATTTGGGAATGGAGATGGTAGGAAGGCGTACAGCTCGATTATTGCAATGCGAACTGCAATTTGAATGCGTTGATCTCACGCTACCATTAGGAGATCCAGAACGATCTGGTGCAACATCAGACTGTTTGTTGTATTCATTAATAAAACATTTAGCTTGTGATATTGCAAAAAAATAAGAATCTTCAAATTCAACTTGTTGCTGCATTTCAGATTCTGTATCCTTACTGTTTTCTAAAATTTGTTCATGAACCGCATAATATTCCGATAGCACGGTGGCTAGCATCCAATCTTTCTTGCAATTGAACAATCTGAGCGCTAGATAAGAATTGATCTTCATCATGAATTGTTTGCAAGGATTGCACGTGATTTGCAAAACGCGTAAGCTTGCCTTTGATAGAGCCTCGTACTCTTACAAGCGAATCCATAATTGTTGAAATTAAAACAGTTTAACGGATAGAACTAACTCTCGTACGCCCCTGGCGCGGAATTTTGTTTACAACGCAAGACAGCTGCCACGACGCGAAATTAACTTGTGAATGATTCGACTGCAATATGACACATGCAGGGGATATTGTACTAGCGCACAAACGAAATAGCTTGGCATTTCACGCACTTAAAATGTTTATATGACTCATAAACCATTTGTTTACGCAATAATACGCAGCTGAAATTATGCACATGCATAACACAGATGATAGAAAACCAAATTCATGCATAGGAAATCACAAAAAAGGGAACTTAGGCTTACATTGATATTGTTGTGTGCCGCCTTTTTCCTTGTTGTGGCTTGAACTGCCGTCTCGTCTGCAGCTGGCTGCCCACTTGCACAAACTTGGCGCGAGACTCGGCGTTTGGCTATCTCGCTCTCACGTTGCTAGCACCGTCTGCTGTCTTCCTTCCTCTCGTTAGGGACGAAAACTGCTTGTTGTACTTACTTGCCTTGTACAACTGCGAATCCGGGCCGCTGATCCAAGCGGCTCGAAGGAACAATGTTGCTGCTTTCCGGGCTCGTACTAATCCGGATCGATGGACCAATGTTGGGGAGCCTCTCAGTTTTCCGTTATGTTTGGAAAATTCCTGATTGCTAGCTCGCCTTGGACTTTAATGGACTGTATGGATTTATTTCTTCACTGAATCATACACTCGTTGAAAGCAAAGTAGTTAATTTATTAGCAATACATTTGAAACATTTTAAAACAAAGGATTAGTTTTCGCGGAGCGGACTCCTTCGCATGCAGTCTCGTCGACAGATGGAAGTTAAGTAAGCAGCGAGGCGAAGGCCCGCTCGAGTTCTGGAAATGCGCATAGTAAATACGCCACTGCAAGAGAGGCGGCACAATTTTATGAAACGCTTAACAACTAGTGTCATCTTAATTTTCTTTTTATTTCATTAATCCTTACTTTTAGGAGTTATTACAAGTAGATGGAAGCAAGCCAGAATAAAATGTTAAGATTGAATCACTATTTGGAGTCCTACATTTAAAGATTATTCAATATATGTTCCTCAGGTGTAAATGTAAACATCAAATGAATATAAAGTTGGCTTAATCATTATATTTACTAGTTAATAAATAAAAGTGTATTACATGGAATAAAGCACATTTAGTTTCAAGTTCTTGCCACGACTAAATACTAAATAATTTATAGTCAACTATAACCTATGACAATTGTAACTAACTTCACCGGATGAATCCCTTCATTTTATTAATGTAGTCGACTGTAAAATTGTGACTAACTTCGCTTCATGGATCCCTAAATGTCATCGTTTGCCCTACTCTTACTATATACAGGTACTCTACTACCAATTACAGTGGCTATATACAGGGTGTTTCATTAATAATTGGAAATATTTTAACTGTAGAATTCTGGGCTTAAAATATTAATATTTAACCCAAATCACTTAGATAAAATGTGGCTTGTTACTGAGATATAGGGTGTTTTATTTAAAAATTTAAAAATGATTTTTCCCCATTACTTTAAAACTATTTGACGTATCCGTATCATATTTGGCAGGAAGTTTAGACACTGTAAACCATGCTAAATTATGTTAAATAAACGTTTCTGGCTACTACCAGAGGCGTACCACAGGGGCAAGTGGGTGGTTGACCCTTCCCAAATTCTACGCCACTGGCGGAATTGCCATTTTAACACAATTTTTCGATTCTCCAATACTTTCTATGTAAATAACATACTCTTCCTTCGTCACGATAACGTCATTATTTTTCGAGATATTTAAAGTTAAACATAAAGCTGAACAGTTATTTTGATTTTAATGTGTATTAATTATGTCGGTGTTTTTTTTTCATAAGATTGCATTTATTACGCAAATAAAACTTTAATCCGTATTAACAAAAAAACATAATGTTATTTATTGAAATTTCTTGAAACTAATACATAGATGCATTCAACATAAAAAAAATGTATCCATGTATTCGTTTCAATAAATTTCAATAAATAACATTATATTTTTTTGTTAATACGGATTAAAGTTTCATTTGCGTAATAAATGCAATCTTATGACATAAAACACCAACATAATTAATACACATTAAAATCAAAATAACTGTTCCGCTTTGTTTAAATTTAAATATCTCGAAAAATAATGACGTTATCGTGACGAAGAAAGAGTATGTTATTTACATAGAAAGTATTGGAGAGTCGAAAAATTGTGCTAAAATGGCAATTCCGCCAGTGGCGTAGAATTTGGGAAGGGTCAACCACTCACTTGCCCCTGTGGTACGCCTCTGGTAGTAGTCAGAAACGTTTATTTAACACAATTTAGCATGGTTTACAGTGTCTAAACTTCCTGCCAAATATGATACGGATGCGTCAAATAGTTTTAAAGTAATGGGGAAAAATCATTTTTAAATTTTTTAATGGAACACCCTATATCTCAGTAACGAGCCACATTTTATCTAAGTGATTTGGGTTAAATATTAATATTTTGAGCCCAGGATTCTACAGTTAAAATATTTCCAATTATTAATAAAACACCCTGTATAAGGACAGTGTGGTCAATGTTGGTCCTGTTTCTGATTGGTTGTTTTAAAATCCGCCATTAAGAGTGGTTTTACAAAATTACACAAAATCACACAAAATTGGTTCTAAGTCCTTTATTATTGAAAGTAACCCCAATATGAAGTGGAATGAAATAATCACTTATAATACCATGAGTAGTCAAAGTTATGTCGACTATTTTTGTGGTGGTGTCACGAATGTCCATTGCGCTTTGGTACGATTAGGACGAGTGCGATAGCACGAGTCCTAATCCCAAGCGCAATGGACATGAGTAGTGATACCACCGCAAAAATAATCTACTTAACTTTGACTAAGAATGGTATTCGAGGGACTATTTAATGAACCAAACTACTTTTTCAAATTAGTTTTCAGTAAATCTAGCAAAAAACTACGCAATTTCTATAGTAACAGAACACTAATATTGACTTTTTCTAATAAAAATCGCATTTGTTAAAAATAGTCACTTGAATACCTACTAGGAAGATATATCCACTGATATTTTTTTGAAGGGTCAAGAAACGTCAGAATTCTGGATTTTCATTGGTCACTTTTTGACAGATGACAGGTGAATTGAATAGTCCTCATAAAATTCTGCAGTGTTCTGTGTAAGCGAATGCCGAATTTTCGTTTGCATAAGTAAATGTCAACGTGTTCAAGTAAAATGGTTTTTGCGAAAATTGCGCATTAGTCCAAATCAAAACCTATAATAAACTATATAAATGTCTTAATGCCAAAGATTATTATTGTATCAAATTAAAGAGAATTTATGGGTTACGTAACACTGAATATTCTATTCCTCTAAATGAACTGGTGGAATAAATACAACGGTTTGATTATGAATATAAATCACAAATTTTTTTGTTGAGCTTTTGTACGTAATCTCTGTGTCGATCAACGCAAAATGTTGTCAATTTTCGTTTTCTACGTACAAAAACACAATAAAGAATATAAAAAAGAACACCTTGACTTATATTCCAATATTAGGTTGCTCGTTAACGAGGATTTTTAATCGCTGGCAGCGATTCCTTCCGTTTCACACCGTCTCTTGCCGTTTAATTCTGTTTAAGTAATATTATTGACATTCTTGTAAAATTAATGTTACACTGCACATTTGACCACCTCATATTGCACAAATTTTCGCTATCGTGGGTATACAGCGCTCTGAAAAGCATCTCCGAATTTCACATATGTCCAGTCCGTATAAAATTACGTTTATATCACAACTTAGCAGGGTGACGTTTCTCTTACAATTTAGCAGGCCGTGCACAGAACAATACCTAAGGGCGTGGCTGGTTGTTGTAGAGACGACTCTTAATGGTTGCCTTTTTTAAAATTGACCACACTGTCACAGAATAATACAGAATGGCCTGTCGGCTTAAAATTCAGCTAGTTTTTTCTTTGCGCATGCGCGAGTTCTGGTGGTGTGCAGTCAGCTGTTTTCCATATTTTACACGTGTAAGTGTGGCTGTCAATGACCCCTTATAAGAAGGTTATGTTTTTTTATGCAAGTGGTTTTAAAATATTAATTTAATGTGAGTGCACAGAAAAGATCTTTTGGTGTACTATGCATTTCCATATAAATTGCATGGACTTTAAACGTACGGATTATTTCTGTTCAGTTTAAAATTTATAGTCCAAGAGCCAGCAACGGATTTCTTACAGTATTTTTAACAAGTCTGTAACTGTTATGGAAGGTCCCTTTGAATATACTGAGAAGGAAACCCGAAGTCTGGCAAGCCTGCGGTGGTGGTTTTAGCCCCCTTGAGCCCTTAAAGGGCGGAAAAAAATAATGTGTCAAAACTGACACAAAACCTAGGAATAATATGTTGGTAACACTGTAAGTCTATGTCAAATTCGAGGTTAGCAGGTTAGATTTTGCGTCAGTCTGTGTCAAAACTGACAGAAAACCTAACCTGGTAACCTCGAATTTGACAGACTTACAGTGCCACCAACTTATTATTGACACGTTTGAATTTCCACAGCCCACTGAGGATCCGTTTTTTTGGATCTCTCGATATTTTACAGTAAATGGTTAAGTTTATTATGCAACTTTATGTGAATCTGGGGTAAACTTACCATCGGCGAAAGCGTCTGTCAATCTTTTTACTTACATAAGATATGATTACTTTAACATAGCAAAGAGCCAGACTTGTTATTATACATTTTTTTTTATTATTTGTTTCCATCCTTCAAGGACGCAAGGGGGCCAAAACCACCACAACAGGCTTGCCAGACTTCGATTTCCCTAATCAGTATATTCAAAGGGACCTTCCATAACAGTTACAGACTTGTTAAAAATACTGTAAGCAAACCCGTTGCTGGCTCTTGGACTATTAGGAGCATAATTTTGAACTTACCGCCTCTGCACACCACTAGGATCATGGCGGACAATTTCAAGGTCACAAAAATTGAGTATGCTGACATTAAAAGTGCCGACACAGAGAAGCCATTCTGATTTAGGGTATTATTCGGTGACACTGTCCTTATATAGTCACTGTACTACCAATTAAGGTCCTTACTGCCAATTAGAGTACCTGTATAATAAGTAGATATATAGGTACTCTACTACCAATCAGAGCCAGTAGATATAGGAGAGTACCGCCACGTCTGCCATGTTTATTCCTCTGACATATGCGTCACTCTAAGGTTTGTGACACAATTCCGTCAACGTGACCTTTGTTGGCAATCTAAAACTTTATTTAAAATTGGCAAGACTGTAAGTCTATGTCAAATTTGAGGTTAGTAGGTTAGGTTTTGCGTCAGTTTTGACACAAACTGACGCAAAACATAACCTGCTAACCTGGAATTTGACATAGACTTACAGTCTTACCAATTTCAAGTAAAATTTTAGACATACCTCAATCAGTTATTGCTGATGGGAACAAAAATGGCGGCATTTTCAGGGATCAAAGTATAGCGGTACTTTTCTATATCTACTGACTCTGCTACCAATCAGAGCCAGTTACTGGCTCTGCTACCAATCATATGTGATTAGAGACCCTGTATAAAAAGTAAGATATACAGGGTCTCTATATGTGATTAGAGACTCTGTATATAGTTTACTAAGAGTTGGGCAAACAGCCTGATTTGACATACATTTTTGATCCAAATTAGATATTTGACATATGTCGAACAAAGAGGTTATGGGAACCAACCTTGCTAACTTGCCTTTGATGGGAGAGTTTTCAGAGTATTGAACATTCTTAGGATCTCTAGAACCGACTATTAGGAATATACGGCCAATTTAGTTAAGATTTACATTTGCATGTGTGAAACTATCGGTTGTAACATGTTACAATATGTAAAAACGGCACTTTTATCACACATGCCTTGCAAAAAGTGATCCAAACCAATCAAAATGTATCACGTTGTTTGCCCAACTCTTAGTAACCTATATACAGGGACTCTATATGTGATAAAGTATTGGCGCCATCTGTTAGTAGGTACTATCGGAAAGTACCCCCCAGGAGCCGTTCAAAGTCATCAAAATCGGTATTTTTACATCAAAGGAACCGACAGTGAGTGTCTCTACTTGTTTGATATATGTACGCTGATTTTGCTCTCCACTACAGTTTGAACGTATCCTTTATCTAATAGACTTGTCTGTCCGGGACGCTGTTTCACCAGCCAAACCGTAAGAGATAGAGAAAAAATTTATTAAAGTTATATGTTTGGAATGGTCATGTCAGGTTAGGAACCGAATTTCAGTCACGTGAAACTTCCGGTTTTCGAGAAATCACGTGATTTCTCGAAAACCGGAAGTGTCAGTACGCTGTTTCAGCAGCCAAACGGAGCTGCGACACTCTGCGCCTTAAAACCTCGATCGGTTAGGCAACCACTTTGACAGCTTCCAGAATGTTCCGATGCGGCGTACCACTTTGACACCTTCCAGGTCTGGGTACAGTTTTTATTTAATACGCGTTCTATTTGAAAAACGGTCTTTTTTGTTTTTTTAAATGAGACATTTGTCTCACTGGGTTGCTAGTTTTACTCTCATTCCAAATCATAATTTTGATTTTCCCTGTATATCAGCCAATGTTTTAAAAATTCTGTACTCGATTATGGATCTACAAGTCATGCAGAGCTTTTTATCAAGATTTTTTTTTGTGAAATATAAGATACACTTTTTCTCCATTTGTATAAAACTTTTTGGGACACACTGGAGAGAGTGCGAGAATTACTCTGCAGAAAACGAAACGAAAGATGAAACTACTACCTACACAACATCTGAAATGCTTAAAGCATTGCCTCACACTTAAATAGAATTATGTCAATGAAACTGTTACTATAAGAAGAGGTCCCCGATGAAGACATACCAACAGATATGCAGAATAAAATGTGTTGGATTAGACTGGATAAATTCAATGTTAAACGGCCGCGAAAAATTTAGCCTTTACAGGGGTTGCAGATTTAATCAGACTATGATAATTATTTATTATACTAGCTCTTGAACATATTTGTGATTTAAGTGGCCATGCATAGTGATATGTAAAAATTCAAAACGATATTGTACAAATTGAGACCAATAATAAAGAAAACTTTCCATATTTCTGCTTTATTTTAACTAGAATGTTACTGACCTTATTGATATTAACGTGTAATCTTGTGTTAAGTGTGGTTTCAATTTTATATCAATTTTCCTAAGTAGTACATTTAATGATGGACATAATTCATAAATGTTAAAAACCACAAAACTGAGGAGACAACATCATGATGGATATGCTGTGTAAAATTGACAATATTGACTGCATTTGTAAATAGTCACATATAATCTCATTCCGGATTTTTTTTTTTTGAGTGAGTTCCAACAACATCGTAGTAATTTGCCCGAGCGGGACTCATAATTAGTTAGGTTGTTATCCTAATATTATAATATTTATAATTTTTATTATTTATCTTATCTCATCTTATCTTACTACTTATTAGTTATTTCAATAAACTACAAAATATTTGATTTCGTACACGTAAGCCACTCACAAAAGCATAGCTTGTGCGTGCGCAACTTACATTCAATGTAACTTGCTATCATTTTTATATAAACATTAATTCTTAATAATTTAACTAAAACCTAGTGGTAACTCTACAAAATCAATTATAAGTAATTATTGCACAAATATTATTGCAATCTGAAAAATTGTGTTGCTAGTTTGGTGTTTACAGGAATTTTTCTATATGTGATAACATAAGTACCCTCTCTTGTTCCATAATCCATTTTTAATGGCTTTTTTCATTTGCTTATGGGATTTATTTCTTTGATATTGGAAGCTAGTAAATTAAACATTCTTGGTCCTAAAAAATGTACAGATTTTTGACCAATGGTCTTGCGAACTCTACTAATTTCAGTAATTTTGTTTTTATTTTTTATTTTGGTTCTAGTGTTATGAGGATGGTCAATCGTTTGTAAGTCCTTTCTATGTTTATGCTGGTGTATAATCAATGTTTGTAGATAAATTTGCCTTAGGCAAGATATTTTTGTTTCTGCGTATAGCTGATCAGTTGGATTCATTTGTGTCTTACTAAACATGATTTTTATGAACCGCTTCTGCATCACTTCTAGTTTTCTCAAATGTGTTTTTGATCCAAAGCCCCATCCAATAATTCCGTAACGTAACAGTGAATCAACAAGTCAATAATATACAGATTTTAGGTTTGATGTATTTAGAATATATTTTAAAGTTTTAAACTGGAATAGCACTTGCCTTAATTTGTTTAGTTGCGCATTTATATATGCATCCCATCGTAAATAGGTGTCGACGTATATTCCTAGATATTTTATTTTTTCCACTTTTTGTATACAGAGTGGTTAAAAAAGAGCTACATCTAGTTGGCTTTGAAATTTGTTTGCGGCACATACAAAATTACAAGCAAACAAATTTCAAAACCAACTAGATGTAGCTCTCTTTTAACCACTCTGTATAATATGTTGTAGTGTTGTTGGGGTTCATGACAGTTAAGGTATCATATATAGGTGTATTTTGATTACGACAGGTGAAAGGAATGAATTTGGTTTTATCAAAGTTTACAGTAAGAAGTTTGCGATTAAACCACTCATTTATATTTATTAGATCTGTTTCTGCTTTCAGTTTCACATCTGTCCATGTTTTGCCTTTGTATAATATTACTGTATCATCCGCAAAAGCTATGATGATGCCAGTTGATGGTAATTCTAATAGTTCATTTACATAAATAGTAAATAGTATTGGACCTAGAACAGTTCCCTGGGGCTCCCCGTTTATTACTTCTGTTTTTTCACTTAGACATGTTCCAATCTTTACATATTAGGGTCCGTGTTGTAGATACGATTCTATTAATTTATTTTCCTTTCCGCAAACTCCTATGTTACGTAGGCATTCTAATAGTTGTTTATGGTTAACAGTATCTAAAGCTTTGGCTAGGTCAATAAATACTGCCAAATTAGGATTTCCTTCATCGAGTGCAGTTTGTATTTCGTTTACTACAACGGATGTTGGGTCTTGTGTAGATTTTTCACTTTGATATCCAAACTGGTTTGTTAATATAATGTTATGTTTGTTGAGGAAGTTTGAATGACTTTTTCAAATATTTTTGCTACATTGGAAATTAGAGATGTAGGTATTGTTATCCCTTATAAGCACAAAAAAAGGGGGTGGTAAAATAATACTTACGTTAATTGCTCAACGAATCGAAGCAGCATTCAAAGCACCAAATTGCCTCACTCAGCCAATGCCTAGGCGAGTCACTACCAATCGCTAATTAGGGGTCGCCGATCAGCTGCAGCCGAAGACGGCCGTGGGTTCATTAGATGGGGGGATGGCGCCACCAATTTAAAAGATAACAAAAAATATAACACAGAGCCAAACCCCCTAATTCAGCGATTGATAGATTACACTCCAGCTAAATTGGAATACTGTGAATTTAATAAAACGGGGCAAAACTGAAGTCAAACAATCAAGTGCAGGGGAGACAAATTCGTTTTATTCACTCGTAAGGCCGGACACACATAAAATACATGTAAGTAAAAGTTTAGGGCCGATATAAAAGCATATAAATGCCCCAAGGATCCTTGTTTACAGAATGAGGTAGCCAATTAAAGCACCAAGGGCCGGTTGCAGAAAGCAACGTTAAGTCTGGTGTTAGCTAACGCGACGTCAAAGTGAACAAACACGAATCAAATCTCAAATGTTTATGGTAACTAATACATTAGTAAACAAAATTTGATGTGATTTTGTTCACTTTGACGCGACGTTAGTTTACACCAGGCTTAACATTGCTTTCTGCAACCGGCCCCAAATCACCAAAATAGAGGAAATTCCTGGAAGCTCCCGAGGAGTGACGTTAATATAAAATTGTAAATTACAAGCGGGAAACCGCCCCAGGAATTTCTATAGCGTGGTACATGTAACAATTAATAACGGCAAGCCTCGTACTTTACAGATTAAAATATGTGATCAAAGTGATGCGTCCTGACCATGATATAAATATCTCGCGCTGGTATATCGCGCTAATCTCAATTTAGAAACAGATTACTTTCGGCAGTCCGTCGATTGAGGCACATAAACGCGTACAGCCAGGCTCACTTGCCGACCACCGCAAGCACAATTAATAGAGCAGCAAGGTTACCTTGCACTGGTGCGAGGCCGTCTTAGCGTTGATAACATCGCAGGAACGGGCTTCCGTGAGCTCGATGGCTTACCCAAGGAGGACAGTAGCTCGTCAATTAAGCGCGCCGAGATAACGCTATCACAGATCGCATCGGGCCGCAAGTCGGGGTTCTCGAAGTTTTTATTTGGGACCCATAACGTGGTGGGGACTAAATTATTGAAATAAACGTTAGCGGGCAATCGAAAAGGGGCTGAAAACGGTCATACTCGCACTAAATTCCCCAAAGTTTTGGCGTCAAAAAAAGTATGCACCAGGCAGTATCTCCAGATTTATATTCAGAGGAATGTCGAGACCCGTACAAATCCCCTAACCAAAGAGTGAGAAGTGCCTAGACATCAATAAGCACCTTCTCCAAAATCGCGACTTCGAACAGCGCCAAAAACTTCCAACGACCTTATTCGATCGAACGCTGGGACAAGATGCCAAATTTTCGGGTCGCGAACGTTCAACAATGTGCAACGGCGGTGTATCAACAATGCGCAATATCCGGACGCAATTCGAAAAATATCGAACATACAGTAAAGCGAAAAATTGATGGTAACAAAATATCGAGAATACAGTAAAGCGAAAATTGACGGTAACAGTATATAGTTTCCTCTGTGTTGTTTGTCCCCATTTTTGTATAAGGGCTTTATTACGGCAGCTTTAAATACATCCGGACAGTTGCCCCTTTCAATTATCTTTATATATATAATTCTTCTGTACGTGTGTAGGTCACTGAACTCCTCCTAAACGGCTGGACCGATTTTGATGATTTTTTTTGTGTGTGTTTGAGTGGGTCCCTGGATGGTTTAGATTCACAATTGGACTTGGTAGGTGGCGCTGCAATCGGATTCTAGGATTTTTTTTTATTTTTGACGAATTTCTTTGTTTTAATTTTTTAAAGATTTCTCGCATATCAGAACATATAACCCCAAAATTTCACCCCCCCCCCCACCACCTCCCAATATGTTTTAAAATAAAAAACATCGAAAATTCGAAAATCGAAAAAACGTTTGCTGATCCCGTTAATAGCAGGTAGCGGGCAGGACAACGTCTGTCGGGTCCGCTAATAGCAGGCAGCGGGCAGGACAACGTCTGTCGGTCCGCTAATAGCAAGTAGCGGGCAGGACAACGTCTGTCGGGTCCGCTAGTTTTATTTATAAGGATTGCAAGAGGGTTAGATATTATTGATGTCACTTGTTTTAGAATGTCGGTACTTATATTGTCAATACCTGGTGCAGTGCCTGTTCTTAACGTTTTACTTAAGTTGTGGATTTCATTTTCATCGGTCGGTAAGAGAATCTCATATTTTTTATTTTACTTATCTTATTCGCCATTGTTTTTCCTATAGATATGTAATGCTGATTGAAAATGTTAGCTATCTCCATTTGATTTGGGATTGTTATTCCATCTTTGTTTTTTACCTGTGATATTTCTTTTGGTTCTGTTTTATTGCCAGTTCAAGTTTTGACTGCTTTCCGAAGATTTTTGCTAGAGCTACCGCTGTCTTATTTTTAAAGTAATTGTTGTTTGCATTTCTTATTAAGGCGGTTAAATGATTTCTACATACCACGGAAGTGTTTTTTTATATATAACCCTTTGTCCTTTTTTCTGTTATAGAGCGATTGCATGGCGGAAAAGCTTATTAATATATGTAATCTTTCACTTTGTTATGATGTGAGGCTTAGCTTTATTGTCAATTTTTTTCTTCATGTATTATCTTGCCTAGCAAATACTTTTCCAATAATAATTACAGTACTAATGGTTATTTATTTCATTTATAACAAAGTTAACGGGTAAAACGGCTAAGTGCACTTACCTGGTTTTTGCAGATAAATGATTGTGGTGGACGTATGAATTTTTTGTGCAGAAATTAATTAAATGTGCTTAGAACTTAGATGCATTAGGACTTAACCGAAAATCGCACGACCTGTAACTATTAAACTATGCAAGCATTGACTTAGCTGACTTTTATCTAAATTTCAGTGACTATTCAACTCACCCCCTTCATGTCAACTATTAACCAATCATAATTTAGTATTTTTGTTGTTTGCACCAATGAGCCTGAACTATATTGACAATTTTCACTAGTGAAAATAATCGACAATTTTCACTAGTGGAAATTGCGTAGTTTGTTACTAGATTTACTGAAAACTAATTTGAAAAAGTAGTTTGGTTCATTGAATAGTCCCTCGAATGCCATTCTTAGTCAAAGTTAAGTAGATTCTTTTTGCGGTGGTATCACTACTCATGTCCATTGCGCTTAGGATTAGTACTCGTGCTAGCGCACTCGTCCTAATCGATACTAAGCGCAATGGACATTCGTGATACCACGGCAAAAATATTCGACATAACTTTGACTACTCATGGTATTAGAATGTTTGCGGTAGTGCATTTTTCCTTATAAAAATTGTCGTTATAATGTATAACGTTAGTTTTTGGTAAAATTTGTACCGTATACCGAATTAAATTACACTATTTCCAGAAATAACGGAGCCAATCAGAATTTAGTTCTTATGACTCGCGCATGTGCATACCATCCCAGTATCAGCGCACAGCTGATTGCGTAAGCTAACCTAACCTATTCTGTTGCTGATTGCCGTGCAGTATTCATAGAATGTGAGGTTAAAAACACAGTTATTGTTAAAAATGCAGAATTCGCTGGAAAATTTCACAAAAGTGACATTAATTGACGCTGAATCTGAAACGTCTTATGTGATCAGATTGTGCAAATTTTCTGCATGCTTCTCTGGCATCTTGTTGGTTTCACCAAATGTCAACATACACCTGTCAAATATAACGTTTAATTGCCGGCGCTAACCGCAAACGCTTCAGCACGCGTTTAGGTTAAGTTACGTTATACGCAAGAAAATGGCCGTATAACGTAACGAAAAATGCGATCCCGCAAACTCTCTATTATAAGTGATTATTCAACACTATAATGAACGAACCAATGAAAATTGTTCAATTTGTCAGAAACGGCCAATCAAAATTGACTGTCATTGAAAACACAATGTCACAGTGTTTTCACCATATATGTATTATACATTTTTGCCTTAGAACAGAAAATAGACAGGAAGGCGCATTTCATTTAACTTGACTCTAACATCTAGGCGACGGAAACGGCCATTTTAAAAACCCATGTATGATTAATGACGTGTGATACCGGTTTGACAGTTGTGGGTTTAGTTAGTTTGAGACTAATTTTGGCTGTTCTCAGACCCCAAATACCAGGACTTTGGGCATTATATTCCATCAGTAAGTATTAATCTTACTTTTCACTTCAAATGGAGAGATAATTTCTCTGAACATGTCACTTGTCATACGTACTTGTACACAACAATAGTCATGGGCATAGAAGGGAACGTATAATGGGGTCATTATTTGTAATCACACAATCTGAGGAAGCAATTTAAATTACAGACAGTGACTGAAGTCACACAAACTCACATGTAATCATAAATCACATAGTGTAAAGTGCACTTAATAAAACTGTTGAAATTGTTTGCTGCACATGCACCCTCTCGATATGATACGCCACTGCCAAAAGGAAACAACCATCCGCCATTTTGAAAACCCATCGCGGTCGCAAGGATATCTTACAAATGCGGCTTCCTGTTTATTTTCTGTTCTAAGATTTTTGCACTTGCGGGACTAAAGTTGGCACTTTAGTCACTTATTTCAGGGACTAAAGTAGCTCATTTTATCTCTAGGGACAGAAGTAATTACTTTAGCCCCTAGGGACTAAAGTAAAAAATGTTACCGTATCTATGGTAATCTATGGTAAATTCGGGGTTAACAGGTTAGGTTTCGCGTCAGTTTTGACATAAACTGACGCAAAACCTCATCTATTAACCTCGAATTTGACATAATTGTGAGCTCTTGTCATAATGACTTACATTGCCACCAACTTTAAAATTTAGCAAAGGCTACTAATTTTAAAATAATTGTAACTAAAATGTCAATAAATGACGTTTAAAAAAACGGGTTTTCGTTTTAAATCTTCCTGCAACGTGAAAAAAATAGTATATGCAACTCGGAGAGAATGCTATTTTGCTTCAGTGCAATTTCTGACTCGAGGGCTTCGCCCTCGAGTCAGAAATTGTACCTCAGCAAAATAACGCATTTCTCTCCCTCATTGCATAATCTACTAATATTGCTGGTAGGGCCTCTGAACGCCCGTAAACATTACGGCGCCGACATAGTTTCACTTAGAGTATAACGCGTCTCGTGCGCATGCGTGAGAATTCGAACTCCGCCTTTAGAAGCGAATTTTAAACTGGACCACTTCCCCATTGGGCGGACGACGCCGCCGCGCTTGCGCACAGCTCGCCGTTATACATTGAAGAGTTGGTTGTCTCTCTCACTTCCTTCGTGAGTGTCCCACTCATAGCCGCTAGCAATAATATAGTAAGTATTATATATACAGGGTGATTCGGGAGGAAGTGGCAATATTTTGAGGACATGTCGAGGAAGCCAAACTAAGCAAAATAAGCTCATATGTTTAAGTCCGATTTTCATTTGTTTCAGGGATAATTGACTTTTTCTTAAAATGTCAAATCTCAAAGTGACAGTTGTTCAACATTAGTTTTATGAAGTTGTAAAAATGCCCCACAAATTTAATCATAAAGAATATGCCGATATATTTGTTTATGGGTTCTGTAATGGTAGTAATGTTTGTGCAGTGGAGGAGTATCGACGTCGTTTTCCGAATCGAAGAATTCCTAACAAGCGAGTATTTCAAACTGTTTTTACACATGCCGGCGAAACTGGGACATTTCCAAGTGCAAGTATTATTTCTGAAAGAAAACACGGAATCGCTGTTGGACTTGAAGAAGATATTCTGGATGTGGTAGACGAAAATCCAGAGATAAGTACAAGACGCATCGCAATCCAATTTGAAATACCACAAACAATGGCTTGGAAAACACTTAAACAACAGGGTTTGAACGCTTATCATTTGCAAAAAGTACAAAATCCCCACGAAGGCGATTATCCTTTAAGGCTACAATTTTGTCGTTGGATTCGGGAAAACAGAAGATTGTGTAAAGACATTTTGTGGTCGGATGAAGCTCAATTTACGCGAGATGGAATTAACAATTGCCACAATAATCATCGATGGTCGGACGAAAATTCCCATGCTACGATAGAACACAATTTCCAACATCGATTTAGCATTAACGTTTGGTGCGGTATTCTAAATGATCAATTATTCGGTCCTTTCGTATTAGATGCGCGCCTTACTGGACAAGGATATTTACGTTTTTTAGAAGACCATTTAGAAGAAATATTGGACGAAGCACCTCTAAATATTCGACAACGAATTATCTTCCAACATGATGGAACGCCTCCTCACTATTCTAATAATGTACAAAATTTTCTGAATACCACTTTCGGCGATCGTTGGATTGGCAGAGACGGTCCGCATCCTTAGCCACCGAGATCACCGGATCTCACTCCCCTCGATTTTTGCCTTTGGGGATGGATGAAGTCGTTAGTTTATGCTACTAAAGTGGAAACGAGGGAAGCGTTACTAGATCGTATTCTTAATACAGCAGCTATCATTAGAGCGAACAATCGTTCATTGAAACTCGCTACTAGTGCAGTCAATAAACGCGCAAATAAGTGTATCGAAGTGGGCGGTGGCGTTTTCGAAAATTTGTCGTAAATTAATGCTATTTTGTTTATTTTTGTAATTCATTTTGTAATAAATTTTTGTTTGCTTTTTAAATTATACAATTAATCAAAATATCTCCGAAACAAATGAAAATCGGACTTGAACATATTAGTTTATTTTGCTTATTTTGACTTCCTCGATATGTCTTCAAAATATTGCCACTTCCTCCCGAATCACCCTGTATATGGTTTTCACGCAAGCCCGATTGGTTTTAATGGTTTCAATTTAGTGAGTAGCCTTTGACTGACATTTCACCAAAACGTCAAAGTCATAGTTTGCAAATCAGCGTCGTTCTAAGAACTCATAATAATCGTGTTGGAAGCTCCAGTATTGAATTAATAGTGGAAAACGTTAAAAATGTGTGCTGTCGAACACGGTAAAAGTCATCTACCCATATTGTTGAATAATCTTTCCAAATACCACTCAAGGCAAAATTTTTTAAGAGAATTTTTTTCGTCAACATGCAAATTATTGCAAATTTCTCTCAACAAAAACTGCTCAAATTCCACTCGACCTGCGGTCTCGCGGAATTTTTAACCCAGTTTTGGTGTCGATAAATTTAAACGCAATAATTTGCATGTGAACAAAAAAAAATTCTCAAAAAAATTTCACCTTTTGTGGTATTACCCTTGAAAATTGGACTTAACCGGATTTTGCAATAACCCGATGAAATATACAGTTTTTAAATTTAGTTACAAATTAAAAATTAAAATTGATTTCGTCTTATTATGGCACACGAACTATATCTTAAAAACAGGTCGAACCATAACCTTCAGTGTCTTTCTGAGCCAGTCTGCAAAATACGAGACACCCTGTACTTCGTCAATAACTATCTCAAGATACCTCGTATGCAGTAACGTGCCATGCGAGGTCGAATGTCAACAAGCAAGATTATCCAAAAGTGAGGTTAACTGTACACAACAAATTGAGTGATTTTTAGTTGTCCTTTAAGATTTTAGAACAATATACACAAAATGTTACACCCCATCCGACTAATTAAAGTATTTTCCAGCAAAATAGTAAATAATGTTCGACTTCTGAGCACACAAATGGAACCAAAAGTTGGTTTATGCTTACAATTCTGTTTTTACAAATATTTAACCTTATTTGCTATAGGGGGCCGCTGAACAAGACAACAAACGTTTTCCACGAAAGCTATTTTCGGGCATACAGCCGACAGGCGTAGTTCACATAGGGAACTACTTGGGTGCTATAACGCAGTGGGTGCAGCTGCAGGACTCTGGGGACGATGTGACGTTCAGCATTGTGGACCTACACGCAATGACTCTACCACATGTAAGTTCTGTTGAATTTACGAGATATTTGTTTGCCTGTAGTAATACGTTTATTTAATTAGTATTATTCATCCTGCGGCGAAATACAAGAAAACCAGTATAAGTAATCAATAAATAAGTAGGTAATGAAATTGCATTTTATATTAATTTCAGAATCCAAAGCAGTTGTCAAAAAGCGTTTTAGAAATGACTGCCACATTACTGGCATGTGGTATTGACCCCAAAAGGGCAATCTTGTATCAGCAATCACACGTTCCTCAACATACAGAATTGGGGTGGCACCTGAGCTGTATTTCAACAATGGCAAGGTCTGCGTTATTATAATAGGTATAGATAACTTTGCAAATAATTCCATTAGAGTGAATGAAGTACATATGAACCGTGTTAGGTTGATATGCCTAACATAGTAAAATCTATATTCATTTAAGCTTGCAATAAATACGTATGCTTACACACTTGCCAAATAAAATCGTAAGTAAACACTTCTTTTTGTGTTGTAGGTTAGCACATTTACCCCAATTTAAAGAAAAATCAGCTCTGTTAAAGGAAGTGCCATTAGGGTTGTTTATTTATCCAGTTTTACAAACGGCAGACATTTTATTATACAAGTTAGTCATCGTCTGTTTAATAGCTTTTACTATTCTAAACTCCTTAGCAAATATTAAATTACCACATGATATCAATTTCAGAGCAACACATGTACCAGTTGGTGATGATCAACTACAACATTTGCAGCTTTCTCAAGACCTGGCCAGAATGTTTAATCGGAGATTCGGACTCACATTTCCAATTCCTCATGCTATAGTTTCTGGTACGATTTTGCTTTTGTATTTTTGAACTAACTGGTGGAAAAGCAATAACATTTTTACTTCAGATCAAGGTACCTCTAAGATCAGAAGCTTGAGGGATCCGTCGAAGAAGATGTCCAAGTCGGATCCTGACCCAAAGAGCAGGATATGTGTAACTGACACCCCCGATGAAATAACAAGGAAGATTAAAAAAGCTGTGACGGATTTTACATCCACAGTAAGTGCTTTCACATCTGTACAAATAACAACTGTAAAAAATTATTTTTAGATAACGTTTGATCCAGAAGGGAGGCCTGGCGTTGCAAATTTGATTAGCATTCATTCTATGTTAAGCAATAAACCGGTTGAAGAGATTTGCAAAGAAGCTGAGGAGTTGGATACTTTAAAGTAAGAACGTTTGCTTGGTATATATTTTGACGATGTTGTTAAATATGGTATGTGGCTTAAGACCCTTAACTGTCTTTAACCCTTAAACTACCACGCTTGAAAAAAATCCATAAACTATCGCGTAGGGTCCTTGTTCGATCCCAGTGGAATATTGAATATATTTTGCCAATTTTAGACAGGTTTTATATTACACTTAAAAGGAGCCTTCATTCTACCTATTAAACTATAGACATTATCCAGGGCGTGTATAAATTAGTGTTAAAACATTCCGTCGTGTTATTCTTTGAAGAGTTTTGAGACGAAAATATTAATACAGAAATGTTTGATTGGTCCTCATGGACCCTCATGGATAGATATAAGAAAAATTTTCTTCGAGTAAAGTAGCTTTTCTGTTCTAAATAAATACGTCAAAATATTTTTTAAAAAAGAATGTTAAATTATCGACTCATGTAGAATTTCAGAAATATTGGCTTACTTTTATGAAACCATACATATTTATTAGATGAACTACTTTTGTTATTCTACCTATTCCAAAGAGCAATTTTTCTCTCATAAGTGGAAATTTGTTTTAATATCTAAATGTATTTACTAATATTCACAGAGTACATGGTATACTAGCGACTAAACTGTTAAACAATTAATTTAAAAACCGTTAAATCAGCTATTGCCGATAATAAGTATGATTCCCTAAACATCCGCGTGGGATCTCAGTGAGACCCCAGCTACTAATTTTGTATTCTATAAAAAAAATAAAGTAAAATTGCTGAGTGAGGTCTGAATTTTGTTAAAAGGTAAGTAAAGAAAATTTATATAAACGGAAATAATTCCAAAAAACTGTTAAACGAATGAAACGTGATCAACTGTCTCTGTGGTACCAAGAAGACCTCTCGTGGAAGTATATGAATTACGGAGATGATGCATGACACAGGTCAAACTGATACTGTTGCACTTCAATTTTTTTTAATATGTGTAATATTGAGATTAAAATATACGGTTAAGCAAATGTTAAATTTTAAGTGAAAATCGTAGGACATTAATTAAGAACCAATAGAAAAATTAATTTTAGTATGGGTTCCAAGCCAACAAAAAAATTTATTGATATTCTTTTTTAAGTTGACTAACCTAACTGAAATTAATAGGCGATAATTTTTTGACATACACTGTTGTTAATATGTTGGTGGCACTGTAAGTCGAGGTTAGCAGGTTAGGTTTTGGGTCAGTTTTGACACAGACTGACGCAAAACCTAACCTGCTAACCCCGAATTTGATATAAACTTACAGTCCCACCAACATATTAACAACTTATTATGGATACATTTTTATTATCACTTGATATTTTATTTTGAAGTAAAATTTAAATTTTACTTTTTATGGCCGTGTGGCTACGATTTTCTTGCCGAATCTACATTCTAGCATTAATTCATGTCCAGTAATTTACTTGTCGTACACAGAACAACTTAATCGGCCCTCGCGTGTTTCTGTGAACTCTAAAAAATTACCAGAAAGAATTAATGCTCTTATGATATTATATGTGAAAACTGACTGACTGCATCCACTCTTAATTTAAAATCTTTTATGAAAAGAAAGTGTCTCAATGGTGCAATACATTCAGAATAAGTGTTGATGAGTATTACGATTCTTCTTCCTCAAGAGCTTTCGATCCTTGTGGATCATCGCCTGCTTCTAAGAAGCTTACAAAATTCATTTGGTTTTGATCACTGTGTTAGATTAGTCCACACTGATCTTTAATTAGTTATTTGTCTATATTTTTTGCTTGTTTTTGTTTCTTCTACAATTTTTCTCCATTATTTTCTGTCGTTCACCTTTTGCCGCCAGTTTACTCCCATTCTCTTCAGATCTTGTATTACATTATCTTTCCATCTCATATCTCTTCCTCTTTTTCTTGTTATTTCTGGTTTCCCTTGTGTTACTGCTTTTGGTGATCTCTCTTCCTTCATTCTCAGTATATGTCCGTACCATCTTATTCATTGTGACTATAAATTTAACTATGTCCTCTCCATTTGTTTCCGTATATATCTCGTGATTCATTTGTCTTCTTATTTGTCCATTTTCCTCTATAATTGGTTCAAGTATTTTTCTCTCGCTTCTTAATATTTCCTTGTCCTTTTCTGTTAATCTCCGTGTCTCAGCTCCATATGTCATCACTAAGGTGCGGATCCTAGGTAAAATACCTTTTCTGACTATTGTAGGTATAGGATAAATAACTGTATATAAATCCGTTTCACGAAAAATCTGATCATTTAATATGAATTTGATATTACCTATAATACCTATTTCAAGTTTTTTTAACCTAAACTTAGACATTATATCACCTGAAATAGGTTGTTGAATGTTTTCTGTTTTCTTATTATTTAGATTAATATATCCGTTAATTTTCAGTCCGCAATTGGTACAATAGTCACAACGTGCATCCTAACCTTAAATAATAGATTAACAGTAATAACACGTTTGTTGTTAATATTATTTATAATGGGGTTTCAGGAAGATTATGACCAACTGGAATATATCACACCCGATTAAAATTATTGGTCACGAATGGAGCAGCGTGTATGGTGCAGTGTGGTAACGATTTGAAAGTATTTTACTCAGATCTAATCCACATTATTTACTTGGCCCACGGTCTAAAACTTAACTCACATACAAATGTAGGTAGCAATTCCATTTGAACATACAGCAATGTGCATTTAGAAGGTTAAAACTAGTTTTCAACATAAATCTCTGAAACAAAACTTACTGTATATAATAGCTATTTGCGGCATTAAGCCGGTAGTTAAGCATTTATTGCCGAGCTAGTACATTACGGTCGAGCCCGTCAGGTCGAGACATGTGATCTATCAAGGCCATAAACGCGAATACCGGCCGTGTGTTGTTTTTTCTTTTGTATACTGAACAAGAACAAGACCCAGTTTGATTATTAAAGAATAATCCCAAATTATTTGCTTTCAAAATGGTGCGATTCGTGTTATACGTTTGGCATTACTGAAGTGTATTGTTGGTGGCACTCTCAGTGTATGTCTCGAAGTTAAGTTTGGCGGCAGTTTGTGCCAGACTGATGCAAAACCTAACCTGCTAACCTCGAATGTGACAGAAACTGACAATGCCAGCAACAATATACTTCAGTATTTCCAAAAGTATAACAGTAATCACAGGCGTTATTAAGTACTACCGGACTAGGCCAAAGATGTACCTACCGGACTCGTTGATAATTTGGTAGATAGTTGCGTAGACGAGTAAAAAACACATTTTAATGTGCTAATAGAAGTCATAGTGAAATTAGAACAACGCGGGCTGTCATTAACGGATTCAATGGAAATAATTAATAAAATTCAAACTTGGTTGAAAAGTACTTCTGGCAAACAAAGCTAAAATGGTTTTAAAAAATTAACTAATATTTTGGAGAAAAATCCAGGTTGTTTATGAAAAACGTACTAAAACTTCAAATAATGAACAGCCCGACGAACCTATAGATATTGATTGTTTCAATTACAAATTTGTACCAATTACCTATTTCTGTAAAGGATAGGTAAACTTAGCTTTTCATAGCTGAATAAAAATGCACAGATAAATGATACCCATTTACGCCAGAAAATGTTGAAATGGATTTTATTTGTTGCCAACAGTAGCAAATAAATGTAGTTTAATGTTTAGATTTTGTTCTATTTTAATTTTCTTTAACCTATTTTTCACCAAGACACACACCTCACACGATGGTTGCTGCGCAAGCACCAAAGGCGCGCTCCAACTATGTATCCCGAATCCGGGGCAAGTTGAGCATTGTACCGCCAGATGCCAACGCATAAAGCACCAGCCTCTACACCGCAAGGTAAATGAGGTTACAGATTTTATTTATTTAGCGTATGGCTTGTTTTGGCCGGGAGTCCCGGGTCTGCGACCCGAGATGTTCGGCCGCCAACTGTATGATATATATGATACCATATCATGTGTATATTGTATGTAACATGTGTTGTGTGTGGTCAGGTTACTCTTTCCCATAGACCAGTCTTCCGGGAAGAGCGCCGTTAATTCTATCCCAACGGCGAATGGTGACCGAGCCCGATACCGATCCAATGGACTGCGGAAAATTTCCGCCTATCCCTGGATTCAAACCGAGGACTTGCTTAGTGCAAGCCTGATGCTCTACCACTGCGCCACGCGGTCTTTATAGGTTACAGATAATACATACATACATACAACCTATTTTAAGTACCTAGTCCTGGTTTTTAATAACCTATTTTAGGTACCTAAAACGAAATTTTTTACAACCTAAAATCCTAGCCTTAGTCATCACCGGTCGAATTGAGCTCTTATATATTCGTAATTTCAGTTCAGTTTGTTTAGTTTTCTGCGTTCTCATGTATTTTGTTTTAAATGTGTTTGTTTGTAGTCCCATCTTTTGTGCTGTTTCTTCTATTTTCACATAGGCTTCTTTTAATTCTTTCTTGGTTTTACTTGTGATAACTAAATCATCTGCATATGCTGATATCTGTGTCATATGTGTGTTTATTGTTCTTGGATTTTGGTTTTTCTTACAATAGCTTGCATTATTAGGTGGAATATGATTGTATACGGCGTATCTGCCTGCCTTACTCCTGTGCTGATTATAAAGGATTTTGCGTCTCCCATTTGCGTTTTTTCATATGCTTTTGATCCATCCATTGTCATTTTAATAAGCTGTATTATCTTTCTTGGTATTCCTAGATTTCTTAGTTCCATGTATATTTGTCTTCTTTTAATCTTGTCAAAAGCCTGTTTATAATTGATAAATAACACATGGAGATCATTATTGTGTTCTTTACTGTTTTCCAGTATCTGTCTTATTGTGTGGATTCCATCAATTGTTGATCTATTCGGCCTGAATCCGTTTTGGTATTCACCTATTATTGTTTCTGCATATTCTATATATTATACTCTATACTATATTGTATATTGTGCTTAATACACTTATTCCCCTGTAGTTTTCACATTTTGCTCCGTCTCCTTTCTTATGTACTGGAATAATTACTCCCATCTTCCATTCTTGTGGCATTTGTTCTTTATTGCATATTTGTGTTATTAGTTGGTAGATTCTGTTTTTTAACATTTGTCTGCCCTGTTTAATCAGCTCTATTGTTATGTTGTCATATCCGGGTGCTTTTCCGTCTTTAATTTTTTGTATTATTTCATTTATTTCCTCGTACGTTGGGTTTCTTATCTCATCTTCTGTCGCTTCTGGTTGGGTATCTGGGTTTTCTTCTTCTATCTCTTTATCTTCATAGACTTGTTTAAAGTGTTCATACCATCTTTGTATCCTTTCATTTTCTTCTTCTATATATTTTCCTTCTTTATTTTTACAACCTGTTGTTATTATCTTTGGTTGGGTGTCATATTTTCCTTTATTTTCTTGTAAAATTTTCTTGTTTTGTTTTTATTGCCAGTTTCTTCTATTTCCTGTAGTCTTCTATTTATCCATTCTCGTTTTTTCCTTCTACATAATTTTACTGCATTGTTTTTGTCTTCTGAATATCTTTGTTTATTTTCTTGTGTTGGGTTTTGGATCCAAATTAACCTGTTTTCGTTCTTCTTTTTTATTTGTTCTTTACATTCATCATCAAACCAGTCTGTCTTTTCTCTTCTCTTCTTGTATCCTATTTGTTGTTCTGCTGATTCGATTATATTTGCTTTTATGTTCTCCCATTCATAGTCTATTTCTGTCCTTTCCTGTTTTTCTTTCATTTTTGCTTCTATCATTTCTTTATATTTTTTGTTTTTTTCTCATTTTTTTTGTTGCCTTATATCCCATATTCGGTTGTTTTTTGCCCTTGTTGTTTGCATTTCTTATTTTTTCTTTCATTACTGCTCCTACCAGGTAATGAGATCGAAATCACAGTTTACTCCTCTGAATGTCCTAACGTCTTGTATTGTTGTTGCTCTTCTTTTAGAGATTAATATATGGTCTATTTGGCTTTGTGTACTACGATTAAGGGGTCTATTTTATAAAAATCATTATGGTACGATTCATTGGCTAACTATAATTGTTCGGAGCTTCAATTACGATATTGTGAACGATTTGAACAAACATGTTATTTTGTAAGCATCGTCGTTAACCATTGACCTTTAATGCTTTTTTGGAGCTATAAACAATTTTAGGACGAATAGTATACCTGCAGCTTACTTCATTGTTGAGAAATTTACTGATTTTGAAAGCGGTTTGATAGTTGACGTTTAAAATGTAGTTGGGTATTTCAAATTTCAATTAAACTGTTCTTATTTATTGCGGAGATTTTCAATGATTAAAAGTAGTGAGGTGGTACCATTACTGAAGTAATGGCCGAGGATGAAAATCAGAGTGACTGCAAAGGAAAACGCACTACAATGATCACTGCCGCATTTTTGGGAAATCTTATAATATCTAAATATAATTTTAGGATAGATGTTCTAATAGAATGCTGAAAATTTCATGAGGCTGTTGCTGACTTCTCTTTATGAAACACTACAGTGTTAATCTTTACCTGATAACTGTCTTTTGCCAAAAAATGTAAGGCTGCGATGAGCTGTAAATTTTCAAAAATAAAAAATATTGAACCAGTTCAACATAATTCAATCTATCTCACAACTCATGCAATTTTTGTAACTTTTTGGCCCATATGCGATGATAATTCCAAATATAGATCCTTTGCGGTTTCTCTACTCAACCTATACATTTTACTCAAGTTTTCTTATGGAATAAAAAAGGATCACTTTTGTCTTTCAGTACCTGTTTATGTTCGGAACGCAATAAGCAAAGCTCAATTTGAACAGGGATCTAAGTTGAATGTAAGTTCAGTTAATTGATTAGGTTTGTGCTAAAGTAAATGCCAAGCCGAATGAAATTTAATAATTACAAGATGGATCGCAAACGCAAGGGAATGAAGCGTAGAATTCAGGTACAGTTTAATAGTGAAATCCAGTCAGGGTTTTATAAGAAAGGTAATTGAAAGATAGATAAGCTTATGAACATGCAACGAGCAGATAAGAATGAAGGCATTAAAGCATTTGAAGGAAACTGTAAGAATCAAAAGGCAAGGCTTATAGAATGTACAGAAAAGGAGACAGCATATGAACTTAAAAATGTGTGGAAAATAAAACAGTGAATTCAAAGGAAGCCATTGCAGGAAATGCGCGAATTAAATACTGTAATCAGTGCAGTGACATGTGAATATTTAAACGCAAATTAAAAAGACGTGCAGTGACAAATAGACACGCAAAATTAGTATAAATGTAAACAATTATTTTAGATGTAATATTAGTGTACAAAATCTTAGCTTTAAGGAGAATTTATTGTTAAAAGTCAGTATTTTGAACGATGTTAACATCCGTAATTAGTTTGAAACTAACTAGCTTTTGTTTATAACAAAAAAAAAGAAAAATGAATAAATGAATGGCTTGACGCGTAAAATTGTGCTCTGTAGATAAATTAAAATTTCTGATATTAAAAATAGAAATACATATCTGAAACTTTACCAGTGTGTTGAGCAAATGTTTGTGCCCATGTGGTATTATTTTTATCAAAATTCGCCACCAAAAATTGTTGAGGTGTCCGATGCTGTTTGACATAACCTCCATCCGAAGCAGCCTTAGTCCCGACAGCTATGAGGAGGTCTACCAGTCCAGCCAGCCCATTGGGGAAGACACCAGTGCCATTCAGCAGCCCGTGGGATACGTGCCCGTGCCTAAACAACACGATCCGGACCATAGCAGCCCTATAACGAGGTCAGCGTAGCCTACGAACGCCCCGATATAAGATCGGCCAGTCCAGGTACTGTTAATCCTAAAAATAATTAAGTGAGCACCAGGAAATTCATGCATGCGTGAGAAGAGCAATACTCAAGGCAATCCAGACCAGTTCCATCGCCGTATGGGTGACTAGTCTGCCAGGAAGCTCAAAATCCATTATTTGATGTTATCCGTTAGTGTGATCTAGACCCACGCTAAAATAAACAATTGGGAGATAGAAGCTGGCCCGATAAACAAATGCTGGAAACCAATGAGGATTAATGCCGCGAAAACCAACTAATTTAAATAGTTACCAATAGAACTGTGATTGATTTCACTTGTTTTGTTTATTCAATTTGACGCGATCTTGCAAACGCCGTCCATCTTGGCTTATACTTAACCCAATTTCAGTTTTGATTGTGCGCAGTTAAGCGTATGCGGAGACAGATCCGTATTTAATAATTTTAATAAATTATGCATTCAGGGTGGACCCAACCGAGATGAGTCTGTGCTTTATCGATTTGAGCTAGCGTATTATTGGATTAATTGCAGATAAATATTAGAAAGGGCATACAACTATTTATTTTTATCTATCAATTTACAAGTAACTTTTAATCAACCTAAGATTTGATAACACGAATACGAAAAATATTTGCGTGGTACCCTTATTTAAAAATTAAATTAATAACATATTACAACACTAATTAGACATACCATTGCAATATATACGAATTGTTCATTTAATCGAGTATTTTGTCCACTGGGCGACTACTGTAATCCACAAATATATTTGAGACTCATGATTTAGTTCGGACAATTTTTAACTCAAGATTTGTCGTTATTTTTTGGTAACTTCCTTCGATAAACTAGCTATGACAAATTTCCTAGCGTTCAACTCGGGAAATTTGATCAGGTTAGTTTGTCTCGTGACATTGCCAATACGACAAATATTCGTAAAAAAATTACCAGAAAAACTATTCGCCCTTAATCCATTATTAGTTTACTGACAAATTCGCTCAACTGTCAAATGTCCGTTTTCGTTCAATAACGGTGTTTGGATCAGTAGTTTAGCAACCAATCATTCATTTATACTGTGGTAAAAATAAATATTTATGCGTTAAGGGAGATATGAGTATGTTTTTTTTTCCTGAGGTTGACATGTGTTACAAATTGAGGGCCTCTGGCCCGAGGTCTGTAAGTCAACCGAAGGTAAAGAACATGAATATCTCTCTTAATACATACAATATTTTATTTACTAGCATATTAGTAAGAATAGTATGAAATTTCAAAATGTCGTAATGACATTTAAAATTAGAATATGTGTAACGTCAAGGATTGCCTCATTGTATGGTTGCTAAGACGTTATTTGTAGTTGCATGGTTACCATGAGTTTGAGGGAGAACTAATTTGACAAGTCCCTTGGGAGTTATGAGTAGCTTTTCATATTTTGTTTCTATGACAAAAATGTACAATATCATGTTGCTATTAAATAATAGCTATTTAAGTAACAAGGAATGTAAAGACCTATTAACATGTGAGGTAGGCAAGTACAAGTCAAGGCAAAGTTGCGGCTTGTTGCCTGTCGTTAATCTCTTGTTAAACTTGTATAGGGCACATCAGCTTGTTGCTGCCTGTCCTAATTTCAATAATAATAATATTTAGAAAAAGATCCTTTATCTAATAGACTTGTCCGTCCGGGACGCTGTTTTGTCTGTCTGGGAAGCTGTTTCAGCAGCCAAACCGTAAGAAATAGAGAAAAAAGTTATGAAAGTTATATGTTTGGAATGGTCATGTCAGGTCAGGAACCGAATTTCAGTCACGTGACACTTCCGGTTTTCGAGAAATCACCTGATTTCCGTCCGTCCGGGACGCTGTTTCAGCAGCCAAACCGTAAGAGATAGAGAAAAAAGTTATTAAAGTTATATGTTTGGAATGGTCATGTCAGGTCAGGAACCGAATTTCAATCACGTGATTTTAAAAAATATTGTTTTTATTTAATACGCGTTCTATTTGAAAAACGGTCTTTTTTGTTTTATTAAATGAGACATTTGTCTCACTGGTTGCTAGTTATTTCTATATTAAAATAAGACAAACATAATCTTAAAACATTTTTAAATGTTGAAATTGTAGTTGCATTTCCATATTTACAACATAATCAATTTCAACAACTCTATTTCTAAGGGATTCTTTTGGGGTGGATTCAAAGCTTAGAGGATAGTTCATAATTCTGTAATTTCAAAATAAATGCCACACATTACAGTAATTCACCTGATTCAACTCACTCATATTCGTCTGATTCTATAATTCCACTAGTTTCAACTTTATTGCAGAACTGTGCCTCATATACTCTTGAACACCACTGTGAATTTCTAAATGTAAGAATAATATGTATGTCATTCCACTTATTCATAAAATATTGCAGTTGCAAACCATTGAATATTACCTTTTTACCACCTCTTCTACTTCTAATAATTCATCAGTGGCTTTACATGCAGAAGTATAGATTTAAAAAGTAAAGTTATTAACAAGACGTCTTTACTGCAATAAGATTTTGTTAGGTATGGAAGTATAGATGCAACACTCGATTGCAGGTTTTATATTGAAGATTCAAGATATAATTCCTATGTAAAAAAAATTAAAAGAGTAGACCTTTTGTTGGATAAAAATAAATGTACAGATAAATAACGTGAAATTGGTATTTAACAACAGTTTTAATACCACCGCATTTGAAAATTGGTATATGCAAGTTACAAGCTTCTGTCTTCAACAGGCCATTTCAGAAAACGTTTTATGTTTTTACTATATTTTTATTTACTATAAGTACATCCATATTCCGTTATTCATATAGTAGGTAAGTACGTTCAACTTCGGATTGGTCCTAAAACCCTCAGGCAATTCTTTGTTGAAGTAAAACCCGAAGCTCCACTCCCTAAACCTGCACATTCATTTTCCAAGTGGACAGCTAAATTCTTAGAAGTGACAACGATTGCCACGCCAACTATAGTTTGGTAGTTAAAAATGGAATAATATTTGCTTTATTTGCTAGCACTACTAGTCCTGCCCCCCATAAGGGCCAGCTGCGGTCCATAGCGGAGTCTTCAGAGATTTGTCCCCGCCACTAAAGGCACTCTCTTAACTTCTTGCATGCTGTTCGTGGTTGTCTATAGTTACCAGAAATGTATCCTAGTAATTCATGGAAATACTCAGCTCATCTTCCTCTAATTTCTTTTGAATCTGTTGAAAAGCTAACCGTATGTACCTCTGATTTGCTTAAGTGTTAATCTATGCCTGTTAGCTTTGTCCAAATTCTGCCTGTCTTGGTATTTGCTTCTATTGCTATTTGTTTTGTTTTACTTCCTCTGACTTTTGTTTGTTTTATAATTCCCTAGTTTTTGGGACGAGATATTTTTTGCTTTCTTTTTTGCACCTTAAATTTGATTCTGTGTTCCACCACATGATCTGTTTTCTTTCTTCTCTTATTCTGCTCTTGCCACAAATATTTTTTAAATTCTTGATCACCACGCCTTTAAATACTGTCTAATGTTTGTCTCTATTCTGTTTTGTATTATCAATTTTTGCAATTAATTTTTTCATTTTGTTATATCTTCTCTGTTAAAGTCTATTGTGTAGCTTGTGATCCTTAGTTTTGCTTATTACATTGTCTTAATTCAAGTTATCTTCTTTTTAGTCTTCCATATTTATTTGTAGTGTTAGGAGAGCGATAATTGTCGCTTCCAATCTATGTCCCCCTTTTCATATATTCATTTTTTATTTTTTGTTTCTTAGATGAACCATTTCTATCACAAATATTTTGTTTATTGATGGTTCACATTATGTGTATTTGTATACTTCTGTGTTGGCACATGGTGTTCATAATTACTACATTATTTTATAGCCACCATTTCACTACTTTTTTTTGTCCTCTGTATAGCTTGGCCAAACCAATTCATTATTTCATCATATTGCCAGTCTGTCATGAATCCATTTCAATTGCAACTGCAGTACACATCGTTAAGAATAATTATATACAATTTTTCCTGGCTATTTGACTTGCTCAAATTTGAAGACAACATGGTGACTATTGTTTTAGAAGATTCCTAAAATAACAAGCTAAAGTAAACTCAATTAAATTTTAATGAATATGTAATACTAGAACGCGTTGGCCAGCCTACGTCTGGCCGTGCCAGCGTAAAGAAACGGTAAACAATAAAAATGCTTGATCAAGGCGGCAGCCAGCCTACGTCCGGCCCTGCCAGCGTTAACAATACAAATGCTTGCCGCGTCGCCATTTGTGCGCGTTCATGCAGCGTGTTGCTGCCCGATCGGCAGGTGCGCGCGTCTGCTTACGGCTGGCGGTCAGCGACCGGGGACATCGGCTCTTATAATATAAGATTACAAGATATAGTTCTACCGTGTATTTGATGAAAACTATTAACTTTCTGTCACACAGCATCTTGAGCCACATAGGTACCATGTTTACAGAAATTGTGTACAATATGTACAAGTATTAATTAAAAATATAATAATAAATGGCTTTATTTTCTCTGATACAGAAAAAGTCGTTCAACTGAATTTTGCTTTTTTCAGATACAAATATCTAGTAGCTGAGAGCGTCATTGCACATTTATCGCCAATACGACAAAAGATAGCAGATCTTCTAGGTGAACCACAGTATTTAGAAGATGTCCTAGGAGATGGTGCTGAGCGTGCTGGAGAGATTGCAGAAACAACTATGCAGGAAGTTCGTTTTAAACTAGGATTACAATTTAAAAAAATAGCTAAACATAAAATTAATGCTGCTTTATAGTTTATGTACAATGTGTAAATGTATTAAGAAATTTTATAGTAAATTATCCTTGTTTTTTGTATATTAAGTTATTGAACACCATTCGAATATGTCCGTTTAGAATATTATGCTATATTTTATAACCTGATTAAAACTTTCAAGTAAAAGGTCAAGAGAGTAATTTAACAAAACTTCAAATTGAACTATAAAAGTACGGAAGAAACATCGATAATTTCCAAATTAGGATTGAATTTTATTCAGTCAAACTATGATTAGTTTCCTAATCATGAATTATTTCTTCGATTGTATAAAACCTACATACGCCATCTACTTGAATATGCTGTCGTCATCTAGTTACCACAACTCATTAAACTATCGGAATTCAGTCAATGACTCAAAAAGACGTGCAGAACTACAACTACCGTATTTGTCCTAAACACGTTGTGATATGATTTGGCGAATACAATAATAGTGCAAGTAAAATAGGTTTTGACCTTGAAAAAATTAGTGCAAGTAAGGAATTTGGTAGAGATGTTGCATTCATCTTTTTATTAAATATACTACAAATTCCCTAAAATAGAAGTTGTGCTACGGCCGCCATATTGAACAGTGGCGTCTCATTTCTGGTGTTTTCTATATAAATCTGTAGGCGATACAGATATAAAAAAAGTTTCAAATTAAAAATGTAGACCATAATAAAATAAACAATTCCTTTTATACTTAACTACTTTTCCCCTAAGTCTAATGGCTTTTGAAGTATGAGCTGTAGAATTGTATAAATTTTTTTTTAAATTTCAATTTTAAACAAAATGCGCTGTAAAATACCGCTTACTATGTTTTCAGTCAAAGTTAGTCATAACAAAATAGAATTCAGCTATGGAGGAAGATAGGTAGAAGACTTAACCGCCAACCTCAGGCCTCCTCATTCCTTATCCCTTGACAGGGATGTGGTGACTGCCAAAAGAGCATTTAAAACAATTGACAGAGATCTGCTACTAGCAAAAATGGGAATCGAATTAAGGTGGTTCAAGAATTATCTATGTGGCCGTCAGCAAATTGCTAGATACGAAAATGAAGATTTTCGAGCAGTTGAAGTGTGTTCAAGGTTTCCACAAGACTCAATTTTGGGTCCTCTATTGTTTATCCTCTATATTAACAATATAAAATCAGCAGTGCAAAATGGTCAGTACAAGTTATTCGTAGATGACACACTGGTGACTAGTGCCGATATAAATGTGAACGATGCAGTAAATAAATTAAATAGTGACCTCAAAAATATATCTAAACGGCTAAAATTGAATAAGCTTAAGCTAAACACATCTAAAACAAAAACAATGATAATCAGTAGCGGACGATTATTAACCAATACTTACCAAAGAGCATATAATCAATACGATAACTAATGTAATTGTAGATTGTAATGTAGATTTTGTTGGCTGCAAAAATAGGTTTCTTTGGGGGAATCAGTTTCAAAGTATACTGGTGGTCGAGGATACTTATTTACAAAACAATTATTGCACCACATTTTGAATATTGTGCTAGCTTGTTATTTATAGCCAATTAAGGTGAATTGCAGCGTCTACAAAAACTGCAAAATAGTGCAATGCGTATTATTCTATTTTGTAATAAACGAATGAGCATCAATTTAATGTTGGAAACACTGCAGTGGCTTAGTGTCAACGAATTTATTTTAATACGTTAAACCTGATTTTTAAAATTGTTAATAATAAAATACCAAAATATTTAAATAAATGTATTGTATATAATAGAGATATACATAGTTGAGACAAGAAGAGTAAATAATTGTAGATTACCTACAACAAAAGCATGTTCACAAAAAATTCTATATTACAAAGATTTAAAATTATATAATAAAATGCCTGACGAAGCGAAACAACAAATGTACCTCAGATTAAAAAGTTATGCTTTAACTATGTTAAATCTGTATGTAAATGAAATGTGTGTCATTTTGTTGTAAACATCTTTCTTGATGAATAATAGTTATTTACCTAACAAGTTCGGGAAGTTAATTTTCCCGAATGAGCACTTTGTTTGCAGCACGACCGAAGGGAGTGCTGCATGTAGTGCGAATTCGGGAAAATTCTTCCCGAAAGAGGTAGGTACAATGTTTTTTGTAACGAATAACTCAAAATATTTGAAAAAGTTAAAAAAATATTATTTAGTGTTTTACAACTTTACTGAGTTGGCAGCACAAATTACTAAATTTTTATACGTATCCTAGCACCTGTTAGCTTTTGTTGACGTTTACAGCGCCCCTGGAACACACAATTGCCATAGTTTTTGTGGGAAAGTAAAAAACACCCCGGTGCGGGAAAAGTCATTTTCGGCGCATCGGGAATGACCGGGAAATATGAATTTTGAAATCATGAGTGCAAAAACTTATTTACTGCAATGGTTGGCTTCCATTATTCTCGATTAGCTGCCATATGAACTGCCTCATGGGCAAGGGTGCCAGTGATCTCCAGGCCTTGGTCTGTCCATCGGCCCAGAGAAAATCCTCTGATTCTTCTGCCGTTCACTGTCTCTTCGATCATTGCTACACCTTGATATGTGCCCGAAATCTCAGAGTATGCTTGTAACTAAATGCATGAATTCTCTTTTTGACGCCTAGCTCTTCTATGATAGATGTGTTAGTTCGACGCTCTGTCCAAGAATTGCGAAGTAGTCTCCAGTAACGCCACATATCAAAAGCATTCAGTTTCTTTTTGTTTTTAACTTTGAGAATCCAGGTTTATGCGATGTATAACAAAGTTGAAAATACCAAAGTGCGTAGGAAGCACATTTTTGTTTTAGTAATATCTCGGTCGTTCCATATTCTTGTTATTTTAATAAACCCGCTCCTGGATATTTCAGTTCTTCTGCGAATTTCGCTTTTAGAATTCCTGTCATTTGTGATCACAGAAGCTAGATTATCCAAGGCTTTCATAGAATTCTGGTCTGCTGTTAGGACATGCAGTTAGCTCTAAACTATTACCCATACACTACTGGACTTACAGGTACGTGTGATATGAGTGATTGGTAGCTGCTGCAATTGTAGGAGGTAAAACTGATAAGTGAAACTTAGAATGTAACTGCTGTTTGCTGACCAAATGTTTATAGTAAACATATTTATACTCATCGATCGTCTGGGATTTTGTTGTCCCATTCTATAAAAAAAAAAGTACAGTGGAACTTCTATTTAACGATGTCGCTAGATCCACTAAGAAAAACTTGTTAAAGGTAAATTTCACAAAATAGAAATTCATTTAAAATGGCATAATGGTTGATTTAAAAGCCCCATTTTATCTATATGAGCAATTTATTCTCAATTTTTACAGAACTAGTGCTTAAAATTATGCAATTTGATTAAAAAAATCTCTAAATGGATTTTGCTTTTGCAAAATACAGCAAAAATCATATTGCAAATTATTCAAACTGCAGAATCCCCACAAAAAATTTGTTAAATAGAGAATTTTGTAAAACGGAAATTTGTTACGATGTTCCACTGTAACAATTTCTTCCTTGCAGATGCAATAGTATCGTAGAATACAGTATCCTCATTGAATAATACCTGTCGCAGGTTCAGATTTTGTTTGTATAGGCATAAGTCTTTAATCTTGCTGTTTTCAAAGAGCGCTAAGGTTGTGTTACAATCACAACCTTAACCGCATGTAGAAACAGCAAACAGTTTAGAGTATTCCCTAAAATCCGCTGGCGTTGTTGTGGCAACAGTAGTAATCTCACTGATATTTATATCTGCTGACGTCCTTCTATAACTCATAACTCAAAAAATCTGATGTGCTACACTCATATAACTTCCTTTTACTGTGATCATATAATTAGCCAAATTTTTCAAAACTGCCATATCAAGTGCTACATCGTTGGATTCTACACAAAAACAGCTTTCTAATGATGGTACTTTTGATCCCCATTTCAATTTAAAAAAATAATCAAGTTGGCCGTGTTGCAGTTGTAACAATCGATAAAAAAATTGGAACCAGAAATATTAGTAGAAAACCATATGTTTTACTTCTATACCAAATTTCAGAGTTCTATCTATGGCCGTATTCAAATAATACCACCGTTTCCATACTTAATTTACCCACAGCATAGAAAAAAATAATAAATGAGCCGCCGTTTTACAATATGGCGGCCGTAGCGCGGCTTCAATTTTAGAGGGACTTGTAGTATACTCAATAAGAAGGTAAATGTAACATCTCCACCAAATTCCTTCCTTATCCTAATTTTTCCAAGGTTTGTGCAATTTTTTTATTATTTTTCCTACACTATAATGTTTTCGCAGACATTAGCGATATATTCTCACTCAACGCTCTCCTGCGAACCCTTTAAGACTATTTAGCACTAAAACTTCCTTGGAATTTGAGTGTTCTACAGATGGAATTGTTTGCCAGAAGAAGTAGTTCATGTCCTACGTTAAAATTATTCAAGAACAGGTACAATGCGTTTGTTAATGCTTCATTGGTGTAGAATACTATTCTTGTTTTAGGAGTGCATGAATGGCCTAGATAACAATTTCTCTTTTAATTTTGTTTGCTATTTCTAACTTGAGCTTTTCTTTCACACTAATGCACATATTTAGTTAACAGTATCAGTAACCTATTACTTACATTGCATATTATTCAATGAAAGGTATTGTAGCAAATTCAAAAGGTTTAGTAAATAAAGTGTGATTTTTTGTTGTAGAATGAAGGTTGTTTTTAACCATTAAACTAGGATATATTGCCACATGATTTATTAACAAGTTCGAAAATAACGTCAAATTCAAATATCAAACAAGAACCGCATTCAAATGTAACATAATTAAAAAGAAGAAGTATAACTAGAAAAAAATGTTTAACCACCACCCAACATCTTTTTGAATACATACCGCTGAGCTCTTCTTTTGATGGTGTTGAAGACATTTTGTAAAGGGCTTGGGGTTTTTTAGACTTAGATCTTAAGTTTTGTTTCTATTTTAAGTTATAAATGGATGTTTTAATAATTGAAAATAATTGAAGGTGAATTAAACGGAGTTTGAGCAATGCTATATTTAGTAGAGAGGCCAAACTAAATTAACTCGTCAAATAACGATTTTCGTGGGACTGAATAGGTTTATACCGACAAGTGGTATCTTCTTATTCGGTGGTGTTTCCTGAGTATGAAAAATTATGTTGTCGCTTTCTCAGCCTGTGGAGTGAGGAGCTATGACGTCACAAAGATGGCCATTCTTGGTTCCAGGTTTTAGTAGAGAAAACCAGGGTTTAACCCAAACATCCAAAAAGGAAGTTCTAACCAGCAGCAAACTGTTTAGTACCCTTCTCTTAGTAAGTGGTAAAAAGTTGCGCAATATTGCGGGTCGGGTTTAGGCGGGAGGGGGGTGGAACGCTAGAAAGGTGGTAAAATGGTAAGTTTCAACAGATTTTCGCGAATATATCGTTAACTATGAGGTTTAGCGCAAACTTTATCTTATACAAAATTCATCTATATTTAATTTACAATAAAAATGGTCTTATGCATTTTTGACTTCTAGACAAGAGTTGCGGAGATATTGAGGGGGCAATGATGTCATTATTTTCTAGTTAGCTTGGGATTCATCGTAATCACTTGAAAATCAGTATGTTTCGTTATAAAGAGTATGTTTCGTTATAAAAAGTACTTAGTAAAGCATTATTAACATAGAAACATTTGTATGTGTGTATGTATGTATGTACGCCTATGTGTATGAGTCTGACAATATATCTACATTGCTCCCATCCTTTGTCGTTTTTATCTTCATTTTGCCTATTTTTCCTTTTAGATAATTCATCATATGGTTTTCCTCTTTCCCATTTGAGCTTTTATAATTAAAGCTACTTAAATTACCTCCCTTTTGTCATATTTTCCGAAAAATATAAAATCACGTGGATAGCATTGAAACAAGGTTGACTACAAACTTTATCTATTAAGCTTTAATACAAAAAATAATGGATTTTTTTCTCTTCACAATACATGCTTTTCAGTAAATTCAATGTTCTTCAATGGAAAGTGGTATGTACAACGTACATGGTAGTTACATAATAATAAATTACAGAAATCAGTAACCTAAAAATCGTTAAGCTTTTTTTCATGTTGAAGATTCTCTTCATCGATGCCGTCGTCAATAATTAGTGCATCTCTGTTGGTGCACCTATGTCCGGAGCAATTCTTGCACATATTTGAGCATTTCTAGCCACTCTGACGACGCTCACAGTTTCTGACACACCCCGTATTACAAGCGCAAACAATGAGGGAGAGCAATTTTTCAGGATCAGCTGCCTTTGTGGTTGTAACTGGACGCAAATAACCACCAATCCTATTCCAGCCCCCTTTCTACTGAATCTTTATTGACATTGAGCCATTGCTGCACTTGATGGTAAACTCTATAAGAGTGTTGTTGACCAGCTGCTAAAGTGGGGGAAAGTACAGCCAACCTCAAATTTGTGTGTACACGCTCCTTTGCGATGGTCTACAAGTAACATTGAAGGCGCAGAGTATCCAAATTATCTGCATTTGTTGATGCAAATATCGAAAGGAAGAAATGGTTCCAGCATCAGCTAGCGCATCTGAGTCTGCATTTGGGTTGTTAAAAGTCGACAGCTTTGTGTAAAGCTCTTCGTCACTTTTCACTTTTTCAGAAGGCGTTATTTTTCCCTTTCTATAAATTGAAGAAACGGTATCACATCCAGCAAAAGTGTAAACTGTCAAGAGAACATCCTTCATTTCCCCGATACCACGGTGTATGCACCAGCGCAGTAAACTTTTTCTTGTTGGTCACCTTTCTTCTGTACAATCATCTTCAACTGTTTATTGGCTGGAGCATAAACAACCAACAAGACCAATAAATCAGTGTCACTGCCAATTACGATAGCCTCTGTTTCCTTCTTTGATTCGTTAATTGCACAAAAACGATCTTGGTGTCAGCACCACCTTCTGCCTGAATCACTTTGCAGCCAGCTTGCTGTTGTGTGCAGTGATTAGAGCAATCAGTTGCATCTTGTTTTTAGTATTAGTTAGAAATTGTGCTTGTCTAAGAGAAACATTAATTCCATCTTCCACTTTCACTTCAACATGTGTAGTAGTGGATGATCTGTGCAAATGTACGAGTACGTCGTCTTTGGTGCTGGGTGCTTCACCATAACCATCTCGCCTCCCCACTTCCTTGAACCCTTTATATAATACACTTGGAGCGAGTATTACGAGTTCATAGGCGTAATTTTTGAATTTTTGCCAAACAGAAAAAGTTACATTTTTACCCCCTCCATATCTCCGTAATACTTTACTGGACTGCAAAAATGCATAAGACCATTTTTATTTTAAATTAAATGTAGATTAATTTTGTATAAGGTAAAGTTCACAGTATACTTCACAGGTAACGAGATATTTGCAAAAAACTGTTGAAACCTACCATTTTACCACCTTTGTGACGTCATAGCTCCTCACTCCACAGGCTAAGAAAGCGACAACAGGAGTTTTTCTACTGAGGAAACACCGCTAATTACGATGGTATGACTTGTCGGTATAAACCTACTCAGTCCCACGAAAATAATTATTAATTCTCTTGGCCTCCCTACTAATTAATTATGCAATCATCGAAGAATTGTTTTAAATAATGAATGGTTTCACTTGCTATGTGAAGTCTAGCGCACTATTCTGTTGAAAAAATCATATTCCTCGTAATGTTTCATTGAGATAAAGTTATAGAATTACTTCCTGTTATCTAACCGCAATTAGAGTATCATTGAAAAAATTTAGTTTATTAATTGTACGTATACTTTTGTGCGGAAAAAATGCAGTTGCTATTTTAAGGTGCTTAATTAAAACTGGCGAAGTCATTCAGAAGCTGTCCGGTATTGTTTAGAGTAAGTTCGCCATGCTTGTCTATAATATATTGTCTCATTATCATTATACGGCCATTCTTGTTTATATTGTTTACTGTAGTTTGAAGAGCTTACTACACGAGGAATTTATATACAAACAGCTTCAGGTACAAGCTAGTTGTAAGCGTAGCTTAATAAGACACTCAATACCACTTACATATCGTATGTTCAAAAATAAAACTCATTCGCAGCATGCCATGATCAAATTGAAGTTTGCGGTAACTTGAGATCATATATGTTGCAATGGTCTTAGGCCCTACAACTTAACTCTGATAGCATTGTCAAATTAATGGACATTTCACTAAAGCTCAGGGTGAGGTATTTTATATACTAACTGCAAGGCTAAAACTTGAAATTAACAGAATGAATGCATTTGTAAAGAGATGCCAGTAATAGCAGAATAATTAAATAAAGAACGCAATAAGCAAAGCTCAATTCTCACAGGGATCTAAGTTGAGTGTAAGATCAATTTAAAATAAGAGGTTTGTGCAAAGGTAATACCTGAACTAAAAGAGATTATTAATTACAAAAAGGATTGCAAAGGCAATGAAATGAAGCGTAAAATTCAAGTAAAGTTAGACAGTGAAATTTTATCAGGGTTTTAAAAGAAAGGTATAAGAAGCTAGATAAACCAATGAACGTTGCAACGAGCAGCTAAGAAGGCAGACATTAAGGCATATAACGGAAATTGTAAGAATCAGCAAGACAGGGTAAAAAGCGAAGAAAAGCAGACAACAGATGGACCAAAAATCGTGTGTAAAAGTAGAGAGGTGAATTCGAAGGAAGCCTTGGTGCAGGAAGTACTCTAACTTAAATAATCAGTGCAGTGACGCGTGTGAACCATTAAAAGCAATTAATAAAAAACGTGCAGTGGCGCTAAGACACGGTTAATTAGTTATAAATGTAAACAATTATATTCAGGATAAGAATTTTGTAAATAGTTTTAGTTGTAAGCAAATTTAGTGTTAAAAGTAATCAATTTGAACTTGGTCAATATCCGTTTTTTATTAACATTCCACTTGCAATTGTTTATGACGGATTTTCAAGGAGTACAAAAGAATAAATTGTAAGAATTATTGTGTTGAAATGTGCTCCACTTAAAACGAATTTTTCATATAATAAATATACAGTTATCAGCATAAAAAGTATACAGTTTTACTGAGTACAGCTCCAAGGTGGTGTGGTAGTATTTTCAGTGATTTCCGCCACAAAAAAGTAAAAAGTTCTGCGAAGCCCCGTTACGATAACCTAGAAGCCGATGCAGCTCAAGTTTCGATCTCTGCGTGGAGCCAAGCGAGTCAACACAGCCCAGAGGGGAAGGTACCAGGTCATAGAGCAGCCTTGTAAGAACGCGTCCCAGGAGTTTCATCAGGATCGGCCCCAAAGCAGCCCAAGAATTGCATCAGCGTCTTCTACAAGTTCCCGATTCAAGTTCTGTAGAGAACAGGTACCGTTTTTGGCTAAAACTAGCTACGTTAGGCCCATGAAACTTATGTGTATGTAAGAAGAGTCAATACTTAAGACAATCCAAGCATTTTCCGTGGCGGTAAAGCAAGTGCAGCTTGCAATATAGGCCGAGTCCATAATTTGAGGTTAGGCGAAGTGTGAACCCAAGCAACGCTTCAAAAAACAATTGAAAATTTGCCCGCGTCTCTTCCACGGGATCGACAATCAAGTGCTGGAAAAACAAATGACAATTAATTCTGCCTTCGCACCAGAATTCAAATAATTACCGGTAGAAACTTTGATAAATTTCACTTTGTTTTTAAGTCACTGACCGCTAATTTGCCAGCGCAATACATTTTGGTGTAGCATTTGACCTAATTTCGAATATTTGCTTATGCGCATTAGAGCTAAATCGGTAAACAGATCCGTATTCAAATAATTTGACAAATTACACATTCAACCAGGAACCCAACTGAGATGAGCGATTGCTTTCCAATATGAGCTAGAGTTTATTTATAAATATTTGCAGGTAAATAGAATACAATAAAAGGCATATAACCATTTATTTTAACAAGTCAAGTAAATACAACTCACTTTTAATCTTCCTAAAATATTATAGTGCAAACAAAATTTTGAGTGGTGGCTCTAATCAACCATTAATTAATTAATTAATTAAACAAAGAGCTCAACCACAGCAATGTATATATTGCTAGTAGGGCCTGGGAACGGCTGAAAACATTACGTCTATCATATAGACCGCCTTGGTATTACGCGTCTCGTGCGCATGGCTGAGAATTCGAACTCCGCATTTAGCAACGAATTTTAAACTTGACCACTTCCCCACCGCGCGGACGACGCCGACGCTATTGTACACAGCTTACTAAATACATTGAAGAGTTGGTTGTCTGTCTCACTTACGTTGTGACCTCCCCACTCATAGCCGCTAGCAATATAGTAAATATTAAATATGCTTGAGATATACCATTGATGCAAATGAACTACCAAGTCAGAGAGAACTAAATTACATCTTGACCTTGAATTATTTTCCTAAAAATATGCAAAACACTTAACAAAAACAATTTCTATTGACCGTTGTGATTATTACACTCGTTGTTGTTGTGTACATGCCATCTTATTTTCCATTTTGCTTGCTACAATTAAACTTACTGCAGTGTAAACTTTTACCTGTCACAGTGACAATTGTGTTCATAAACAAATTGCAATCTGACATTCACCTACAGACTTAAGCTAAAACATGACTAGATTTTCTATCTTTCTTTCCAAGGTCTACCCTAAATGAGTTTTTTTAACACACGGTATATCGGACTTGGAAGGAGGCTACAGGTAAACGCGTCTTTTGAAATACTTGTTAATTTTGGCATAACCAGACAAATTTCTGCAACTGCATACACAACACATTCATACTGAAGAAAAATTTCCATGATATCAGTCTATACAGGGTGATTTTTAAGTTGATTCTTTCCGTTTACCAAGAAATAAAGCTAAAAAAATAAGCATTTTTTTCATTTACCACTTTTCCGAAATATCAAAACTAACGACGGTACAGGGTGTTCAAGTTTTAAATTAAAAACTAAAATTTGGCGTAAAGGCGGCTGGGCAATTTTATTTTTGTTTATCTCTGTTGTCAAGCAATGACCTGTCAATTAGTTTTCCATTGTTATTTTATTAATGTTATTGCTACAATAATGGTTCATGTTTATGAAAATAATGAATTAGTGAATATGCTTATTATTTACTGAGGGTATGGTCAAAATGTCGCTGCCGCATCGCTTTTATACACGGAACGTATGTGTCGAAGCGAATGGTGATAATTTTGAACATATCATTTAAGTTAGATTAAGGTCAGTTTAATTTTTGTTAAGTAATTTTAGTTCTTAATTTAAAACTTTAACACCTTGTACCTCCGTTAGTTTTGATGTTTCGGAAAAGTGGTAAATGAAAAAAATGCTTATTTTTTTAGCTTTATTTCTTGGTAAACGGAAAGAATCAACTTAAAAATCACCCTGCATATAGTGAATCTCCGTAATATTAACCACACAGCAATACATCAATTAATCTCCCCAAGATTGGCACAGAAAATCACCCCCTCTAAATACTCAAAATCGTTCAAAAATTACCAAAACTTCATTAGCTCCCAACTCCCAAGGATCTTCAAAATTCACATATAACTGGAAAAATAGGTTAGGCAACAGAATGCACACCAACGAAGGAGTGGCGACCTAACCTAGATCATAATAGAGAAATATAGCTAGAAACTCCAGACAACTCTTGAATAAATAACTTAATTTTAAATCAATGTAAAAATGTAGGTACATGTAACAAGCTTCAAAAAATTATTTGAAAGTATTTTGTGGCATTTCTATCGGACTGGACACCTACAATTAGTACAAACGTATGCTCTTTGGGATTGATATCTGAGTGTAATTATTCGCTCGTTTGTGAATTCATAGCTGTGTATTTTATCTTTCCATATTTTATTTATTAATATCGAAGTTTCAACAGCTGCTTATCTATCGACTTCTACGCCGCTAGAGCAGTACGTATTGTTCTATTTCGGAGGTCCGTTGAGTTTTCTTCTTGGTTTCTGATAACACCGCCACATCCGCATCAACTGTTAATTTACTCTCCACCTATTTTTCTTTGAATTTTTCCGTAACATTTAACATTTACTCGGTATTTAAAGTATTCCAACCTCTTTTTAATATTCCTTGCATTCGTCGACATTGTTTGTTCCGCACAGTTTCCGATTGCATGAGAACTGTAAATAAAAATACGGGTACCCCTGGACATATTGCAGGGTAAGGCGTCTGCCATTTCCATGCTCAACGTCTAGCCTGCTATTTTATTTTAGCACAGTATCCCGAAAAAAATTACAGTTTCCAGTAGATTAATGCGTTTTTCACGATAGAAGGGGAGAGATTTCCTGGTCAAGATCTGGCTTTAATAGTATAATACCGAACTTTAAAGCCAAAATCAAACCATCGTGACTACTTGGGCACATTTGAGGGACCGGCTAGCTAAACAGTAAAGAAGGTGTGCGTTTTTTTAACAAAAGATTAACATTATTAATCAATACAAAAGAAGCGACAATGAGGAGTTATACAATAAACGTGCTCAGATAGAAATTAGAACTCAAACTCATAACTTAACCAAAATCAAAATAATCTTTTTCTTCCTCTTATATTAGGACAGTAGTTAGTTGTCGCACCTTTAAACGATGGGCGAACACTGCCCTGGCTAGCTTAAACTCTCGGCAAATTATGGCGCGAGTCAGGACCAGCCGACGGTTCTTAAGATTACAGACTACATTAATAATATTTAAAAAAAACAAGAGGAGCTAGTCAGTCACAACATAAAACAAGTCTCGCTAACAATTTACTTCACCACCTACGTTGGATGTCTTCTGCTTCACAATCCTAAACTAAAAAACGAGTAGGTGTATGAAGTGTTATATGAACAGATAAAAATATACCAGTATCAGTAAAAAGTAGATTTAAAAATCACTAAGTGGTATCACAAGTATTAAGCATTATTAATATGTGCGGAAGGCGCAATAATATCAAGAAGTAACAATCAAAATATTTAATTCTAGGTAAAAACCTGGCGCACTACAGTAGTAAAACTGTTTACAAATTGCAATTAGTGCCAACCCCAAAAATATTGTGTCAACCATGACAAATTTGGCAGAACAAGAATTGTAAATCTAGGATGCCATGCAAACATTCTAGCGGTTGCACTGACAAAAGCGCCCCGATTTCAAGCTAACGGGTGTTCATAAACAGTCGTCATCCCAGTAGGTTTAGACTTCATAAACGTATGTCTATTATAATTCAGAAAAACTGCGCTATGACAGTACTCAATGACGTTCCATTGTGTTGCACGAATTAATCAAAGATATAACATTTTGTTTTTCAAAGCAACTGGGATGACGACTGTTTATGAACACCCGTTATAATAGAACTTCTAAAATGCTAACATGAATCGCATAGTCTTGCGATCGTGTTTAAGCAAAAAAAAACTGCTACAGTAACCTGCACACGCTCTCAACAAGATTTCAGTAAAACCCTGACTGAGGTCGCTAATGCAACGGATAAGATAAACTAAAAAGTACGTGTTTGGTAACCTAATGCGTTTATTTTTTAAATCATTGCTTAATCTGACGCGGGCGAACCGCCTGTTCAGTCAATAAAACAGGTCCACTGAAAGTTGGCAAAGAACAGCGTGCACTTATTGCGCAGTTACCTTCGCTTCGCAACCTCCGCAGAGGATAGCTTCTCCAGGTGGCAGCGTGGCCTAACGATTTTAATGCCGTAGCTCGATAGACGCCGGCGAAGTACCTGCAGCTCTTGGGATCATCTCAACAGGCAGTGATGTCCAGAAGTGTGCAAGGTGCAGCTGTAACGTGCTACAACCCTTAGTGATATAGGGTTATTTCAAACCCATAGACCACTATTGGTACGTAGGGGTTGTAAGGCTGAGTTTTTGGTTAAATAAACACCCACAAAAGATAAATAGACTTATATTAAAAGTAACTAAAAATTCGGATCAATTATAATTGGTTTTCCCTTATCTGTTCAATGATTAATTAATTGTAAGCTTCGTAAAAGATTTGGTCAATTATGCTTAAATTTATGACATAAATTTCACCCTGGAAGGACCGAATAAACAGCGCACCCCTGCAGTTAGTTGGTTAATAAAATACAGTAAACATTCTGACCTTTGTCCAGAACCGCCGTACTTCCCAGGGAATGGTTTATTACTTATTTTAGCTGAACGCCCGAATTTATTAATGATTCCGGATGTTAGGATGTTACTTGAAGGCCCCCGGTGTCTTTGGAATTGGCTGGCACAGCACTGTTTCACTTATATTTTAAAATACTAAATTTGGTTTTTTGGATTTAGTTATTTTAGCACGTGAACGACGTGCACGCCGGCTTAATTAAATTACAGCAAAACCTTGGGGAAGACTGTCTCCGCAGTGGTCGCTCTGCCCCCCAGGAAACTTTTTGAACTTTCTTTCGGTATGAGCCGGGTGTTTCTCGTACTTTCCCGTTTTGCCAAATTGCATTTTTCGATTTGCCTCTCGTGAAACTTCTGAATACGCGTTTCTCGCAGGTTGGTTCTTAATAGTGCAAACTGTGCTGTTCCCAGCTTTTTTCCTGGAACTAACTTGCTAGCTCGCGAGGATAGAATTCTTTACGCGCTGATTCTAGCCATGCGACCGGATGCAACCCAATACTAAAGATTGCAACATTGCATTGCCTTTGTAATAATGTCAATTACCCATGTTGGCTTGTAGCTTATCCCTTCCTTCCTGACAATTTAGGTAAATTAAAATCTTTGGGATTTATTCTAAACGCAATTTATTGCGGGTTGTTACACAAAAATAAAGCTTAATTTTCAATTTAACTAGTACAGAACCCTAACGAACGACATGTGCTTACCCAAAGATCGTTAACGATCAAAGATTATCTGTGCGGCTGAAATTTATGCTCGCACATGAGAGCGGTGGCGAAAATATCCTGCCATCGCCACATAAACGACACTACTCAAGGTTTGGACTCACGTGGATCAGATCCCAGTTAGTCCCATAGTGGAAATCCCAACGATAACCTGGCGACTCGAGTACCAGGAGGAAAAGAAACACGTCTCTTAAAAACCCGGTGACCTGTGTTGATTATCACCAGGTGTGCGCATTCGAAATTGAAAATGTCTCTGACTGCAACGAGCTCGGAAATGAAGATGGGAGCTGCGTACTAAGAAGTTAGAGATACGAGCGCCAAGAATACAACGGGCGCAATTCATTATAGGAATAGGGCGTTACATTGTGTTACCTACAAAGTCGTGGTTCTATGAGGAGTTTTTGCTCGTAAGCCGGGTAGGTGGCTAGCCTTTAGGTTAACGATTATCGCAGATGTTAGCGTGGTAGCTGGAAATTGTACGGTTTTTAAAATGCTTCTATAGGTCGCCGGAAATTGAACAGCAGCAGAAAAAGCGAACAAAAAAGAATGAGAGCGCGGCCGATTCGAAAACTATGTCAAATGACTAGTTCGAAAATACGTCGTTTTTGCCCGTAACAAGTATTGGGATCTTAAAAGAGCAAGATTCGGTCAAAGGAGAACAAAGTAAAGATAACAGAGAAGTCTCTTTAAGCAGACCCAGATGGGGTACCTCAGGATTGCCAGTTCTCGTACTTACAAGGTAGCAGTCCCTTTCTTTGTAAAAGGTCGTGGGAAAATAACTTAACCGTTTTATAGTTCTATAGTTGTTAGGTATAATTCCAGATTTTACTATTCAAACATTCTATTCAGTGTAAAATCAAAACTATAAACAAGTCACCCTACATGTCCCAACTTTTGTGTATACAGGGACTCTATATTATATGGCGCTGTGTATTTTTACTTCCTTTTACAATAAAGGAAGTATTGGATTCACCCCAAAAATTCGAAAATTGAGTTTTCAACAGATCTTCACGTTTTAGAGTCCCCTGATCCCAAAAAACATATTTTTTTCATTGGTCTGTCTGCCTGTGTGTCTGTCTGTCTGTCTGTCTGTCTGTCTGTGTGTGTCTGTCTGTCTGTGAACAGAATATCTCAAAAACGAAAAGAGGTATGGCGTTGAAACTTCATATATAAGTTTTGTGTACTATGTAGATGCGACAGCGATAGTCCCCAGAACCTAAAAAACATGTTTTTGTTCATTGGTTTGTCTGTCTGCCTGTGTGTGTGTCTGTCTGTAAACAGAATATCTCAAAAACGAAAAAAGTTATGGCGTTGAAATTTTCATATATAAATTTTGTGTACTATCTAGATGCGACAGCAAGCTTTTGAAGAAAATCGCATAACCGGAAGTAGGTGTTTACTCTTGTGATTTTTCAGTTTTTTAATTTTTTCAAAAACGGCTCAAACGATTTTTTTCAAACTTTACATTTTTATTACATTTTTAATGTGTATTGATGTGAGATAGGTGATTTTCCAGTTTAATACCTCTGAAAGGGTTTTCTTTTGTTTTTTTTCCTATTTTTTTATTAACTCCCATTTTAAATAGAACTCCCGGTATATTATTACATTTTTTAATTCAGCTTAAAATTTTAGATAAAATTTGCCTCTTGCATTAACACTATATGTTGTAAAATTTGTAATTTTTGCAAAATTTTTGACAAATACTTTCAAATCAAATCAAATTTTTGGCTAATTATAAGATTACTGTAAAAGGAAGTTGTGTGAGTGTATCACACCAGATTTTTTGTTATGGACTCTGAAAACTCGTGATGTAAGTCATACTCATAATTTTCCGTTGTTCCACACATTCTTCTGTGAAAAATATTCATAGAATATGTCTTGTGCTTTATTATGTCCTGCAATGCTACAGCTTCTTTTCTTCGGGTCATACCAATTATACAACTCTGCTCTTTTGCTGGTTTATTATAGCACATCGCCAAGCCTTGATCCATAACAGCACTACTAAATTTCTTGCCTCCATGTTGAACCACGAATTCGCCTTTCATAAACGCATCATATATGCTAGAATGTTTCTCTCTTAGTTTCAAACAGTCTTCATAATAAACTGAACCCCATCTTGCATAATTGACTTTACCACAAAAAAATAAGGGAAATGTTCTGTTAAATGCAGACATGTGCAGTTCCCAGTTTTCTTCTCTGTCACCTTTTATTAGGTCCCGCAATATAGGGTAAATTTCTTGAAGAAAGTTCTAGTATAAGAACATCTTTGATTTCTCTTCCGCTGCCTTAGTAAATTCATCAAAGTCGGCATTAAATTCGTGCTTTAGACTGAGTATGTTTGTAATAGTCTTTTTCGAATTAACAGAGTCTTTTCAATCACAAACCTGCTCTAATTGCTTTATATGGTCAAAGAGATCTTTGTATTTTTCTGTCATTGTTGAGGAAAAATTGTTGACATTGTAATCGTTGCAGAGCCTCTGCTATTATTTTCATACCTCGAACTCCCCTAGAATAGTGTTATCCTTGTAGAACACTTTCAATAACTTTTGGTCCAAATACCTCTGTTTCTAGCAGAGCTTCGATAATACCACTGTCCTTGAAATACTGCCCCAAACAGTTGATAACAATTTTTGCCGTGTGAAAAGAACCCATTCGTAGAAATTTATTATCAAATTCGGTGGAAAATGGCAGTTGAAATTCTTTTGCTAAACGGTATACCCCTTCGTCACTCCAGAGAACTCCACAACTTTGACTTGTGGCAGGATGAGGAGGAATAGGTACACAGGCTGAAAGAGTATTTGGTATATGTATTTCTGTTATTAATGAATTGAAAGCACCCCACGAGGGTATTTTACTAAAGTCAGAAAAAATAGCATATAAGAAATTAGATGTCTATAAAACTCTGTTCTTGAGATATTAGATGAGACGAATTCACTATCAATGCATCCCCTCTTCTTCGGTCAAGTAAAATGTACTAGCTTTTGGCAATTCAAAACATCTTTTGGTTTCTTCTGTTGTTTATCAATTGCGAAGTCATCTATTCTTAGACAATAAGGGCCGGTTGCAGAAAGCAATGTTAAGTCTGGTGTTAGCTAACATCGCGTCAAAGTGAACAAAAACGAATCAAATCTCAAATGTTTATGGTAACTAATACATTAGTAAACAAAATTTGATGCGATTTTGTTCACTTTGACGCGATGTTAGCTAACACCAGACTTAACATTGCTTTCTGCAACCGGCCCTAAGTGTCATTACATTCACTTTCACTCTGGAGCAGGACTAGAACGGTATCATGTGAGCCACCAATACTAGACATATTATTCTTCTCATGATCGAAGTTATCTATTGTACCTCGAAGTGGCTTATCTTTAACAAGGTGTGTAGGGAATGGAACCCTGTGATTTTCTGCAAGAATTACTGATCTTTCTGCAAAATAATAATTTGTCCTTTGAAGCGTTTCGTAAGTACTACATAACCCAACATGATTTAGCGATGTTATCAAAGTTTTGGATTTACAGGTTTCGTGGATTGCTTGTGCAGTTAAAACATGAAAAGGAGTTTTCTTCCGGCTATTGTGGAAAAATCTTCTTTGTTAAGTTTATCAATAAACTCGACATCCTCACAATAATTCGATGCTTCAGTTAATTTTTTTCTCCCGTTATCAGTCTTTTTTCCTGTTACGTCCTTTTCACATATAACGCAAAGTTCAGAGATATTGTGAATTTTCCTCTTCTTGGTTGCTGGGGTAAGTTGTCTTTTTCATGTTTGGTTTGTTTTAATTAAAACTAAGCAATACCATAATTCCATCCAGTTATAACTTGCCAATTAAGTTACTTAGGATATAAGCACACTTTTTTGTTTAACTATCTGATGCAGCAAAAAAAAGTATGCTATTCAAATGTGACGTGTTTCGAACATTTTTTGTCCTTTACAATTTTTGATTACAATGAGAGGCTTATGAGATACATGGATTTTTCCTCAGAATGTTCTAGTGCTTGCACAAAATGGCTTGGCGGCCATCTTAAAAAAAATCTCCCCATGTCAGGAGCGCGTACCCAAGCTAGAAATGATTCATAGATGTTAGGAAATCACCCTGTGAAAAAAATTGCTGTACACATCTTCATGCAACAGTCACCTTCTCTATAGCCCCTAGACTAATAAAGCCAACTTCACTGAAATAATGTAAATTTCAATGTAGTAAACGACTCAGCTAGTAAAACTGACGTATTTAAGTAATATTATAACAACAATGTATTAGCAGCATTCACTGACCTCTTTAAGAAAGCTTAGCAAATTTATAACAAATTATATTCATTCCTGGCTTAGTTTAGATTACCTGTTCACTGATCGATATTTTTCATATTCTACGTCTTTTCTAACATATTTTATCAAATGTACAATCAACTTCAACATCATGGGTAATTTTGTAGTCACTACGCTAGAGGGTATAACATTGAAGTTTTAAAAACTACAGTTACACAGACGTAACATTTAACTAACATTAAATGTACATTTAATAACAACACATACTCGGTTTTAACGATGTACAGACCGCCAGTACCTGTACAATATTGTGCAGAACAAAGACGTGAGCAAACAATTTTATTAATGAAATACTTTCTAGCTTGTCTGTAATTGAACATAAAAATGTTTGTTTACACAAAATTGTATACAAGATTTAAGGAACAAATATGTTAAGGTAATTATAACGGCACACGTAGTTTTGTTTTCGAGTTATACTCATAACAATGACGCTGAAGAAATAGTTCTTAAAACTATGCACCCACGAACAAACACGATGGATTAGAAAACTCTGATTGGTTGACGGTCCAATATTTGGGGAAGAAGATGCATTTTAGCGTCAATGCCACGACTTTGCTGTTTAATTATAACTCAGAACACTAGTTAGATATAATTTTAAAAAGAAAGTTGTGACGTTGGCTTTTTCACAAAGTTATAAAACTGGCATTGTATCAGTATTTTAAATATCAGTAGGTAAAAAGCGTCTGTTATAGTTATTTATACAACGAGTAGCTAAAGTGCCACTTTTTTGCACGCGTGAGAAAGTTTAAAGAATGAGCCGCAGGCGAATTCTTTAAATCTCACAAGTGCAAAAAGAAGCTTTAGCTACGAGTTGTATACATAATTTTTTTGACTACCACATATTTATGCTAAAGAAGTTACAAAACCTCAACATTATTTCAAATTGAAAACTCATTAAAAACCATGTTAGTTACAATACGCTTTCAATGTTTTAAATTGAACGCTAAAGATCAAGTTAGGCATACTTTGGGTTTCCAAGGTATTATTAGTTTTAGTAAACAAAATCAGATGTTTGTGTCGCCATTATTTTTTGCTTTTCCCACGAAAGTAACGTTTTGGTGCATTGTATTTTTAAACATGAGCGACGAAAGTGATGTCCCTGATGATATTCAAAAAGCAGCGGACGCTGCTACTCTTCAGCTTCTACCTGAAAAATCAAGAAAACTTTACGAAAATGAATACGAACTTTTCAGGGCGTGGTGCAACGAGAAGGAGGTTCGGAAAGTATCAGAAACTGCTATTTTGGCCTATTTGGGTGAAAAATCCAAAGTATTAAAATCGTCGACTCTTTGGTCCAAATACTCTATGTTAAAGTCGACATTGGTAGCAAAGGAAAACGTTAATATTGGAATATTTCCTAAGGTACCTAACAATAATAAAATAACAATAAGGCTTATTTAATTATGATTTTATAGGTAACGGCTTTTTTAAAACGACGAAGTGAGGGGTACAAACCCAAAAAGGCGAAGGTTTTTACGAAGGAAGAAGTAACCACCTTTTTAGTAGAATCACCTGATGAAAAATTGTTACTAATGAAAGTAGTGTTAATTATGGGATTGTCAGGTGCATGCCGACGAGATGAACTGACCAAGATGAAAATCGACGACATAGAAGACAAGGATTCTTACTTAATCGTGAAAATTCCAGATACGAAAACCAAAATTCAAAGAACATTTACGGTACCTTCCATTACGGAAAATATATTTAATCCTGCTGAAATTTGCAGAAAATACATGGATGGCACTACGCCCAAAACACGTGGAACATCGGAGATTCTTTTTGCAGTACAGATATGGAAAATGTACGGTTCAAGTTGTTGGAATTAATCAGTTTGCTAAAATGCCCAGCATTATCGCCTCGTATTTAAAACTGCCAAATCCAGAGTGTTATACAGGCCATAGTTTTAGAAGGTCGTCAGCTTCTTTGTTAGTTGGTGCGGGGGCTGATATTTTAAGGTTGAAACGTCTCGGAGGATGGCGGTCTTCAACAGTCGCAGAGGGATACGCAGAAGAATGCATCGAGGAAAAAGTAAATTCTGCAAGTCAAATTCTTTTAAACAAAAAAAACAGAATTGAAGCAGGGTGAAGTTAACTACATTTCAAATGTAGTTTATTACAGTGTTTCGTCCTCTGTACCATCGACTTCCGGTGGTATTGTTATTAGCAATATTAGCAATGGTACTATAACCATAAATTTGAATAAAGAATAAAATGTAATATTTGAATTTAATGAACTGTTTTGACAGAAGCGTGCAAAAAGTGACAGATGAGTTCAAAAAATTTTTTATTGCATAGTATGCAAAAACAACATGCTTTTGACGTATGGAAAGTGTCAAATAATAGCCTCCTTTAGGAAATGGTAGTCGAAAAAAGATTATTCAAATGTATACGGTAAATATCTTAACCCACAGCAGTTTTGAAACTTGAAAGGACCTACTAACTCTAAAGCGAATCAAGTGTTTATTAGTTATAAATGTTTTTTAGGTCAGAAAAATGTTTGTCTCAACCACAACTGCAAGAAATACTACTGTCTTTCTACACTGTAGATATTTGAACGGTGATATTCAATATACTCATATTTTTGGCTTTAATATTTTTACAGTAAAAGTGTAACCAATTTTTTATAGGATCAAAAATGTTTATGTTTATTACTTATATTTATGTTATTTATTTTGAAGGTAATATTTTTTAAAAATCAGAAATGCAATATAATATTTACGTCTTAGTGATTTGCATTTTTCTCGAAGATTATTGGGTTTAGTTTGGTTGGTCGCGGATTCAAGCAACGCTGCTGTTTGAATTGCAAATCTGGGAGCTTTTAGGAGTGTGCGCGAGTAATGTAATGTGCCACACCCGATAATGTATCATGTGCTGTAATGTGTCATATCCGATATGAACTGTATGAAGTCCCCATGACGTCAATTGGAAACCACTATTTTCCATCCTTGAGATAAGAAATGTTATATATACTGCCTTTGTACATTCTTATAGTTAGTTAATAGATTTGTGTCTTGCAGAACGTTACTCTGTCCAAATTTGTAACTCCTACATTTTAATTAAAGTTTTTGTGTAGTAAAATAAATATTTTTTTTCGTTAAGTCCACGACAGGCAACTTAACTGGCGCAGTCAGTAGGATACTTGGCAAAAGGGCACTGCGAATTAAAAAAAAAGTTTTTTTTTATTTTTCGCTCTTTTGTGTATTTTAATACTTAACCAAGTATTCCTAACTTAACACCGGTACGAAGCAACGCAACTTTGAGGACAAACATCGCCAAGGAGGAGCACCGCTAACTACTGGTTCAGTCTATTGAAGACATCAGTCTATTGAAGACACCTGCTCCATCGAGGAGTTCCTGTACGACCAATCCAGAGGAAGTCTACATCTTTAATTAACTACGAATCAACTGTACGACCAATCCAGAGGAAGTCTACACGTTCATCAACTACAAGTATGAAGTAAGCAACCTTTCACGTATTACAGTGTGTGTTTTTTTTAAACAAATTATAAACCCAATAACATAGTTTTAAATATTTATTTATAAGTTCAGGCAGAACGTAGTAAGCTTGACTAATCACCGCACATATTTTGTGTGCTTAATCTGTGTTTGTGCTTGCGTTTCTGTGCGTAGGTTTCTATACACCCCTAGTATTAAATTTCCCCTAGAATAATATTGTTTACTAACATAAAAATTGATCGTTAAAAATAATAGTAAATTTTTATGCTTAGACCACCACGTTTAATATTAAATCATATACCAGCAAATCAAAACATGGCAGATTTATTCCCACCAGGTTTTTCTGTACGAATGATTTCTGAAATACCAACGTATGATGGTAATCCACTAAATTCATCAGAATTTATTAGATCTGCTAAGCTAATTTTATCTCAATTTTTAGTACCAGCCCAGGCAGAAGCTTATATTAATAAATTTTTACTTTTATCCATTAGAAATAAATTAAGAGATAAAGCATTAGAAGTTGTTACCGGTTATGAATTTAATAACTGGAATGAACTAAAACAAACACTGATTAATAACTTTGGAGATCAGTGATCAGAATTAAATTTAACCATAGATCTATATAAATGAAACAAAATCAAAAAGAATCCCCTATTGACTTTTATAATAAAATTAGGACACATTTAGCAATTTTTAATTTAAAAATTTTTCTTGGTCCTGAAGTTAGAGCTGTAAAGGATTATAAATTATTAAATTCAAAAAATTTAGCCCTTAGAGCCTTTTTGAGCGGTTTAAATGAACCATTTGGTACTTTGTTAAGAGCTAGAAATCCCAACAGTTTAGAAAATGCTATTGCAATTGTTAGAGATGAATTAGATATCCGTTATTCTCAAAATGTATATCGTAATTACTCATAAACTGAAAGTATTAATAAACCAATAATGCATCATCAGAATACCCAAAATAATCCATGGATTAAACACAACAACTTTATACCTAATCAAAATGTTCAACGACAACAAATTCAAAAGTTTTCTAATATATTTAGAAGTCCCCAAAATCCTACTTTACAACGTAACTTTTATCAACGTAACTTTTATCAACCCCCTGCCAATATGAACTTTTTGAAAGAAATGTTTTCGCTCCGAAATGAAATTTTGTGCCAAATAATCCAGTTGAACCGATGCAAACATCTACTATACATGCAGCCACCCCAAAAAGACCGTTAAATAGTAACATTCAAAATTTAAATTCAAATAAAAGACCAAATTATCGTTCCAATCATTTAAAAATAACTCAACCACATAATTATAATCCCCAAGAATTACATCACGAGGACATTGACACAAATTATCCAGAATGTGATAACCCACTTCCTGAAGACTCTGACTGATGACTCTCGGAATTTTTATCCGGATTATTTACCAGAAAATGAGATTGAACTAGAAATCAGTGATAACATAAATTTTTAAATAGAGCATCGGATAAAATTTAAACATTTACTTTACACACAATTAAATCTAATTTACCTTACATTTTAATACCAGGTGCACAAAATAAAATACTGATTGATACCGGCAGTAGTAAGACACTAATATCACCCTTATTTGTAGAAAAACATTTTCCAAATTCAATTTATAATTATCATTTTCAAATAACCACACCCCATGGCACTACTACACATAATCAAGTAGCCCATATTCCAATAAACTCATTATTTTTAGAACCCGGAAGTCATATGTGCTATATGTTTAATTTCAGTCCCGATTATGTTGGATTAATAGAATCTGATTTATTAGCAAATATAAATGCAAACATTGATTTTAAATGGATGCATATTCAAACCGAGAAAAACATTATACCATTTTATTATAATCAATCTAAACTTAAACAAGAAGTACAAAAGAGAAACGAATGTAATTTTTCTAAAATAAATCAACACTCGCAACCCATCAAACGTATATATATATATATATACACCCCAGGTCAGAAAAACAAATTATTTTACCAACTGTAAATAGTAATGGTACATATTTGTGTGACAAAATAATATTTGACAAAGACTTTAGAACACCTAGGGCCGGTTGCAGAAAGCAATGTTAAGTCTGGTGTTAGCTAACATCGCGTCAAAGTGAACAAAGACGAATCAAATCTCAAATGCTTATGGTAACTAATACATTAGTAAACAAAATTTGATGCAATTTTGTTCACTTTGACGCGACGTTAGCTAACACCAGACTTAACATTGCTTTCTGCAACCGGCCCCTAGAGCTATAGTTAACGTCCACAATAATTATTTTCACACAACAGCAATCAACACATCTAATCAGACAAAAGAATTTCACATTTATAACCCTTTGTTATTAGATAAATATAAACACTCAAATTTAATAGAAATAAACAACATCAAAACTGAAAATCAAAATTATAATTTGAAATCTCGAAATCAACTTCAAAATGAAAATTTAAAAAACATTGATACTACTCATATAAATACTGAAGAAGCTCATGCATTAAAAACTTTATGTTACGAATTCAAAGATATTTTTCAGCACCCAGAATTACCCTTGACTTAACACCAACTTGACAAGACATTTTATACGTACAAAGAATGACATCCCAATATTTACAAAAAATTATCGCTACCCTCATGTTCTTCGCGAGGAGATAAAAAACCAAATAAATAAAATGCTTGCTGACGGAATCATTGAACCTTCAGAGTCACCATATAATGCACCTATATGGATCCTTCCAAAAAAATTAGACAATTCTGGCAAACAAAAATGGAAAATTGTTATTGATTATAGAAAACTGAACGAGAACACTATAGAAGACAAATACCCATTACCTCTCATAGAACAAGTGCTTGACAATTTAGGTAAATCTGAATATTTTACTACCCTTGATTTGGCCTCAGGATTTCATCAAATTAAAGTAAACAAAGCTGATAGAGAAAAGACAGCCTTTTCTACTGAAGAGGGCTATTTTCAGTTTTCAGTTCCCTTTCGGGATGAAAAACAGCTCGTCCAGCTTTCAACGTCTTATAAATCAGGCATTGATTGGCCTAACGCCTACACAATGTATGGTTTACCTTGATGACATAATTATTTATTCAGTATCCCTACAAGAACACATGATTAAATTACGACGTGTTTTTGAAAAATGTCGCAATGCTAACCTAAAAATACAACTAGACAAATCTGAATTCTTAAAAAAATCCATTGCCTATTTAGGACACATACTTACCAAAGATGGTGTAAAACCAAACCCAGATAAAATCAGTGCTATTATGAAATTTCCCTTACCAAAAACTAGACTTGATATAAATTCGTTTCTAGGACTTTTAGGTTATTATCGAAAATTTATAAAAGATTATGCTAAAATAACAAAATTCCTGACTTTATGTTTAAAGAAAGATTCAAAAATTATACACGATCAAAATTTCATAGAACAAATTGAGAAATTAAAAATTTTGTTAACTAATGACCCTATATTAGCTTATCCTGACTTTACAAAACCATTTGAATTAACTACCGATGCTAGCAAATTTGCTATTGGAGCAGTATTATCACAAAATAACAGACCCATAAGCTATGCATCAAGAACCCTTAACCAAGCCGAAATTAACTACCCCACAATAGAAAAAGAATTATTAGCCATTGTTTGGGCCTGCAAACATTTTCGACCTTATCTATATGGCGTACATTTTACAATATTTACAGACCATAGACCTTTGATATGGCTTCGCAACATCAAAGAGCCTAATTCTAAATTAACCCGTTGGAGTATAAAATTAGAAGAATTTAATTTTACCATTAAATACCTACCAGGTAAAACTAATAAAGTAGCTGATGCCTTAAGTCGAATTAACATAAACCCCTTATCAATTGAACGATTAGATACACCAGAACCTAGTTTTGATGATAATGCAAGTATGATGGCTCAAAGACCATATACACCTGAATTGACTGACTTTACCATACCTACTTTTGTATCACCACCTGAAACCGTACCCATTAAAAGAAAATCAAGTAGACATAAAGATACTGTCACAACAAATAAAAAGACTAATTCACAGAATATTTCAGTTACTCCACCCACACAAGAAATTGAACCAATAGATAATCAGAATATTGACAGTGATGTAAATACTGTACATTCCCAGCATTCATCATCCCCCGTGATAGACATATCCGAACTACCCCTACAATATCATAAAAACCAGTTAGAATTTATTAACGCTGTAATTCCCAAATCATTTAGAATCACTAGATTCGATGGCTACACACATATAAGCATTTTTGTGAACAACAATAATTTTTACGAAAAGTTTGTACAGGTACTATTAGAATATTGTACACCAAATTCCCATTATTACTGTATATTTCAAGATGAAAATATTTTTGATAAATTTTCCAAATTTATTACTGAAAACAGTAATGAAAATTCTCCTCACTTCCATCGATGCACTAACCAAGTAAATTATGGTACTAATCCTGATCATCGTGAACAATACATTTCGGACTATCATTTAGGTAAAACTAATCACAGAGGAATTAAAGAAACTAGTGAACACCTTAAACGTACTTATTACTGGAAAGGAATTGATAATGATATTAAGCAATACATCAATAACTGTGATACATGTAAACGTGAAAAATATCATAGACACCCAAATACATTGCCTTTTAGTTTAACGCCTACTTATGAGAAACCTTTCTCTTGTATCAGCATAGATATTTTTCAAATCAATCAAACTAAATATTTAACCGTAATCTATAATTTCAGTAAATTTACTCAGGCATACTTATTAGAATCCCAAAATAAAATAGACATAACAAAAGCATTGTTAAAGTTCTTTTCACATTATGCCGTACCTCAGAAAATCATCGCTGATAATGAATTCACTAATTGAACGGGTACACTCGACAATTTTAGAGCACTATAGATTATTAGAACATACCCCTGAAAAAGAAAGAATGTCTTATTGCATATTAGCCTATAATAATTCAATACATTCTAATTTAAAATTTACCCCTTCTGAAATTTTATTTGGACATACAGACAGTCATAATCCATTTGAACTATGCAATAACAAATATTTTGAAACTTACATTAATGGCCATAAAAATAAAATGTCGCATTTTTATTCAGAAATCCAGTCTAAACAAAATCAAGCCAAAGAACAAAGAAATGAAAAAATGAATAAAAATAAAGAACTTGTATCTTTTAAAGTTAATCAAAAAGTTTTCTTAAAAATGACAGAAGAAGTAAGAGAAGTATGAAATTTAAAGGACCCTTCAAAATTATTAAAATTCTAGACAATAATACATACCTTGTTGAAGATTTAACTACTAAAAACACATTTAAAAGACATGCAAATGAAATACGCCAAACTGACGAAATAATACCTGTTACAGGTACTACATCTGGTTCTTCAGTTGCAGTATCCTCTTAGTTACAGGAGACGTAACAATTAAAGATCTATCAGACAACCCTGGCCTATACTCTCAAAACTTAGGAAAAGCGCAAATTAAAGAAAGTGACTGGACTATTATAAAGACATTTGATTACACACCCTTATTAACAAACTATACTATCCTTAGACGTTCCTTATTAGACTCTATTCTTAAATTAAGAGATCGTGATTTCTATACAGTTAAAAATGAAGAACAAACAAAATTAAATCATAATGACATGCTATTGTTGATACAGCAGTACATAATAAGAATTGATAACATGATTGATCAAATATTCCCTTCAGATACAATCATAATAAAACGCGGAGTAATAAATGAACTCGGTACTGTATTCAAATTTTTGACAGGCAATCTTGACGCTGAAGACGGAGGAAAATATGAGAATGCCATTGCGGATCTTCAATCAACAAGAGATATACACAATAAAATTTTAAATCAACATACACATTTAATAAATGATTCCATAAATGCTATATTTACCTTAACTAAAAATCAAGAACTTTTAAATATAAACTTACAGAAATTAATTGTACAAAATCGTGCTATAATCAACAATATAAATTCACTCTCTATTCAAAGTGTACTAGCAGAATCAATATTTTCGTTACAAATGTTTATAAATACCTGGCTCGAATTAGAAACATCTCTTACCTTTGCACAAAACCAACAAATGCATATGTCTCTACTTGATAATGCAGAACTTTTATCTAATCTCAATCACATATCTATATACCTTTCTGAAAATTCAGACAGAATGCTTTCTTTACCTTACCCTGTGCATCATAAAACCCTTCATCTTTACGAATCTATAATATTAATCAAAGCTTATCAAATTAATAACAAAATAACGTTTGTCTTCGAAATACCATTAGTGCACAAAGATACTATTTACCAACTCATGCAATTAATACCATTTCCAATATATATTGATTCCAATTTATATCGTATGATCATTCCCACTTATAAAACTATACTCTTCAATCTTGAGACTTCAATACCTGTTGAACTTGATCATTGTAAATTAGTAACTGCCAATTCATATTTTTGTACAGAAAAATATCACTTTTCCCTTATTAATAATCAGCTATGTGAAACTCAACTTTTATCTTTTGCCCCTAATAAAACTTGTTCACCTTACTTGTTCAAATTATTAAAAGTTAAAATAGCTCAGATTGATGATTCTACTTGGTTAATTACTACTCCTAAAACGGTAACCATTGATATTAAATACTTAGACATTAATCCAAGGAAGATATTAACAAAAACAAATTTAATTCATCTTACACCAGATTGCACAGCAATTATTGATCATGATACCCTATTATTCCAAATTAGGACTTCTTCTACAAAAACAGTAAAATTACAAGTACCTAATATTGATACATTAAAGATAGATAGTGATAAGCACACTAAAATAACTAGTTTGGCCCTAACACCAATCAATATTAAAGAACTAATTAAGGATCAATCACAACTTGGAGAGATACAGAAAATACTTGAACCTGCCAATGTAACAGATTTGCATTATATTTTTGTAACCACGATTATAATGATATTTGTAATTGTTATAATAATATTAAGTTTGTTATTGTATATCTATTGTAAACGCCAAGCCTTACAAGATAAATTCATGGCGTATATTAAAGCAAAAGTATTTAAAGACGATATTCCTAAACCTTTTGAGTTTTTAGAAATCAAAACGTGAAATTCAAATGCTTTGAATTGTCTTAAGAGGGGAGGAGTAATGTAATGTGCCACACCCGATAATGTATCATGTGCTGTAATGTGTCATATCCGATATGAACTGTATGAAGTCCCCATGACATCAATGGGGAACCACTATTTTCCATCCTTGAGATAAGAAATGTTATATATACTGCCTTTGTACATTCTTATAGTTAGTTAATAGATTTGTGTCTTGCAGAACGTTACTCTGTCCAAATTTGTAACTCCTACATTTTAATTAAAGTTTTTGTGTAGTAAAATAAATAAAGTTTTTTTTCGTTAAAGCCACGACAGGCAACTTAACTCGCGCATTCTCCTTTTTATTCTTGAGTGTAATTAGGAACTCGTATTTTTTGTTTTTAGGTTTTGGGAGAATTAGCAGTTCTTACTGAGTTTTGCCGTCCTAGTTGACAAGAGTCCTTGTTGCGGCACCGCTTTAGTTTCTCTGAAATTAGAATTGCTCACTGCATTTTGCTTCGTCAACGCCGCCCTACGGTTCTGGGAGTATTAACAAACGATCTGTAGTTAGTATATCAACTTTTAACATATTCAAATCTACCTTTGATTTGAGGATATTTAGTACCTCTTTTCACACCTTCAAACATAGATTATTAGAACTATTTGGCTAGGATATTATATAAACGCGTCAAGTAATCACATAAGTTTTGTTTGTACCTTTATTATATCATATTTGGAATTTTCTTTACTTTGTTCTTTCTCTTATATTGAATTATGTTTACTTTATAATTTAATATTTATTATAAGTTTGAGTTTCAGTTTGTATAGATTTTAACAGACACTTGTAACTAGGCCTCGTGCCTGTTAGTGTCTGTGGCTATAAATAAATAAATAAATCTCGTGTCGAGCAAGGTAAAACGAATTTGCGTACCTGTAACATCACCGCAAAGCTGTAATTAGCATGCTTTGTTTACTTTCTTTCGTTAAAATATTAGAATCTCATATTACGCCTGTTTGCTACTTCCAGGTAATTATCATGCCTAGACGTAGCAGCACATAGCGGAAGCCACTTTTCCGGGCGAGATTCAACGTCGCAGAAACCAGGCGATCTTGTCCACGTACGAAACATTTTGGGGAGCAGCTGCCAACAGTATCCGGAGCTCATTCCTTGCTCATTTCACAGAGATACAAAGGCAAGGTTAGTCTCTAAAATTAACTACTTCAATTTACTGTACGAGCCAGTAAAATCGAGGAAACCAGAAGCTTAATAGCGAATGACGAAACCTTGCATAACCAGTGAATGCACGAGTGCCCGCCACAGCAGAGCGATCATGCTGGGTCAAGCATTCTTAGGGTGCTTGAAACAGCATTAATCAACAAGCAGTTAAATGTGCGGTCTGAAGATAACCATAACCGGCTTCAGGAATTTGTGGGAGAAACTTAAACTATTTTCGCGCGGTTTGTGTGTGGATGTGCGTCCCTAATTAAATATAAGTTACACTTCTATTCAATAGGGGTATAAACGCAAGTAGAAACAGCCTTAGCACGTAGATATTTAAAATAATAATGCTACATTGTTGACAGTGTAACCTGTATGTATTGTCGCAGTGTATTCTTTTTGTGTTTTTATGTTAATGTACGTCCCTGCATGTGTTTCTTTTACAGAATATATATGTTTTTTTGTACTAAGCTATTTGGTTTTCATTTCTTTCAGTGTTTGCATGCATAATTACAGTATTCTAGGTGACGACGAGCAGACCGGATCGAGCAATATTGACCAGTGAGTAAGGGCACGATAAAAAGTCACAGTACACCTTTATTATATGCTGCGCAATCTGAAAGAGCAATATGTACGGGCAGGATTAAACATCAATATGAAAAAATCGGAGTACTTGAGAGCAGGAAAATAAGGAATAGATAAGCTTGGAATCGATGCAGAATATTTAAATGGAGTGGAGAAATATAAATACTTGGGCGTAATCTTTAATAAAAAAGCAAACAGTCAGGAAGCGATTAACGAACGGATTAATAAAAGAAAAAGTATAATAGGGTCTATGAATTCACTATTATGGGATAAAAACATACAAAATAACACTACGAAAACAATACCGTGCGAGTGTAAAGTCTGGAACTATCTAAATAGAACTTTTATCATATGTTTTTGAAAGAAATCCTTGAACACGTCAATTTTTATTTTAAATAAGGCATATTTTACTGTATTTTGTTACTTTTAGATTGTTTTTTGTTTTTGAGTTATAACGTTAGCGATTTTTTTTAAATTGAAACCCTAAATTTGTATGATGAATTCGGACAGAGCATGAAATTCTAAGAACAAATATGCTAAAAAAGTATGATATTGTATTTCGAAATTTTCGAGAAAATCGCGTTTAAAGTATTAAAACAGAAATCGAATAAAAATCAAGTAGCCACGAAACGACGAGTAAACTCTAAAATTATGACAGTTTTTCATAGTTTGTTTATCTGTATTTGTTGTGTGCTCTTAATTAAATAAACAATGGTGTGATATTTGAATGAAAAAAAACGAATTGAAATTTTAGTATTTTTGTTTTAATACTTTAAAAACGATGTTATCGAAAATTTCGAAATACAGTATCATACTTTTTTTTTAGTGTATTTGGTCTTAGAATTTCATGCTCTGTCCAAATTCATTATAAAAATTTAGGGTTTCCATTTAAAAAAATATCGCTAACGTCATAACTCAAAAACAAAAGACAATCTAATAGTAACAATTACAGTAAAATGTGTCTTATTTAAAATAAAAATTGACGTGTTCGAGGATTTCTTTTAAAAATATTTGATAAAAGTTCTATGTTTATAGTTCCAGACTTTACACTCGCACGGTATATTCTACCACAGTACAGAGTATAGCAACATCTAGATGTGAATCTTGGGACAAAGTAAAAAAAATAAGGGAAGACTCTTAGCTCTGAAAATGGATTATTGGAGAAGGAGTTGCCGAGCGACAAGACTGGATAGAATTAGAAATGATGAAATCGGAAGAATGGTGGATACAAAGAGACTCATAGTAGAAGAGGAGGAAATAAAACAATTGGTATGGTGTGTTCACGCTTGTCTTGAAACATATTTTGCCCATAATTTCAATTCAGTTCAAAGCAGGTACTCCTTGATAATTTGCTTTTTTATTGATATAGCAAATCAAACTGCGAGACCATAAAAAAGTTTGGCCTGAGACGTTAAGATGAATAATAAGTGTGCCTACGAATTTCTCGATTGCTTTGTTGTCATTACTTCTTCATAGATTAAATCCTGTCGACGTCCTCATTTGTTTTTTGATATTAAAGGAAAACCAAGTATGCATCTTTAAACAAGCTTCCGGATGGTGATGACGTACTTGTCCAAGATGTTGCCTTAACATTTCGCCGTTAATACTGCTCCATTCCTCAGAAGTTCTCTAAAAACTGACGTTGTTATCGGTTCTTGTTATATTCATATATTAATTCTTGTTAGTAGACTATCTTCCATGTGTTGTTTAGTCAGAAGCCATTTTTCGGTTAAAATTGTAAGAATTTTTCATAATTTGGTTGATCACCATTACGGAAATTTGTACTTAGAATATTGCCGCTTGAAACTGAGCAGTTATTGATGAATCTATCATACCGTACTCGGAGGTTCTTGAGTCACAATGTTCTTGTACGTCCTGGGTCTCTTCGTCCTTATTTTTTTACATTCATAATTATCTGCAATAATTCGTAATTGTGTCCTAACAGAATATGCCCAAGGTATTCCAATTTTATGTTTTTACAGACTGCAATACAACCAACTCTAGTTAGTTTTTCTTAGTGCTTCTTTATTTATAACTCAGTCTATCTATGATGCTCCTAAATCCTTCAGTAAGTCCACATCTCGAAGACATTTATCTCTTCATAGATTTTCTGTAAGAGTGCATGTTCCATGCCATATAACAATTGTTTGCACAGTTGTATATCGAAATGTATTTCATTCTGTTGTTTCCACTCCTCATTTATTGCTCTTTCTATTTGCATGTTTTCACACGTTCGATTTCTTTTTGTTAATTGTAATTCTTTTTGCTGTATATTGTGCTTTCTGAATTACCATATACCTACTTAGTTTTTGTAACATTCATCTCCAACCCATATTCTATGAGAACTGTGCGGACACTGTTGAAAGGTTTTTGTAGATCTTCAGCTAATTCTGTTGCCAGAATGCAGTCGTCTCGTATCATTATTAACTAATATTCCATTTATGTTAATACACTTTTTTGTGTTGTATAGTGCTTCGTCAAAGATTATTTTAGAATGCAAGTTAAATGGTAAGGTAAAAACAAGCACCTCTGTCTAGCACTGCGTTGAATCTCAATACTATCTGTAGATCCCTCATTTGTTCGCACTCCTGCCCGCTGTTTGATACCATTAATTAGCGACGAGTCTTACATCGTTGTAGCTTAAATTCGCCTCCTGAACCATGTCTAGAAGCTTTACATTTTTTATGTTGTCAAAGATTGTATAAACATCTCCACATCGTTGTATCAAAACATTCCCAGCAAAACGAACCTTTCTTCTTCCATTGCCGTTTCTGAAACTTAGTAGACTTATTGATCAGCAACGTCCATACTTTCTTGGATGTGCTATTTTTAGTAATATAGCAAAGGTAGACTTCAGCTATTCGTCTGCTATAGTACGTACCAGAACTAACGCATTAAGCGAGTTAACTGAAATTGGTATGTTGATACCGTCAATTAGTTTGATTAATTCTGTAGGAATTTCATCAGATACAAGAAGTTTTTTATCCTTACGCGAGTATATTCATCTTACGTGCTTTCAGGTACTAGTTCGTTACAGAGGAAATTCCCGTTTACGACAGGTAACAACGGCGATAATTAAGAGAGTTGTATCTGGAAAAATTCCTTTTTTTCTGTTAATCATATGCCTTTCTACCGTTAGATGTAACGCTTCTTCTTCTGAAAAATCATGTTTTCTTTTCTTTTTTGCATCTTTCCTTTCATCGTATGCTGCCATTAATGACCATGCTTGTTTATTTACCAACGTTATTTTTCCAATCAGTAATCTTTCAGATATGGTATACCACGTGGTGTATATGCCAGTGATGTAGTGGTAAAATTCTAGTACGAAAACTTTTCTCGCTGATAAGAAATGTGTACATGCACAGTTTTGAATTTTGAGCCTACCGTGTTTACTAATCTCTGAAATAGCTTATCTGATTTCAAAATACGCTGAATTTTTAAATTTAAGAACCTTATTAAGATACATTGATAAAAACATTTAAGCTGGGTAGTCTTGCAGCGGCGGCCGCAACAAAGAAGTTCCTAAGAATTCTACCTGCTATCCGTGACATCACGTCGCGAGATAAACACACCCTTCCTCTGTATGAACTTGGAAAGGAATCTTACAGGAAAAAACAGTATTGATAAACTGGTGCAAAGCGTTGAACGCGTTACTGCACTTCTAAAGATGTTAGCTTTAAAACTGTTGACAACATGCAAGCTCACTTATTAAAACACATACAAAATTGGCGATTATGTAATATCTTATATATTTAACTTACCTTAGTTCAAACTTGACAGCGAGAAGATGCGAAAATCAAAATGGGTAGCTTCAAGACTGTCGACTGGCGAAATTTAGCGTGGTTCTAGAATTTACACGCGGGAGTCGGGAGATCTTTCAAGACTGCTTAAAGAGTCGTTATGATCCTCGGCGTCGATCTACACGCTGACAACGAGACGTTTCGCTGCGTTGGAACAATACAAGAGTACCTTTAAATATCGCTATGAAATTCTAGGATACTCAAACAAATCGAAACTGGAGTTTCAGTTGAGTAATTTGTCAAAACTTGTACGGTAAGGGGCTTTCCAATCATCTGCATTACATACAATAAAGCTTACATCACACACACAAACAATTTGCTTCACTATGCCTGGCCAACTGAAAATCTGCTCTTTTCACGCCTGAACTTGACTTAAGAACTCAACGGAACTTCAACCCTTTCTTCTTCGTCTTCTTTTTCTCACCAAATGTAGTGACGACGAGATTTTTCAGACCGAGCTGCCAGTTGTTTTTGTTTTTTATATGTTTGGTCTGCATTCTATTATCTTTAAACAAAGCTTCGATATATTTGCTCCACACAAATCTGTTATTGTTCTTCAATAATAACGGTTATTCGAATCAAGAATATTTCTGGCAATCGATGTATTGTTTGCCATTTTGGAATTGGTGCTTGACTACCACATATTTTTCTTTATTTCCTCGCCGTATATCTCGCTGATGCTCGTATTTTCTTACTGGATGCTCCGAGCTGTTTACCCAATGGAGCTTTTTCCACAATGGCACTATAACTTGTAAGCGCCTGTCGTTTGAAGCCATATGAAAATGTTTTTATTATATGCAACCAGAATTTGTTAATTTAAAATTTTGTTTTACAGTTGTTTGTGCAATTTATGAATTTGTAAGGTAGATAAGCAATTACTGGATCTATAATGTTTACCCTGATGGGTTTACATATTCACCAGAAACTTCCTTCACATTACAAACCGAGAGATAATATCAGCTAGGTTAAATGTTTAACTACGTAAAAATAATTACGTTTTTGTCAAGACACATTAAAATTTATTATTAAAAATTGCTAAAAAGACGTAACGTTTCGCTAAATCACAAAGTTAGCTTCTTCAGACAAATATTTTTTTCCAAAAATTAGGACACTTTATATAACTCGATCACATTATGAAAAATATTAATTACATGTTAGTTATAGATAGGTGAAAGAATAAAATTTCCTCAATATTTTAAATTACCTGTTTTAAATTCATCTTGATTTGTTTTGGTAGTTCTTAAAAGTTTGTTGTAAAGTCAAAATAAAACTTCTCTTGTAAATTCAGTTATATTCTTTTACTAGAACACAAGAAACGTTAAATATTTTAATCTATAATAATAGTTTAGCATCTTTACTTACAAATGTACTATTCTTAGTTTTGGATTATGTTTGTTTGAATTCTTGTTGCATGAAATACTTGTTTTGAAACTTTATTTTGTCTAAACATTGTTCTCCTTGTTGATATTTTCTATTTTTGATTTAAACTGATAGCAACCCTTGTAGTTTTAGACGGTATTTAATTATGAGGCGTTTGCTCTTCTTTGACCTTTTTTTTGTCGGCAAAAAAACCACGCCGGGATCAGTCATTCTTGCAGACCTACCTGCAAACACTGATTTTTTTTTGGAATAATATCCAAACATTAATACACAATACCTTTATTTAAGGAGTATCGACTTGATCTAAAACGAGTTACCTACATAGAAAAAGAGAGGCAAGTGTCGTTTGCGGCGGCCATCTTGAAATGATGACGGCATACAGGTTCTCAGCCACAGATTCAGACAAACACCTGGTAGTGCTTGATTGTGTGATTCATAACATGAGCTATGCATCCTCACTAGTTATACTATTGCTTCATTAAAAAACCCACGGACTAGGTCAATTACTGTTAGTATATGGACCGTGTTTTGATTCACAAAATAAAAACAGAATTCAAAGCTGCCAAATAGACGATTCTTATACTGTTCTACTTTGTACAGAAAAAAATCTTATTATATAAAGCACCTTAATATTTATACCGCGTGATTATAAATGCTCTTCCATCAAGTTGTTTTTGAAATATTTGTTGTATGAATAATATGTTGGTGGCACTGTAGGTCTATGTCAAATTCAAGGTTAGTAGGTTAGGTTTTGCTTCAGTCTGTGTCAAAACTGACGCAAAACGTAACCTGCTAACCTCGAATTCGACATAGACTTACAGTGCCACTAACATATTATTCATACAACAAATACTTCAAAGGCAACTTGATAGAAAAGAATTTATAATCACCCGGTATAACAAATAACGGTTTGGAGGGATGTCTACAATCTGAATTTGAGGTTTAAAAGCAATATCAATTGGTCTAAACACACATGCTGAACAGAAAACACATTCTTCTTGGCCAAAAATTGGTCACGCTATCTCTCATCCCCGTAGCACTTCAGCCAATCATATTGTCGAATTAATCGCCTGCTCCATTTTCAACCAATATTTGCCAACATCTAATTGTTTCTCGTCACAATCGGGCGTTCTTTCTAGCATCACGGCATCCGGATTTTTAAAAGGGCTTCGCGGAGTCGTCTGCAGTATTCGGAATTCAGTTTCAGCATTCGAATTCAGATTCAGGTGTCTTGAACGAGACCGTCCCGGAGCAAGTTGTGCAGTTGGCGAAGAGTGGCTTTGCGTGTGTGTGACTACGATCGGTTCAAATTTCCGGAGAATATCTCCTCCTACCGCTCTGCGGGATTAATTACGGAGCCGATCAACCTGTGTCACTTAAGGAGTGCGTGTTGGAATATCGTATCGTCTCGTTAGCAGCACTGCCGGATTTCCTGCTGAAGGGATCAGCCACGTTGGCCAAGCGCTCACTCGATTCGACATTGCTTGCCCATTCTGTTTCTATTGAGTTTCTCGAATTCTCCAGCAGTTCCTGCAGCGACAAAAGTCCTAGCGCGTTCCAGAGGGACATCAGCAACACAAACCACAGCCAGGATCTTTCAAGGTACTGTGCAATATTTTCATGAATATAGACGCAAATAAATTTTGCTAAGTGAAATATTGCCGCGGAAACAAATTAAAGTGACGCACGTTTGAAAGATCTCATATAACGGCAAAGACAGTGATTATCGTTTCACGAATTAATAATGACGTTATATAGGGCTTAGGATTGAGTAATTAAGTCAGCTGTGATCCTTGTAAAACTTAATTGTGATGTTTGACGTTATTTATAGGTTGAATTATAATTATTACTCCACGCTTTCTTTTGATCTGACGATTGTTGCATACGGTCTTTCCTGTATCTGAATGTAAAAACTTTCAAGCTGTAGGAAACAACTTAAAGTAAGTTTTATCCGGGACAGCGCTAGGAAGGACGTCGCTGCAGCAGTAGATAAAACACCTCTTTCTTTAAAAAAATCGTCCATTATTATAGACAGAAAAACGGTGCCGCACAAGGCATTATATTCCCTTCATAGTTTATCGCTTCCTTGCCCGGTATAGAAACGCATCTGACAATAACCTACCCCTTCTCGACTAAGCCAGCCCGTAACCATTTGTTACCACCATTCCGGGTCGGCTGGGTTTGTGATAACCTAATATCGTCGTAATCTCGTTTTATATTGTAATCAACTTGATAGATCGATTAATAGCAATAAGTCAAATCTGGAAAAATGTAACTACTAAATATCAATATATGGATAGTTAAAAAGAGGATATATAAACTTTTTTCGTACTTTTACTTCCCGAAGTATTACCGTTTTTTCAATAAAAATCGCGCTGTTATGTATTTACTTGCGAAGGAGCAAGTGAGTTTTATTTTATTTAAAACATGAAATGACGTGTAAGATAGTTAAATTAAATATCATTTATTAAATAAGTATAGCTTTTATATAATACAGTAAGATTTACAATTTTATTCTTGATTTTGGAGGCTTTCACGGAGATAGTCAAGTGGGCGAAACTTTAAGTTCTCCGTCCTTAATAATGACACAGTCCAGTTCCGAAAGTCGTTTGTTACTTAATTCTATTCATATTTAAAAGGTGAGTTGACGGATAGTCCTTTTTTCAATCCCACCCGAGTGGAAAACATGATAATATGAAAATTATAATACGTTATTATAAATTAAAAGTTAGTTTATAAAAGAACCGAAAATTACTGATGCGCAAGCTGTTTACACAATAGATCACACTTTAACCTATATACCGGGTGTCCATTCTCAAAGTAGAACATAGACAATTAACATTAGTGCATTCACCCGTTCTTCATTGAAATAATTAATTTTTCTCTAGATAATTTTAACCGACGTTGACAGAAAATACCTGATTTACGCCAAATAATTGCCAATTTTTTTGACAAAAGCTATCGAACTTGAAAAGCAAGGTATGGCATATTTAAAAATTTCCAAGTTTTAAGTTAGTATTTTAATATAAAAATCGCATCTTGAATATTATTATTGGTATCATTTGATGCGTAATAATTCTATCTTTCCATTGATACCATTACCTTTCCTGTAAGTTGAATTGGCGAGCAGGAATCGCCAAAAACGGTAAATACAATGTTAATCGCCTATGTTCGACTTTGAGAACGGACACCCGGTATATGTAGTAAAGGAGTTATTCCTTGTCAGTGTAGTTTTTTTCATTCGTTCCGGTCCTGGCTTATTTTCTTTAAGTTGAAGTGGTTGTCGCATCCTGCCTTCTTTATAATTTGGCTCGTGTATTGTAATCGGGGTCTACCTCTTGGTCGCTCGTTGTTATAAATCGGTGGTGTCTTAGCAGGTGTCCTATCCATTCTCCCCTTCTTATTTCTATGGTATCTATTACTCTTCTCCGGTCTTGTATTCTATGCAACACTTCTTCATTACTTATCATTTCTGTCTATTTTATTTTCAATATCCCTCGCCAGCACCACATTTCAAATGCCTGTAACCTCACTCTGTCGTTTTTTGTCAGTGTCCAAGTTTCACAGGCATACAGACATATACTCCAAATATAGGTTTTCACAAACGTTTTTCTAACTTCTAGGCTGATTTTGGAGGTGAATAGTGTTTTTTTTTGTTTAATAGTGCTTGTTTTGCAATACTAACCCTGATTTTGATATCTTTTTCACTTCTTGCATTCTCTGATAGTTCGCTGCCCAGATATGTGAAACTCCGTACATGTTTTACTACTGTTCCTGTTAGTTGTATTATTGTATTTATTGGAGGATTTTTACTTGTTACTAGTATTTTAGTTTTATTTGTATTGATTTTCATATTGTATTCCTCAAAAACAGTATCAATTGTTTCTAGTATCTCCTGTAATTCTATTTGTGACTCGTTTACTATGGTTATGTCGTCTGCGAACCTTATCCACGGAATAGCTTTACCATTTATAGTTATTTTTGGTGTTATTCTTTTCTTTACTCTACTGGTTGCCTCTTCCATATATGTTTTAAATAACAGTGGTGACAGTGGGCATCCTTGCCTCACTCCTATTTTTATTTTAACTTCTACTCTTCCCTCTTTTCCTATTTTTGCTGTTTGTTCTTCATATAGATCTTTGATAATTGTCGTATCTCTACAGTCTAGTCCTATGTTTTTTGTTATTTCTAACAGTTTGTTCCAGTCGACCCTGTCAAATGCTTTCTCTATGTCCACAAATGCAATGTAAGTGTTTCTTCCGATGTCCATTATTTTTTTAATTATTTGCCTCAGAGCAAGTATTGCTTCTTTTGTCCCTTGATTTTTTTCTAAATCCGACCTTGTCGTCACTTAATGACTCTTCTATCTTGTTCCTTATTCTATTTTGTATTATTTTAAGCAGGATTTTAGGAGCATGTGAAAGTAGGCTAATTGTGCCGAATTGTGTACAATCCACTGCGTTACTTCTTTTAGGCATTGGGATTATTATGCTTTGTTGGAAGTCTTTTATGGTTTTCCCTGTTTGGTATATTTCTCTGATAAGTTTAAAAAGTCTTAACATTATCTCTTCGCTAGCATATTTTATTTGCTCTATTGATATTTGGTCTACTCCTTCTGTTTTCTTGTTACTGATTTGTTCTTATGCTCTTTCAAATTCTGCTCTAATTATATCCGGTCCTGTTGCATCTTCTTCGACTTCATTCGAATTTTCAATTAAGTGTGGGCTTATATCATTTCCGTTGTACAAATCTTCTAGATATTGTTTTCATCTATTCTCTATTTCTTCTGTCGTCATTAATAGATTACCCTGTGAGTCCTTTATTGCTGTGCTTCTACTTTTAGAAGTTGGTTTCATTTCTTTTATTAATCTATAGGCTACATCAGAATTTCTTCTTACCATTGTATTTTCCATCTTTTCACACTCCTCTTGCATCCATTTTTCTTTTTGTTTTCTTCACTCTAAAGTGATTTTATTCCTTAATATTCTGTATTGTTCTTTACTGATATCATTCTGCCTATTTTTGAGTTTTCTGCGTTTATTTATGTCTTCTATAATCTCTATTTGTTCTCTTTAAACATTCTTCTGGTGTAGTTTTAATGGTTTCTTTTATTATCGACCACTGTTCTTCCATTGTTTGGTTTTTGTTATCCTTTTTATCTTGAAGTATTTCTTCCTGTAGTTTACTATATTTATCCCTTAATTTAAAGTTTGTCTTTAAGTTTTCTATATTATATTTCTGTAACTTAGCTTTTTCTTTTTGACTAGTTTTTTAAATTTGAGATTACTTTTTGCAATTACTAGACTGTGGTCAGTATCTATGTCAGCCCCTGGGTAACTTTTGCTTGATTTTACTTGTTTTACTATTATATCATCAATTTGGTACCTTCCTATATCCCCAGGCATTTTCCAGGTATTTTTTTACCTGCTTTTAAATAAATTAACATTATGTAACTTCTTAAATAATTCCAAATAGGTATTAATCGACATTGCTATATATTGCAATGGTATGCCTAATTAGTGTTGTAATATGTTATTAATTTAATTTTTACAAATAAGGGTACCACGCAAATATTTTTCGTATTCGTGTTATCAAATCTTAGGTTGATTAAAAGTTACTTGTAATTTGATAGATAAAATAAATAGTTGTATGCCCTTTATAATATTTTATTTATCTGCAATTAATCCAATACGCTAGCTCAAATCGATAAAGCAAAGACTCGTCTCGGTTGGGTCCATCCTAAATGCATAATTTATTAAAATTATTTAAATACGGATCTGTCTGCGCATACGCTCAACCGCGCACAATCTAATCTAAAATTGGGTCAAATATAAGCCACGATGGACGCCGTTTGCAAGATCGCGTCAAATTGAATAAACAAAACAAGTGAAATCGATCACAGTTCTATTGGTAACTATTTAAATTAGTTGGTTTTCGCAGCGTTAATCCTCATTGATTTCTAGCATTTGTTTATGGGACCCACTTCTATCTCCCAATTGTTTATTTTGGCGTCGGTCTGAATCTCACCAACGGATAACCTCAAATAATGGAGTTTGGGCTCTTTGGCAGACTAGATTCACTCGTACGACGATGGAACTGGCCTGAATTGCCTTGAGTATTGCTCTTCTTACGCATTCATGAATTTCCCGGTGCTCACTTAATTATTTTTAGGATTAACAGTACCTGGACTGGCCGATCTCATATCGGAGTGTTCGTAGTCTACGCTGACCTCGTTATGGGACTGCTATGGTCCGGATCGTGTTGTTTAGGCACATGCACGTATCTCCCGGGCTGCTAAATGACACTGGTGTCTTCCCCAATGGGCTAGCTGGACTGGTAGACCTCCTCGTAGCTGTCGGAACTAAGGCTGCTTCGGATCGAGGTTATGTCAAAGAGCATCGGACACCTCAACAATTTCTGGTGGCGGATTTTGATAAAAATAATACCACGTAGTTACAAAAATTTACTCAATACACTGGTCAAGTTTCAGACTTGTATCTTTATTTTTAATATCACAAATTTTATTTTTAATATAGAGCACAATTTCACACGTCAAGCCATTAATTTATTCATTTGTCTTCCTTTGTTATTTTGTTATAAACAAAAGCTAGTTAGTTTCAAATTAATTACGGATATTAACATGGTTCAAAATACTGACTTTTAACAATAAATTCTACTTAAAACTAGGATTTTGTACACTAATATTGCATCTAAAATAATTGTTTACATTCATACTAATTTTGCGTGTCTATTTGTCACTGCACGTCTTTTTAATTTGCGTTTAAATATTCACATCTCACTACACTTGATGAGAGTATTTAATTCGCGCATTTCCTGCACTGGCTTCCTTCGAATTAGCTGCTTGATTTTCCACACATTTTTAAGTTCATATGCTGTCTACTTTTCTGCACTTTCTATAACCCTTGCCTTTTGATTTTTACGGTTTTCTTCAAATGCTTTAATGCCTTCATTCTTATCTGCTAGTTGCATGTTCATAGGTTTATCTATCCTTCAATTACCTTTCTTATAAAACCCTGACTGGATTTCACTATTAAACTGTACCTGAATTCTACGCTTCATTCCCTTGCGTTTGAGATCCATCTTGTAATTATTAAATTTCATTCGGCTTGGCATTTACTTTAGCACAAACCTAAGCAATTAACTGAACTTACATTCAACTTAGATGCCTGTGCGAATTGAACTTGGCTTACTGCGTTCATTAATTAATTATTCTGCAATTACAGGCATCTCATTACAAATGTATTCATTCTGGCAAATTCAAATTTTAACTTTGCAGTTATGTAAAATATCTCACTCTGAGCTTTCATAAAATGTCCATTAATTTGTCAATGCTAACAGAGTTGATTGGTAAGGCTTAAAACCATAGCAATATGTATACAAAAGTAAACGTCCATAGTCTTATTCGAAATTAAGCAATTTCTAAACTTAAACATATGTACCCTATTAAATACAAATATTTAGGTCTTAGCTTGTTAGCTATTGTTATTATATTGGTATTTATTGTAATACCAGGGCTGATCTCTTAGTGTTGAGCATAACAAAACTCAAACACAACTGCAACTATTTTTTTATTTTTACTAGCCTATTTAGGTATCATTTCACTACATTTTTATGAAAAAAACTCATATTATTGCATTTAATTTTTTAGAGAATTTTGCAATTTTCTGTTATTATATCAAAAAACGCGCTCTAGCGGCATCACTAAGAATTAGACATATCACAGGTAAGATGGGTTTCATAGAACAATAAATGCTTTTTCCAACAAGACTAAGTTTGTTAAAATCCGTTCAGTGGTTTAGGAGTTACAGCTGTTTATTTAAAAAAAAACATTGAATTACCCCCCACCACTTTATTTTAATAGATAAGTCAAAAAGTGTTAAACAAAAATTACTCGAGTAAAGCTTAGCTTTAATAAGCATATATCTTTTGGTAACATTTACTAGGTGGATTTCAGTGAAAAATCACTTTAAAAGTTTAAGATGGCGGTTACGCCCCCTGGTGACCATTTTGGAAATCTGAAAATATTTTCCACGGTCTTCTTTTGGCCACTTTAGTCATAAAATTTTTTACCGAAAGTCTCTACGACGAATAGTTTCCGAGATACAGCACTTTGCATTCTTATCTGGCCACCCTGTACAGTGTGTCCCCGGATAGGTGAAGCGACTCTTGTGAAAGGTAAAACATTATCGATTTAAATTTTCATTTTTTGGGGTTCAGCCCTGCTTGGTTAAAGACGAATTTCTAACATCATTTCAGTTTTGAAAAATCAAGTACGCCTTGGAAATTTTCAAAAAATCTATTTTTCTGTAAGGTAAAGTACCCTTTATGTGGCAAATACGACAAAAAGTTATAAAGAAAAGTTGTTTAGGCCCCTATACCAAATTTCAAAATCCGTGGCCAACTTTGATTTCTCACATTTTCTTTCAAGTTTATTTCCCAAATCAAAGAATTTTATTTTTAACAAAGTTATTAATTATGAAATAAAAAACTTTGTTAAAAGTATTTGTTTTTCCAATAAAAATCTTTGTTAAAAGTAAAATTATTTGATTTGGGACCTAAACATAAAAAGAAATTGTGAGAGATCAAAGTTGGCTGAGGATTTTGAAATTTGGTATAAGAGCCTATGTGTTGATTCTAAACAACTTTTCTTAATAACTTTTTGTCGTATTTGCTACATAAAAGGTACTTTACCTCACAGAAAAATAGTTTTTTTTTTAATTTTCAAGGCATACTTGATTTCTCAGAACTGAAATTATTTTGGAAATTCGCCTTTAACCAAGCAGGGCTGAACCCCAAAAAATGAAAATTTAAATCGAGTGAAGTTATTTGGCGTGAGTGTAGTGAGTGAATGTCTATCATACCCCTTCCACCTTCTTTCCTACTTATTGTGATTCTTTCCTTGCTTGAATTTGGGTGTAGTTTTCTATGTTTTGTCAGCTCTGAACGGGTAAGTATGTTTATATTTTCAATATCAGTGGTTGTTCAGTTTATGACTCCAAATGAATATGTGGGAACGGGGACAGTGAAAGGGTTGATGGCTTTAAGTAGATTTTTTTAATCAAGTGCGGTTCTGAGTAATAGTTGCAGTCGAAGCTTGTATTGCTTCTTTAAGTGGTTTTAAATAGCTGTATGGTCAAGTCGTGTGCTTTGTTGAAATCCCAGGTTCTTTACAGCATTGGCTTTGTCTCATGCATCCTTTCTGTTATTATTATTATTATTATGGTTTATCGGACTGTTATTCTCGTAATGATTTTTACGGTTTCTTACACCTAACGGGTCGCAATTAACCAAAGCTAGATGAGTATGTTATTTGCATCTATTAGCTATAGATGGTAAAAAAATTCCTTATGGTGTTACAAGTGTTAAGAATCACTGCTTTCTGTAAGAATATATACAATCTCTCGTCTAATTTCAGCGTCTTTAAGGTGTCATATAGTGATAGAGGAATGACTCCAGTAGCCCAGAGTACAATGGGAATTACGTAAGCTTTGTTAACTTGTTACATTTGCGAGATTTCTATTAATGGATCAGTGTATTTTTGTTTCTTTTCAGTATATGTTGCTTGTAGATTAGATGTATTTGGCACTGAGATATCTACAAGATAGGCGACTCTTTGTTTCTTATCCAAGAGCGTAATATCTGGGCGATAGTAGTGAATGGTCTTGTCTGTGAAAATTGTTCTATCCCAGTATATTTTTACCCGTTTATTTTCCAATATCTTTTCAGGGTCATATTTGTAATATGGAAGACTGCTAGTGGTATTATTCTTATTATTATTATTATTAACTCTTGGTGCATTGTATATCAACCTAGATTAAGCTATAAATATACAGGTATTAATAATTATTATTGATTTGATAGTATAGTGCATGCAGGTGGTAATGTTTCCTTTATAACCGTGTGAATAATTCAGCTAGTAGTAGCTTGCATGCAACCGTAAAGCACTGTTCTGTATTATCTGTTAATAAAAAATATAGGTGTTTCAAAACAGTTTTCTCGGAAAAGTACAGTTTTTATTGTTTAATTTGTGACATAAGAGTTATTTTTTAAATAAAAGTCGAGTCCGCGTTGATAAATTACTACAATTTTCTTATTGCAGATACAGAATGCCAAGCCAATTTTATCATTTCCCACTGGAACATTGTTACGGTATTAAAAGAGCTTTACGACACCCACCCAAGGTGAGCATCGCACCACGGAATCAGTCCTGGAAAACTGGCACACTTGCCCTGAGATCGGCTCAAAATAGGCTAAAGGCCACGGCTGGAACGCTCAGGGAGTCGGGCGTGAGTCACACGATACGTTCTGGGCAAGCGTGTTGCGGCATATATATATATATATATAGGGTATGTCAGAATTATGAGGGCGCCACCAAGCCTGTCTTAACCCGACTAACCGGGCCTGGACGGTTAGACGGGAGCGAAGCACGCAAAATACTCCGACGATAGGATTACTCAAGAGTTGCAAAGTCAAATAACAATTTCGAGATTGCCTTATGCAAAGATTGTAATTAGGTGCCAATCCGACCGCGACTACGCAGCTGTCTCACCCACCTGTACGCTCAAAGCTCCCTCGTCCCGTCGCACAATAATCAGTAGATACAATGAAGGGGGGCGCTTATCTGAAACAGAACATGCACAAGTCGAAACAAAACAATAGTTCCCTTAACTAACAAATCATGTATTGAATCACGGGTTACAGTGGGGCAGCGGAGTGCGTCGCCCTATATCTATGAATAGATTATATCTAAGAAAACACCAGCTGGCGCGCGCTCTAAACCTTGTAGGCACAAGAGATGTGACGGGCTCGCCCGCGGCGTCCCAATACAGCTCGTACGCGGGGCTTAATGCTCTCCGCGGGACAGGTACACTCGCGTTCACAGCGGTAATCAGTTCAAAGACACATACCTTAATATGTAGGCGGTTGGGAAGCCCTGGTACAGTTGAGTTGCGACAGGCTGCAGTCTTAGGTGGCAGGTACATTCGATGTTCGACGGCTATAGGGATGAGTGGACATCCGCCATACTGGCGACGTGAGACGCGTCAGGACGCGTACAACTGGACGACGAAAAATGGGCCACTTTCGTTCTGCGGGACAGATCCTCGAAGGTCGAGATTAACACCTTGAACCCTGAGATTGTAGTGCCAGCCTCTCCCCAGAAATGGGCCTAAGTATCTTGTCCAAAAATGAGTTTAGGTTAATACAACCCAGAAATACTCCTAGAACCTGACTACCACCATACTGGCAGGCAACGTGATTTTAGGGACCTTCAACATATCCTGTGAGCAATTGCCATGTTTGCTTCAGGACCGACATAAAAATATGAAGCATTAAACTAGATAACAATTCTTGCCAGTAAAGTGGTAGTCGGTACATTATTGTATACCGAAGGTACCACTATAATGGTAGTCAGGGTTCAACGTGTTAAGGGGCACGATCCCTTACTTACGGGAGCAGGAACTGGGCTCAAGATGCACCCACGCTACGCCGAAAAAATTCGAAGCTCGCACAACCACAACACTTCTCGAAGGTGAAACAATTCTCGCAGCGCTCGCTGCCACAGCTCGAGACGGGCAACGGAAAAGAAGGCCTCCACGGCAACAATACTAAAAGGACAGCGGCAGGCGTCCTCGGGCACCTAAGGGGCCGAAGGACGCCTCCTGGATAACACAACCACCAAACGAACGCTTTCTGCAACGGGCTGCGATCAACTGCCCAGAGGGAAGCGCTGCCACAGGTCACATCGGTCGCGTCCCCACGTGACTAAACCTCGGCAGCCAATCGCGAGGCGATACGATGAAACAAATTAATGCCGGCGACAATGGTAGCACGCCGCAACGGCGTGTTTTCTAGAAGATTCGGAATTCTTGCGAGCGATAGCGCTCGGCTGCCAAAGCGCCATCAGAGGGGCGCTCCAACCGACGAGAAATACTGCGTTTGGGGCCAAGTATGTGCAAAATCATGATTCTGGAATTAGGCGATGGAGCCAAATAAGTAACTAAAAGGGTTTAGCATACGGGCACGCTGCCCTAAAGCCTAGGTGGCTATTTAAAATACCAAAATGACCTGAATCAAATGTGCGGAAGATGAGATTGTACTTGTGAGCAAAGATTGAAAATGGTTTTAACATAGCAACAAATTGCCCTAAAGGCGTGAAATGCAATTAAGCATCTACAACAGCAAAATGACTTAACAACATTTGCAAATAAGCAAAAAAGATTGCTTTTTATTAAAAAAACACTGGTTTTGCACAAAGTTGTATCTGGATTGTAAGATGTTTTGCTTATTTACAAACTGTAAGGAAGAAATGATAAAATTGGCACTCTGTATATGCGTTACGCCCAATTTGTGAAATTGCTCAATTCCTGAATTGGGCAAAATTTTGTCTATTCCGTGAAATCGGCACTGCATCTGCCGTGGTACGGCTATCACGGAAAAAACAACATCATGACAGTCGTTAGTGGGGTTGGAAGTCCTCATAACTACACAGCGACGCCTATAATTGGCCTAACGGCTGTTGGCTGAGTGCGAATTAAGTAAATACATAAATAAATAAATTCCCGTAATAGAAACTAATCGAACATGGCTATTGCATATTTCGTAAAATAGACAATATTAATGTTGATTTCGGAAGCTTTCACGGCCATTGTCATTAAGTAACAAACGACTTCTGGTCTTCATCAGAAGGAAAAAGCTCTTCGACTTCAATAATGACAGGGTCCAATCCCGGAAGTCGTTTGTTACTTAATAATGTATTAGTCGGTTTGCGGAAAGTTCCCCACATTTCGTTTCCGAGATATTTCGTCTCCCCACATCTCGTACCCCGAAACTTCGTTCCCGAGCGAGCTCAATTTGTCTCCTAGATTATAGGGTGTTGAAAAACGAGTGCAGCGATCGGAATACAGTTAGAAAATGAAAGATATTTTAATTAATTTATTATAATAAATTTATAAAAACTATATACAGTATTGCTTAAGTTTATTTTTAGTTTTACATAAAAATTTTATAGGAATTATGATTCCTGCTTGGTTTGTAGAGAATTTTAAGAAAATTTTCACATTTTCAAAAACAAGTCGGCCTTGACAGTTACGCAAAAACTATCTTCATCTCAGGTAAACTACCCTTTTTGTTCATGATACGGCAAAATATTATTAAGAAAAGTTGTCCAGAATGAGAAATTATGGCCCTATACAAAATATCAAGAAGATACTTAAATTAAACCGTAATTTTTAATAAGTACAATTTATTTTGTTCTTATAAGTTTCCTATAATAAATAAATTAATTAAAATATCTCTCATTTTCTAACTGCATTCCGATCTCTGCACTCGTTTGTCAACACCCTGAGATCTAGGAGACAAATTGAGCTCGCTCGGGAACGAAGTTTCCGGGTACGAGATGTGGGGAGACGAAATATCCCGGGAACGAAATGTGGGGTACGAAATGTGGAGAACGAAATGTGGGAAACTAACTCTCCGCATCCCGTATTAGTCATTGATTATTAATATTATGTTTGATTCTGCTTACTTTTGTAACTCCACGTAATAGGTACTGCCAAATTCATGAATTTTCCAAAATGTTGCCCATTTCATGAATTAAGCAATTTTGCAGATTCGGTGTAACATATGTAACAAGAAATCGGTACTTGCGTGCAATATTAAAACATTAAATTAAGTAAATTCTCAAACGTCCCTGGTATTCAATCTTTTGCGATGTCTGTACTATAAACTTTGAAAAATTCATTGTTCTCCAATTTCCTAATTTTAATAAATACCTATATACTAAATACAAAAATCGACATAATTTGAAAGCCAACTACACGACTTGCATTTATACAGTCACATTTATGGAATTCCAAAACTAAAAGCAAATTTACGCAAAAATGTACAAAGAACGTCTACTTTGTTTCTTGTTGTTTTGAAACAAATGAGTTGTAAATAGAAATATAGAAATTTTTTTACTGCAACAAAAACATATTTTTGAGGTTTTTATCCAAACTAATTTATCCAGTTTTAAGTACTGGTGTAGATAGATTTCCATTTAATTCCTGTGAAGGTTAGACATCTTATACAGTAATTCTGAAATACCTTTTTTACGATTTCTATAATTAGCGGGTAAGAAATGTGTTAAAAATTAAGAAATCTATTATTGGCTCTTTCACTCCTGGAGAATTTTATAATAAATTAAATGTGGCCATGCTTTGGGTCTGCGTCCAATTCCCGCCAATCCGACACTGAATTCTGCATCTAAATTCCAGATTATTATTATTTAAAAATAAAAATCAATTTTTTTTTAAAACTGTGTTATATATGTGTATCACAAGTCCAGCAAAAATTGTGCAATTGTTAGCAGCCACCCTTATACCATTGTTCGCAAGTGTCGAATCTGCATCCAAAATTTCCTCTTCAGGCAGATTCGCTCACCAAGAAGTACAGGGAATCTAATTTGCATGTAAGAGAGAAGTTTCATAACCTGCTTGCCTTCGTCTTTACAATATAAAAGTCACAATAATTGGTGTCTACTATTAAACACTGTCGTGTTGTGAATGGTCGTGTGCGTACAAGATGGTAGGTGACGCTTCGTTTCTGGTGGTGGTTAACCGGGGTGTAATTTTACAAACTTAATTATTTAATAATGTGTGCCTTTAAGTTTATAGAAAATTTAAAACATTAAATCCTTAATTTTTTGTTAATAAAATGTGCCAATTGAATTTAACTGTTGATTAAAATTAGAAAAATGAATTAAAGTAGATTAACAGAATTTCAATTAATGTCCATTTCGTAATTTTCTTGAACTTTGTTGTAATTATTTTATTATTTATATCTATACGACCAAAATCAAAGGAATTTGTTATTAATTGTCACAGTTTTGCATGCTTTAACTCTAAATAATATAGCTTTATATCAAGACGTGTATAAAAGTGTAAAAACAGAACAAAGAAACAGTTTGACAAGAGGTGAATTCTAATGCCGCTCGTGGCCGTTAATTTAAGGACAAACCGCGTAAATCTATTTACCGTTCTCCGATTAACTTTTAGAATCGTTGAAAAATTCAGCAAGTGCTTTTGTGACGCAACGCAATTGTGTAAATTTAAAACGTTACGCTATGACAGATTTTAATTTAAACAAACACGTTTCAATCTTCGTCGCCATAATCATTCTGCACTTTATCAGAAATAACTTTCTCTAGGATTCAACGTACGAGAACTAACGTCCCGTTTGCACCAAACTCGAAAGGTTGTTGACATTTACAATTTTTGACATTTCCTTGTTCCTTTTATGTCTTTTTCCAAAAGTCCCATTCCTCTGACACCAAGTGTTCATTGATGAATGCGGCTCATGCGGAGCCATGAAGCTGATTGTTTAACTTCTGCCGGAGGCTTTGAAAAGAAGATTGCGCAAAGCGAATATTGTGCGGTGCTTGCAAAATGTTATTACTAATCGTAAACACAGAAATATACGGCACGGGTATTTAATATCGCCGCAATGTATGAGCTGTATGAGTTCCGACAGGCTCATCGCTAAAAGTTACACGGCGACTTTTTTTCGATAAATGGCAGTTTCGTGTTTCCAAGCGATTTCCCGTTTTGTACCTCTTGATGTGTTAAATAGAAGGCTTCTTGAGTTTTATCGGTAATTGTTTAAAAATAGAAAGCTTTCGTAATTTTTGAATATTTTTAATTCGCCAGTAAAGACCTTCCTTTCGAGAAATTGTGGAGTTTTTTAGAAATGAAGGCAATTTATTAAAATACTAAAGTAATTTCTTAATAATCTGCAGGTTTTGGAGATAGATAACTAAATTATGTTGGGCAAAATTCAAGTTTATATTAATAGTTTTATTCCTTCAGGATAATTTCTTTAATGTAAAATTCAAAAACAACTACATTTCTGATTATACAGACGCAAGCAATACAATAAACCTTAGTAATGATTTCATATCAACGTTCAGATGGAAATAAAAATTACAATACCCAAGAAGCCTAGTAAAACCGAATTTTAGAAGTGGCAGCGATGATTGAGGTAACTTTGAGACACTGGAAAATTATATTTATTTACAATCTACTTCTTACTAATATTCTGTTCAAAAATGTACAAAATCTACTAACATAAATGTAGTTTTTCTTTTTCTAAAATGTACCTATACTGAAATATCTTTATTTCTAAAAATATGTTTTATAGATTTCTATTTAATAGAAGAGTTGGTTTAACGTTCAGGCATTGACATTGAAATTCTCAAGTTTGAAAATAGCAAATGTTGCCAATTATTACCATAAATAGAATTGTTTAGCAAATTTATGATAAATATCCTGTTTTATATGTAGATTCAGAAAATTGTAGTTCTGTGCAATGGGTTTAATGCTCAAGAAGTTGCACAAAATAATAAAGTTATAATGTTAATACCTAATTATTTAATCTTTCTAGAAACTTTCTCATTTATTTTTAAATTCTACCAAGTATTCAGAAATTACTCGATTATTGCAGAAAATTTATATTTACTCAGTCTTATATGTTACCATCGCTTCTAAAAATTTCAAATTAGAGTACTTGATCTATAAAATGTTGTCTGTCTTCAAAAAATTTATAAATTATTAAAAATGTTCTATTTTCACTTTTATAAATTCTTCCTCAATTAATTAATTCTTTCAGGTCTAGCTAAGGTATGATATAATTTTTTTAATTTAATATTCGGTACTTTCCTTTCTATAGTTACAACAATCTTATCAATTGTTTCAAAAATTGTAGTTACCTACACAGAACGAATTAAAAAGCGTTTTATTCTTCCTGCGGCAGAACCTGATCAACTTATTTAACTACTTACTTTCCACTATCGCAACCATTAAAGCTTTTTTTAGCCACGCTTGCGATAATTTAATGTCTAGTCCGTTTAACGATTTTCCCATCTGTACTAGCTTGATAATTATAGTATTGTTGCCTACTACCAGGCCTATTTTATTTCTGTTCTATCACCTATACCTGGAAGGCATACCCTTATCTGCTACCTGGGGACGCTCCCTCTAGAGTTTACAGGCTTCCAATTCTTTGATGGGTTGTTATTTTTCTTTTGATTTTCATAGACGTGTTTTCTGTTTATATAGGACTGTCGCTCCAGTTCTATTTGGATCTGTCTGGCGCGGCTGTCTACGTCTATGAGGTTTTCCGTTTCTGGATATTTTTGCTAATCTGTCTGGACCCATTTGCATATACGTATTGAGTGTTTAGATTTCGCAAAAGATAAACTTGTTTTAGCATTTCAGCGACAGTTCCAATTGTAATTTTTTTTACTATAGTTTTTTCTCAAGTTTTGGCAAAGTTTTTAGAGTCGGCAGCAAAAAATACAAAGCTTATTATATTTCTTGTAAATATTATCTTTTTATACCCTTTGTAGTGGGTCTCGCGTTACTTAAAAGAAATATTCAAACGAAATAAAATTACTTGTATTCCTTCAAAATGAGCTTTGTGCTAAATATCATCATTTTGAATTTATCCTTGTAGAGTTATTAACGTCATTTGTAAAAAAAAATATTTTATGGTTTTATTGATCCTTTAAATTATGGGTATTTCTTGTTAAAAGAACAGTTAATTTGTCTATTTCTAATTTCGGAAATGCTCAAGCATCATTGAATTTCATACTGTTGAAGAAAATAAATTAATTCAAATATTTAAGTAATCTCTTAATATGCAAGGTAAACTTTATAAATAAATAATAAAGTGTCAAAGCAACAATGATTAGCAGAGTGCTTATTTGCAACCTAAATATTTATATTAAATGTCCTAAACAATCACATCACCATCACCAAAATGTCAAACCCCATGTTCTATTAAAACTAGAAAGACAGTAATATTCAGATTTCCAATTAAAGCTTGAATTATTTGAAAAGAATGCTATAATTCAGAAGGACTTTATAAATCCAGAAAGAATTAATTAAACTGACTGAAATGTGTAAGTAATTTGCTAATATTTTATAGATTTTAAAAGCAAATAAAGTTTTGAAATGATGGTATTTACCAAATGCCAAATTTTAAATAATTAAAGTAGATTCAATTATGTATATTTATATAATTTAATCTTCCAAATGCGAAAGTTATATCTTTTTGTAGATTGAATATATTTTAGAATAATTTTGCATCCTCTTCAACAAGAATTCGAATCGTATTATCTTAATAATAATTAAACACTATAGAATAGTTGATTTTAGTTAAACGTAACTAGTTACACTTTTACAAATTATAAATAACATGCTTTACTAGCTTTTCGTTTCAAAATCTAAAAATTCCTGGAAACTATGTTCTGCGTCTTTCGTTTTAGTAGTTCCTTTGTATATTTTAAATATGACAGTAAATTGCATTCTACTGGTAGAAAGATATAATTTTTAATATATAAAACAATTCCACATATGAGAACCAGCTAATAAATGGAATTTTGATAAAAGCTTACAACAAATAAGACAGTGCTAAGGTACCTAGTTTTTCGTATCGCTGGAGCTTTGGCTATAGCCAATAGAATTGCACAAATAAGAACAAGAAACAATATATTTCCGAAATCGTAAATTTATTACGCTCTTATACATTTTTGAAACCAGGCCTAAAATATATTAATTGCCAGGCTAATTATATTTGATACATTATTTGTTTGACTTTATTTATAACTACTTCTAGTTAATTGACACCAAAACAAACCTTCATATTATGAATTACTGCTAAATGTTATAGATATGTTTAGTAAAAAAGTACAATAGTTGCAGAAAGAGCTGAGTTGCTGATATCTGTGTAAGCAGATAAATTAAGCCACAAATTAAAGTGGGGTTGACATGACAAAGAAGTAGATAACATTTTTATTTGTTCCTAATTGCTTTAATGTGTTAGTAAATCTTATTTGACACCACAAACATAAACTTATGCAATTAATGTTCCTGAATTTAAATTAAAATTAATGTCTTTCCTAACATTTACAAATTAATGATGTAAAGTTTATAAATAACTGAATAACGGCACAGTTCGCCTATAAAGTGGATTTAATTTTAATACTTTAAAAGCCGCTTTAATTAATATGGTTGTAGTTTATCCAATGATGTGTCATTCTGCCTTTATTTCGTTTCAATTAATCAGCATTTCAGTTTCGGAAAGTTCTATTACAGTTTCCAAGTAATTCCTATATGTATTCTTATAATTTCATGAGCGCCATATTTAGAAGTTTATTGTTTTCTTTGACGAGTGTGGGATGAACATGCATATTAATGCGTAAAGCTATTGCATTTATTAGTGTTATATTACAGAACTTAATTTCGTGATTAATTCCATGCGTGAAAATGTATGTTTACGTCACGGCAATGGATACAAGAAACCAAGCGGCGCCTTCATACCAATTGTTTATCAAATTTAAAATAACTTTATTAATTATAATAAACCAATAAATGGTGCTTGCAACGAACGTAGCGCATTCGAAAATATCATCCAGTAAAAATGTTATCAAGCATGTCATTGAGTACTAAAATTGCCCGAAATTGTTAAAAGCGTCTCGGCTAACTAAAGTACCCTTCTTGAAAATGTTGACACCAAAAACGTAGTGCGTAAAAAATGTCGCCATTACAAATGTCATCGATCAAGAATTGCACCTAACTAACAATCGCCTTTAAGCACGTTGTTTTTAAAAATATCGCATAACCAAAATATCTCCTTTGGAATAGTTCCTAATTTATGAATGCAACTATGTTTATACTTAAATGTCGAACTTGCTAATTGATTCTTAAGTGACTTACAGTTGCGTTCATAAATTAGGAAATAGTCCAGAACCATACTGGATGAAAATAATTTTTAATCATATTATATAATTAGCTTCAGCAATATTACCTTCAAAACCATTGCCTTTAAAAATCTCGACGATCAAGTGTGTCCTGAGACAGCAAACAAAAAGATCGCCTTTGAGAATGTTGATCTGACATATATGACCTTCAGTAACGGCATTTTCAAAAATATCGTCGACTAACTGTGGTATTTAACCAAAACATCGCATTGGAGAACGTTGTTGTTTCTAAACGTACCGCATTCAGCAATAGGATATTCAAAAACATGGCTCTTAAAAACGTTGTCAAATTAGTGTGTCGCCTAACCAAAATATCGTTTTTGAGAACGTTTTTTTAAACACCTTAAAAAATATCAGTCTTACAAATATCATCGACTATCTGCTAACAAAAATATCATCTGTGAGGTTGTTGTTATTAAAAATATCACTACCGCCCTTAAAAATGTGATCGACCAAATGGGTCGACTAACCAAAGTATCGCCTTTGGGAACGTTATTTTTTAAATGCCGCCTTCAGCAATACCATCTTCAAGAATGCACACACACGCAATTGCACTACGGTCCATGTAGGGCATTAGTTTGTTGAACCACCTTCCTTTATTGGTTTCTATTTTGGGCTATATTAGACCATTCTTGTATCTTTAAGGTTTTAGATCATCGATTACATTGTTCCTCCATTTATTCCAGGGTCATCCACTTGTTCTTCTTCCTATTGGAGCTTGTGTTAGTGCCTATTTGGCTGATCTCGATTTCGTGTGTTTAAGATATTGTCTTCAGCAAATCATCTTCAAAAATGTTATTGTTAAAAGTATCGTTGACCAACTGTGTCGCCTACAAAATATCTCTTTTGAGAATGTTGTTATTAAACATGTTGTCTTCAGCAGTGTCATTTCCAAAAATATGGTGAACCAACTGTATCAGCTAAAAAAATATCACGTTAGCAATATGATCTTCAAAAAGTTCGCACTTAAAAATATTGTCGACCAAGAATGTCGCTTAATCTAACTATCGCCTCTGAAAATGTTATTAAAGATTTAAAAATAACACCCCCAAAAATATCGTGAGCCAAGAATGTCACTTAACCAAAATATAACCTTTGGGAATGTTGTTATAAAAATATCGCTTTCAGCAATATCATTTTTACTATCCCTGAAGTGTTGCTTTCAAACAACGTTACCCACAAAAATAATAATTTTCACAAATGTGGACCATTAAAAATGCCACCTTAAAACTTAATGTCATCAAGAATAGTTCTTTAAAAATTGTTCTGTTCATTCTGTCTCAAACGTGTAACCACGAATTTGCGTGGTGCTATATACATGGTTTCCACAATTTATCTATTAGTTCTGCAACTACGAGGAGCGTTCAAATATGAATTATAATTTGAATTGCACGCCAAAAGTCAAAGACATGCGCAGAAGTAGTATACATTAATTAATGCACTGGAACAAGTTCTAACATCATTCAGTCGTAAAGGCGTCACAATTCATTTTCGTACAATTGGCAAGTGGGAGTGCATTTAAACGTCGAACAACGCATTATTAGTAAATTTCTTATCAACGAAGATATCAAACCATAAGAAATTTGGGTAAGAGTTTAATACGCAATCACTTACAAACATAAGCGTTTACAAAAGGAGTAAAGCATTTAAAGATGGCTGCAAAAGTGCCGAGATTGAACCGTAAAATACACTTATTTGAAACGATCGTCGAATTACAGTAAAGTATATTCCTTCTGCATTAAATATCAGTAGGAGGAACTTGAAACAAAACGTGAGTTCTCTGTCTGTCTTCACAGGATAATGTTCGACCTCATTTCGCTATTCACTCACTGACTACGATTCAAAAATTTAAATGGACTATGCTGTCCCATTTACCATACATTCGGTGCTTGCTGCATCAGTTTTTTATTTGTTTGGACCATTAAAATAGTTTCTAGGAGAAAAATACTTCGTTGTAATGAAGAAGACATGGAAATTGTTCGGGAATGGGTGTAACAGCAGCCAAGAGAATTTTTTTCTCGTAGAGTACAGAAACTTCCGAAAAGATGGCACCAGTTTATTAAAAGAAAAGGAGACTGAGTAGAAAAATGACATGATATACATTAGAGTCCTTGTGTTTGTTTTTGAATAAATATTAAATTATAATTTTTTCACGTCTGGGAAATAAACACGGTTTCTACGATCCAAAATAGTGACAAAATGAATTATTCCCTAGCGGAGAGAAATGTACCTAGGGAGTTTTCATTATGACTGAAACAACAATTATGTCAAATTCGAGGTTAGCAGGTTAGGTGTTGCGTCAGTATGTGTCAAAACTCATGTAAAACCTAACCTGATAATCTCTAATTTGACATAGACTTACAGTGCCACCAACTTTAAAATTTAAAAATGTCAATAAATTACGTTTTAAAAAAACATGTTTGTAGTTTTAAATCTTCCTGCAACGTGAAAAAAATTGTATATGCAATTCAGAGAAACTGCTATTTTGCTCCAGTGCTATGTGACTCGAGAGCGAAGCCCGAGAGTCACAAATTGCACCTCAGCAAAATAACGCATTTCTCTCCCTCATTGCATAATCTACTATTATATTTGAACGCTCCTCGTATTGTACCTAGAAGGCAACATAAGTCCATATTTCGAATACAGTTCGGCTGGCTGAAGTAAAAGTTGGAATCGATATTTATTCGTTTTAACAAAAGTTTTAAATACGTTATCTTGAAATCTCTATTATTTGAAGAAATAGTAGAAAATGCAATATATTTTTATCTGATTGCATAGCTGCATGATTTAAAAGCACTGATCAAATGATTTTTTATTTAATTTACTTATTAGTTCGATAGTCTACAATAGGAAAATATGACAAAACACATTTACAACTCAAGCAACTTTTAACAGAGATAGAGTTAATTGGAGGACGCTTAATTTTAGTTTTATTTGTTATTTCTATATATGTTGGTTGTTGAACTATCGTAGTTTTTGGAACTGAGGTCTGTTGATTTAATTAAGTAACAACAAATACGAGTTACATTACCACTGCATTATATGCTAATCCTATAAAAACAGCCGTTAGCTCTCAGCACCCGCTGTTTAGTTTCAGAATCACTTTCTCCTGTATCATTTTGTATTTACGAAGACGAAGGTCGCGACATGTTTTGGTAGCGCATCGATTTTTGCTATATTTACACAACTAATGCTTTGCTGATCCTAAAAATGAAACTCAAATTTCTATGGAAAACACAGAAATGACGAAAGAAATTCTAAGTCGACGTTACCTTAACCATTAATACATTCAATGACAACAACTGACTTTCATGGGCTTTTTATTGTGGGCACTGCATTTATTTTTCAATATTGTTCGCCTAAGGCCCTTTACTACGTGTTAACTGCGTTTCCTCAGCAAAATGATATTCAATTAGCAGCTTGGGTAATTTATAAATTTGAAGGCAAGCAGTGGCTAGACAGACGTGTAATAATAGAGGTTGGACACCCACAAGGAGATAGTTTTACTCAATGGAAATTACCGTTTTTAAGATGTTAGACCGAAAATGGTCACGTACGAGTTATCGTTTATATAATGTGTCTAACACAAACAGCTACATGTAGAACAAGCATTTTTTAGTTTCTAAAACCCAATTGGGAACGTCTTAATGTAGCCTTGTTATGTAAGGGCGTCGAAGAAGTGATATCAAATGGACCTACTGAAATTCTTTAGGTATTAATATCTAGTTTTAACTAGGAACAGATGGAAGTATTTAGTTTAAGTAATTTATTTTAAATTTAAAAAATCTTAAATGTTACAATACAGATGCATAATTCTTGACTTTTCACCTTTTTAAAAATTCATTTTAAGTTGAGAATGTTAAATATGTGCTTATTGTATACATAGATAAGTTCCTGTAGATACTACGATCCTACAATTTCAAGAATATTGGCAATACGAGATCTAGTAATAAAGAAAGTTAAGACATATTAATAAGAAATAAATAATTATACAGATTGTTTCAATAAATATGTTGAATTTCGGGGTGAAGCTACGTATTCTATCCGTCCTATAGAGCTGTACAAGAATGAATTCAATTTAGTCGATTAGTTAAAACTTTTGGGGTAGACAGCGTATGCTTCCCTTCGTAGCTACAATTTCACAGATTTCTACATTTTTTACGAGAATTCATTATATAGTTTATAGTATAAAAAAATATATCATTTATTACGTCTCTTGTAGAACATTAAAAGTAGGGTTATTGTTACATAAATTACAAGGTACTTCTGTTACGTACAGCTTGCTTTTTAGTAGACTAATATTTTAATACCCATATTAAAATCAGGAAACTAACAAATTAGGTCATTGTCAAGTGATGTGTACGACCCAGCATTGTGTAATCTTAAAAATCGTTCGACTTTAAAATTATTTTTTTAAAATGTACTTTTCGTTATTATATAGCTTAAACATTTCCCAAACCCCAACATTATCCACATTTTTGGCTTGATGTTCTAATACTTTTTCAGAAGTTTCAAACAACAAATATCAACAACGGTAAACATTCGTTTGGAATTGTTCTTAGATTATGCCCAGCATACGTACGTTTTCTATGTGACGTTAAAATTACGTTGATATAATACGCTATATGTTGTACTTTATACCAAAGAGCATTTGAGAAATTAACCTTTTAATAAAAAATCAGGATGAATGTGTAGTATTTGACGCATGGTTTATAATAATGCTGGTAAAAAAACCACCACCGGTAAACCGGTTAACCGAAAACCTTATTTTAAACCGGTTCATGAACCGGTTTGTAAACCTACTTAAGAACCGATTTATAAACCAGTTTTCAAAGCGGTTTGAAAACGGGTCTATAAACAGGTTTAAAAACGATTTATAAGCCATTTTAAAAATCGATTTATTAGTTGATTTGAAAGTTTGTTCTTAATAATAAACATACGATTGTATAGCTTCCATATTTTATAAGTATAACCAAGTACCGTTTGTTAGAGCGATTTAGAAACAGGTTTACAAAACGGTTTATGAACCGGTTATATTCAGGCTGTGGGTTAACGGGTTTACCGGTTTTAAATTTATGAAAAAATCGTGGTTAACAGCGAGCCGGTTAACTCTCAAATAGTTTTTTCAGCGTAAAAACCAAGGGAAGTTGTGGTTCAAGCGTAACGTACTTGTAACGTTAACACTTAACTAGAAAATTGTGTTAATAAAACATAATTGTAACGTATTAAGCACGTACATATTGTGTTGAATAGGCAACGACGTTACAACGTTAACAGATGGGTGAAAATTGTGCAATAACAAGACGTTGAAAAGACGTCGGCTTAGTAACAAAACGTAAAAAACATGTTAAATAATCGGTAAAGGTGTTGAGAACTTACGTGTTTTGGATTGTGGTTAAACGGCCACATATAACAATTTTGTTTGGTTCTGGTTTTAACGTTGAAAGACCGTCATAATCTGACGTAGAATCAACCGCATAACGTTGAAAAAAATAGTTAATTTTTGCAACACTTCAGCGATAATATAACGCTTATAGTTCACATTTATGTTTCAACGTTAGTTTAACGTGCCTGTGCACACTGGGTGGTGTTTTAATTCCCTTCACATTATTTTTTCATCAAGGTATTTACGAGGGCCACTCCATATGTTTTGAAATACAAAAAAGCTACTAACAGAATAACAGAGAAATAGTAAATTGTACACTAATGCACTGAAGTTTAACTTTTTATCACGAATCTGGATTTAGTTGCCGAGGCCCGTATGGTCAAGACAAATAAACCACATGTGTTAAATTTAGAATTACATATATGTATAGATAAATCAGTACGAGCAACTGCCGCTTCTGCATTCGATGCCTGTATGCATTAAAACTAAAACCAAATATATCTCACTTTTATTGTGCCTTATTTTTGTGTGCGTCTGCATTTGATAGATGTAACTTTTGAGATTCTTCCTTAATTGTAAGTTACAATATTCGGAGAATTTTCTCTTCTCTTCCGGAGAAGTTGCTGACCCATTGAACACAATGGCTGGCTACTCACAATTCGCTGTTTGGCTTACTTTGAAGAGTGTTATAATTGTCATTGTCATGGTTTAGCTTGGTACCATTGATTATTGGATGCGTTCATCGGTTAACAATGCATCTCATTATGTGCTACAGATGGTCTGACTCTTTTTCGCTTATTATAAAAGAAATATTGTGCAGCATTTCCTCATTAATATGTTTACAGCAATTTTTAATATCTTTCAATAGTTCTTCTATAATCACTCATTAAATATTATCAAGGGCCTAAATAAAAAATTGATTCATTTATTCTCTAGAAAAAATATTAATTTCTTTGGTGGACCTTTATCGGGTTTTCTCTCAAGAAAAGCTTATTAGTTTTGGGTATATGGTGATATCAATATTATCGTTTGTAAAAATTGTGGTTTTAAGAATAACATTTTCGCATCATAATAAGCAAGCAATACTGTTTCTGTAACAATTCCATAACTATTTTTTGAAGCTTTCATATGAAGTTTCGCCTCACTGTTGTAACTTCTCATCAGACTCTCGATTCATAAACATCTACCTCCTGTGTTCTTGATTTAGAATTGTTAAAAACGTAAGTTAATAATATTCGTCACTTATATCTATTTTAAACAAACACTCACTTCTAAAATCGAAGTATTCAGTAGCATGTTCAGCAACTTTTTCATCTTCTTCATTTTAATACATATGTTTATTCTTTCAAATATATGTATATTTATATAACTTACTCAATACTCATAGATGATCTTGTGATAAATATTTGGTATCCTAGAAAAAAATCTACCACCATGTTCTATCTTCTTGTGCCTTTTGCTCCGTAGAAAACATCTTTGAAGAGCTCCTAACGTTTTTTCTAGCATAAAGCTGTTAGCCTTGAACTATTTTACAGCTATTATTGCTGATTTTTGATTTTCTGCCATTATTATATCCATTTTTAATTAGGTGCCATTGGCTAAGCTTTTACTTTAGTTATATTCACTTTCATAGTCTGGTACTTAATAATGGTTTTTTATAAACACTGTTCGAAAATATGAAAATGACTCAAAAATAAAGCAGCCTTAGTTTTCAAAAGTTATTATTTAAGTTGCTTAGAATTGAAATAGATGTGAAAGGAAGTGTTAAATACGAAGTCACAGCCTCCCATTATAATAAAATACTCGTTTTCTTTCTTTCACACCACCCTGTATATTACAAAAATGACATACTTTAAAGTTGCCCTATTATCGCATACGATAAGGATGTACTGTCGAAATTGAGTTTAGCCCACTTAACAACCAGAAACGTAATCAAAATAAGCGGTAAAAATGCAAGTTTTTGGATCCAATGTAAAAAACACAGGTACCTTAAAAGAATTTAATAACAAACGATTCAACCAACAATAAGAATTCAAAAAAATTATAATTTTCTTAGAATTAAGGTATTGAAGTTTTCTTCTTTATTTTTATCTTGTAGGGTTGATGTTTTTGATTTCTAATATTTGTTATAACATTTTAATGCAAAATTATAATCATTTGAAATTCTTGTTGATGTCCGAACCGTGTTTTATTAATTTTTTAAAGATACCTATGTTTTTTATTTTGTACAAAAAAATAGATTAATGTAATTTTCTGGGTGCTAAGTAAGCGAAACTTAAGTTCGACAGAAGACCTTATCGTATTTAATAATACGTTAACTTTGAAATGTTTCATTTTCCGTAATACACAGGCTGATAAGATAAAAACAGGAAAAAAACCAATACATTTTTTCAGAGTAAGTGGATGTGACTTCGTATTTGATATCGCCTTTCAATTCTAATAGTAGTTTATTTATCTAGAACGAAAAGCGACATTTTAAAGACGAGAAAGTTGTTTACTTGCGAGGACCTTTAAAAACACTTTTCGTTCGTGGTGAATACAACGGTTTATTTCATACTGCAAGTTTAATGAATTTTAAATAAAAAGTTTTAAATCATTTCAAATTTCACGTCAACAACTGACGTATAATTTTAAAGTACTTGAACTTTAAAATTTTACTTTAAAGTACTAGGGCTTTAATGTTCCATTTGTTGTACAATAAATACGTTTTAAAGTACTTGAACTTTAAATTTTACTTTAAAGTACTAGAATTTTAATGTTCCATTTTTTGTACCATAAATAATCCGAAAAATGTCATTTTTGACATCACTATGAAATAAACAATATTTTTCAAATAAAATGCTTGAGTATTTGAAAAACAAGAATACTTTATTCTTGTGCCATTTTCATATTTTAGAAACTTCCCCGTGTACAAATAGTAATTTACGATACAAGTGCGTAAAGCTACTCTTTAGGCACGAGTGGGGTAGAGTTAAAACGCGAGTGAGCGAGCGTTTTAAGCCCCGCGAGTGACTAATGATGCTTTACGCATGTGTATCGTACAATATTTTATCTACCATAGAATCTAAAAAGTACGGTAAATATAAAAAATAATTTACATGTAAATTAAAATTACTAGCAACCGGTCCTAATTTTGAGTGTTTAAAAAATTTTAAAACACGTTGCTACTAACTGCGTGCCTAATGAAATTTTTTAAGCACGTTGCTATTAACGACGTAAACTAATGAAACATGTTATTAAACAGTCGTTTTAAAAACTTAAAACTGCCAACTAAAAGGCAATTTTACACACTGTCGTAGATAAAAGATATTTAAATTTTTGCTAGTGATTTTTTATTTTGAAGAGATGGATGGACTTTTATTAAGAATTGAATTGTAAGATAAATTAATAATAAAAAAAAATCAATGTGTTCAAATTTGTGGGATACATTGTTGATCCTGTAATAGGAGATAAATTCTAGATGCATTCAATAAAAATAATTTCTAAGCATCGCAGAAAAATCGTTTTTAAACGTGTTTTATCTTTCACTCTTCCACACGATGTAATACTCGTAGTTAAAACACGAAATAAAGAAAAGGTAGAAATCATGAAAACTTTCAACGTGTTTGTGAATCTATGAATTTACATGTTTTTGGTTAAAATCGACCAAACGGAAATGTTACTTTACTCTTGTGTTTAGTTTTTTCGGGAAAGTTTTATAACTCTTTTGATGTAAATAAAATTGTTTAGAAGAAGATTATATATTATGTAACTTGATTTAAACTTTTGTTTAAACACGTTTTTTTATATAGTATACCCATAATAGGTCAATACTTATGCATAAACCCCAATCATTCATGTATTATTGTACCATTAAAGGCGATATTTTAAGAGTAGGGTTAAGGGATGCCTCTATTTTAAAAAAATATCAACATTGGCAAATTTTGTTAAGCTCTACAGTTTGATATATGTGGAAAGAAAGCGTAACATTTAGTTCTGCGTTATATATTTTTAAAGTCATTGTCATTGTCAACTGAAATGTGTGTGTGCAAGTTACACAGTAAAAGAAAGTCGTGTAGTTGCCACAACTCATCTTTTTAAGAATAATCGATTTGACAGAGCTGTACATAACGTACGGGGTGGGCAGGGTGGAAGATATCGAAAAATGAACCCCCCATCCTCGATCTCCTTTCCTCCAAAAGTTTAATGGCGCAAAACCGAAATTGACTATCGTCTTTTGTTTTCAAGTTATAAACAAAAGTTCGATTTTTTTACTTCGTCTTGTGCCTATATATTGATTATTTAGGAAAATAAAAAAAAGCAATTTCTACGTTCTTTAGGCATTTTTTAGTACGAATGCAGTGGCGTAATCAGTTTTTCAGAAAAGGTTTCGAATTTCGAGTTATACCATAAAGATGTAATTTTTTTATATTGAACTCATAGTTGGCTATAGCATCATGGGAAAGAAGATTTGTTTCCTTATTACAGTGATATACAGGGTGATCATTTGAAAACGATCCACCCCCAATATCTCGGTGCACAAGGCTTTCTAAAGAAATCACCGAGACACGTCAACAATATTAATCAGGGGGGCACATTTTTACATAAAAGTTACATAACACGTTCTATCCCCCCACCCTCCAGAGCCTCCTCCTCAAAATTTTTAAATGGCAAGGGGGGTTATGTGATACCTCATTTGAAAGGCCTTTGTATTACATACATTTTGACGTTTTGGTTTTTTATATCGGTTAATTCGTTTTTGAGATATTAAGGAAGCGGAGCGGAGCTTTTAAAAAAAAACGCATAGCAGGCTGTTGTCATAATGCATTACTGGATGTTTTTATTGTCAGTACTTGTCAAAGTGTTTGGCAATAATAATTGTTGATGTTCTTTTAAATTAAAATCGATAGATTTGTTTTTGAGAAATTTAAAGAAATATAAAAATTAGACAAAATAGCAGGCTGTGCAGAAACAATTAAATGATGTTTTGACTTTTGTGCAAATGTAATATTACAGTGATTACAACGTTTGTGTGTGTTTTACTTTGCGGTTGGAGATTTTAGTGAAATTTAAAAAATGGTTTCCACGTTAGCTGACAGAATTGAAATTATTTTTATTTACGGTGCCGAAAATCAGTGTGCCCGAAGAACCGCTGCTACTTTCAACGAAAATCATCCGGACAAGCATGTTTCACACAAGTATGTTTTGGAGTTGGTTGGAAAATTTAGAGAAAGTGGATCTGTTGCGAATAAAAAAAGAGATCAGCCTAAAGTTCTACATGAAGCAGCGCAAATCGAAGTTTTAGGACATTTTGCAATAAATCCAAATAATTTCCTTTGCCGGGTTTCTGCCATAACTAGAATTTCATATGGTGCAGTTCAGAAAGTTATGAAATTTAACAAATTTCATCATTATATGATGCAGATTTATCATGAATTAGCCGAAGAAGACTTTGATAGACGAATTGAATTTTGCGAAACAATGATGCTTTAGTGATGAATGTACCTGTTCTCTTAGTGGATTTGTAAACAAACATAACTGTCGCTATTGGAGCCATGAAAATCCGCACATCTTTAGAGAGGGCCATTCTCAATGGCCGCAAAAAATAAATGTGTGGGCTGGTATATTGGGAGATGCTATAATTGGTCCTGTATTTATAGCAGAGAACTTAAATGGCAATATTTATTTGAATATGCTAGAAAATCGACCCTTTAATAATTGAGGCTCTACAAAATCAACGTGATGAAGAAGGGAACTTACTTCTAGCAGAAGAGGAGCTTCGTTTTCAACAAGATGGCGCTCCTCCGCATTATGTTTTACCGGTCAGGCAGTGGTTAAACGACAATTATCCGAATAAATGGATCGGTAGAAGGGACCCATAGAGTGGGCCACCACGATCCCCTGACATAACGCCCCTAGATTTTTTCTTTGGGGACATTTAAAGTCAACCGTTTACAAAACTGAGCCAGAAAATATTCAAGATCTACGGCAAAGAATAAATCACGAATGTAGGTCTATTCCACGAGAGGTATTTTAGAATGTTAGATTAGGATTTGAACAGAGACTCTATCAGTGTTGAGCCGAAAATGAAGGACAGTTTGAACAATTACGTTAAAATTTAATTGATTCTCCAAGGCCTGTGCTATTTTGTCTAACTGTTATATTAAATTTCTCTAAAACAAATCTATCGATTTTAATTTTCTTTGCTTAAAAAGATAGCATTTTAAAAGACCTTTAATTTGAGGTGTCACAAAGGGCATAGTGCAGTTTAAGATTTTCAAGGTTGGATGGGGGGTGGGGGCGGGGTGATAGGTAGCGCGACGCACATTACCCTTTCGTGTGTCCCCCATCCTGTATAGAAAAGCACTTATACATATTTTTCGATATTTGGTGTGGTTTACGAGATATACAGGGTTTTCAAATGATCACCCTGTATAGTATGATCAAAAGTTGTTTTCATCTAGTATGGCTATGATATAGCTCCTAATTTATGAATTCAGCTGTAAGTGACTTATAAATCAAATGTCAAGTTTGACATTTAAGTATAAACGTAGTTGCATTTATAAATTAGAAACTATTCCATAACCATACTAGATGAAAATAATTTTTGATCATACTATATATTAAGATATATAACATACGGTGTCCGTCATAAATTTCGACATTTATGGAATGTTTGCGTTATCCATTAATCAGAAAATATCATTTTTACAAAAGTTTCTGCATCTTCTCAAACTAAAAATACACTTCTCAAAATTTATATATCTCCTTTCGTATCTTTCTTATCTCTTAAAATTCACAAAATTTTATTTAAAAAAGTTGTTTATAATTGAAAAATGTTGTCAAATATGGAGTCACATCTACCTATTCCGAAAAACAGTTTTCACTGGATTTCCTATTTTTTCTTAGCACCCTGTGTTTTACGGAAAATATGATACTTCAAAGTTATTATCTCGTACGATACGTATGCATTGTCAAACTTGAGTTTGGCTCACTTAGCAACCAGAAAATAACGTTACGCGAAATTAGTGCTAAAAACTCATTTTTTATATAAATATCAAACGATCTGAAAATCAACAAGAACTAAAAACAATTATAATTATTAATTGTAATGTTAAACGAAATATTTCCAAATACCATTTTGTGTATTTGAAAAATAAAGGTACTTTATTCTTGAGCCACTTACATATTTTCGAACCTCCACCGTATACGAAAGAAGGTATATAATTTTTTGCAAGTTAAGTTTAAGTTCGAGTAGATGCAGGGGCTCTTATAAAGTACTAAATTTCCTGATAAATGAATAATATCACAATATTCCATGTGTCCAAATTTATGACGGCCATTGTGTAACATAATACGCAACAATCAAACGTGATTAATTCTGTCAATCAAACGGTCGGTACTATAACAACGACAGATGCTTTGTTTAATCAGGTATATTCTAAAATATACAAGCCTTCAACTAGAAAACGAAGAAATATTGAACTTTGAAAATATAGTTTTTGCTATATTGTACTGAAAATGAATAAATCGACCCCACATAATATCTTCTTCTTCTTGTTTCAGGCTTTTGATTTCCAATATTGGACATATTCCTCCCCTTTTTCTTTCCATTTGTCTCTGTGCTTTGCTAGTCACCTCCATTTTCTTCCCGCTGTTATTCTTTCATCACATATATCATACAGTTTTATGGCATAACTCGAAATTCGAAACCTGTTTTAAAAAACTGGCTACGCCACTGTATTCCTATCAAAAAGGTGCATGATGAACGTAAAATTACTTTTCCTTATTTTCATAAATAAGCGATATACAGCCACAAAACGAAAAGTCGAAAAATCAAACCAAATACGATAGTCGATTTTGGTTTGATCCATTAAACTTTTCTCGAAAAATGAGATAGAACCCCCATCGTTCGTTTTTCCATATCTCTAATTGTTATCGAGATTCCCTATGAAAATACCGAAATTTGTCCATCCTGTACACGTGTTAGTCAAGTTATGACACAATTATTACCTTTTAATGAAACATTTATAAAGTAAAAATGCCAAAATATTTTAAAAGTTTTAATTTTTGATGTAGGTACGTAATTCTTAAGTTTGCATACATGACGTTAATATAAAGGTATGAATATCAACTGGAAAAGTATTTCAAAAATAAGAGGCCCTATTTAGTTTTATAATTAAAATGTATTTTTGTAAATTGTATCTTAAAATGAGTAAATTAAAAAATGCTCAACGTATTTAATAATAATATCACAGTATATCTTTATATTTGGCATACTGTGTTTATCGTTCTGTTGACATTTTAATTGTTTGCCAATAGTTGAACTTTATATGGCAACCTTGCCTATGCTTAAATTTTAAATAAAGCTTGCTAAAGTAAAGATGAACGTGGTATCATAATATTATTTATAAAAAGAGTAAACAAAACAGAATTTTTGTTGTCATAATAAAATCGCTTCTATATTATACTATTATATAATATAATATATACAATGTGTCTCAGCAACTCTCAGACCTAGCCAAACTAACATTATAAAATTATTGGGCGATCAACTATTGCTGTGTAGGCATCGAGGTATGGGGTTGGCCAGAAATGACAAACTTCAAATTGTTTTCACTGCTGACCAATCACTGATCTCGATGTCTACACAGCAATAGTAGATCCTTTCATAATTTCTCAATGTTAATTTCCTTATGTCTGATACATTGCGAAACACACTGTATAATCAACGTTTTTCGAAGAAAACCAAATTTTAGTTTATTAATTTATACGAAAAAACACCAAATCGGCTTAAAAGTTTAATAATGTTGTAATAAAAGCTTTAATTATAGATAGATAAATGATTCATATAGAATAAAACCTAGACGGTTAATAGTTAATATATACATTTTACCGAGCGGCCTGATAGACAATTTGCTATTCTGGACCTTGGTTTTACATATTTTATGCATCCAATTATCGTGTAATTAATATATCTTAATTATTCATATTTTTTGACTGCAGTGAACGCTGCTGACATTTTACTTGCATAATATTAATGTCTTTAAGTAACCTCAGCATAAACTGAAAATTTATATACCTGGTTTTTTAGTGCCTGCACTGCGGTCACTGGATAATTTTAGTCAATTATAAATATTAAAGCTGGTATTTATCATTGGTCTTTTATTTAGCCTAAATAGTTTTATTGTATGCAACTATAATAGTTCCCCATTTTTATTTGATAGATTTTCAAGTATAAGGTTGCCACCTTAAAGGTTACATTTTAGTTCAAAGAAAAAATTACAAATCTAGGTTTCCAGAGACGTTAATATTATTAATAATGTCAGCAATTCTCGAAAGTAAAAATAAAAGCCCCCAAAACTACGAAAATAGAATGGGAGACATAAACGCTCGTATGGAAAACGAACCAATACCTGGAGTAAAACAAAAAAAAATTAACGAAGAAGCCCAGATCAAAAATGGAGATTTATTAACTGACTTTTGCACTCAAAACTGTTTAAGAATTTATAATGCTTTATTTGAGCATGATATATATATGACGTGGATACACGTGGACAGCAGTCTGTTATAGACTATGTCATAGCCAACCGACAATTAAGACCTAACCAAATAATTGATGTACGAACAATGAATTCGGCCGACGTAAGAAGTGACTAGAGTTTAGTAATCTGCAAAATAACAATGAACTGTAACACTCCAAAATTAGCAAAACCAACGTAATTACATTGAAAAATTAAACATATAATCTATAGATGACAATAATACCAAAAACTTGTACAGTAACCCATTGAGACAGAAAAGTATAAATAATCCCGTAATAGACACAGATTCAGTTAACAAAGCATGGAGACAATTAAGAAACAACATGTTATCAGCAGCAGCGGAAGCGGTTGGAAAAATAATATACCATAGAACAGAAGAAATAAGACGCTGTGGTTTACTCCGGAAGTAAAAGAAATACTGGAAAAGAAAAGTAACTATATGTCGAACAAAAGAAGACATGGCAGGTGCTTAGAAATAAAAAAGTAGAAGTTACAAAAGTTATACAGACAAAACAATAAGCAAAAAATGAATAGCAAGAATACTTTCAAAACATACAACGGAGAAAAATAGAAAATACTCAATAACTCACAAACGCAACAAAATGGGGATGACGAAGGAAATTAAAAAGAAATAGCCCAAGACGACATAAAAATGATATATCTACCCTACACTGATAACATAGCATGACATAAAAAACGAAGTGTTAAAATATGGGGGCAAAAATCTTGTGTATATATGTGAACTAAAAATATTCAATTCTATTCTAGCACGACAAAAAGTACTTTCAGAATTGAAATTGAGCATTACAGTACCGGTTTATAAAAAAATGTATTACGAAAATTTCCGAAACTTACAAAAAAATTGCAAAGACTTCACATGGAAAAATCGATGCATATTTAAAGCGAGCGAAGTATAGTAATTTGTACAACTAGTTTTGAAAGTCATACTTTGTTTTATGAATTTGCAGTTTGATAACAAGGGCGACAACAAGTTGCTGAAATAATATATTTAGAAAATGTGTAACACTATTTGTCTTTTTCTGTTTAATTTGTTTATATTGAAAAAGAAATTTTATAACATTATTATTTTTTATCTAAATTGTATGTAACTTAATGTTTAACTTGGTTAATCGATATTGAAGCTTAGCTGATTGGCCTGCACTAAGCGTTGTTTCTGCATTCTTATTAGTTTCAGTTGTCCCAGAAGAACTAATTTTTGTAACCGCCCTGTCGTTAAATGCTTTCTTTCTTCAATTTCTAACAAATTACAGTTCTGTTCTGCCGGTTTTGACTTCTTTCTTGGCTAATATCACCTACTTTATCTTCTGTCATTGCAGCTGGTGTATTTCGGGGTTGTTGAGTAGTTGGTAATTCACAACTTCGCCCCCCTAGAACTTAGTATTAACGCTAATAAAAAAATCAATTTATAAATTACCGTATCTACCTGGTAAACGACAAACTAGGGTTTATGTCGTCATCCAATAAGATCAGCATAAGTTTTTCCTATTCTTTTAAAATAATTTTTTGTTGCCAGTTTTGTTTTTGTCGGTTTTATATTTTACATCAGTTTTCATATTGTGTACTTCTTTCATGGGCTCCAGTAATAAGATTACCAAAATGTACTTCATGTTATAAACTAGATAGGGCAGACGATTTTTCAGGTAACTGAGATTTGCCCAGGAGCACTTTTATTTTCTTCAAGAGCAACATAAATCGTACTTGATCATCACCTTTAACCACTTCTGTGTTATCGCAGTTATCTGCACATAATATAATTTTGTGTTCGACCGGGTGGAATTGGTCACTATATACCCTATTTTTGATGGCGTAATGTGTCACTTTACCGTCCGTTTTTCTTGTTTATAAGTTTGACAAACTGACAATTAGTATCACGTTGTCAAATTTATAAAAATTATAAATCTGGTTTTAATCGCGAATATTTCGATCTGTACATAAAACGTTGTATGCACTAGTGATGGGCATAATCGGATGATTTCAATAATCGGAATGTTCCATTTCGGAATGTTTATAAAATCGGAATATCATCCGATTATTTTACATTCCGTAAATGCAAGCAAGAGAAAACGAGCGAAACAACAACAAACGGAAGGAAGATGAAGTGCGTGCAAATTTGCGTCGCGCCGTAAGCCTTTATCTGCGTTGGCATCTATTGTTTGGGTTTGCAGGACCGCCAGTAAAACAATTTATGAGTTAAAGTCGCACAGTGGCATATAAGAGGAAATAAAATATTTTTTCAAATTATTACAGAAGTTACCTTAATAGACTTTCGGAAAATGGTAGTGATATTTTAAAGTTTAATGGCACATAAAGTACATAATAGATAGTATAAAACAATACATGAATTTGAAGTCTGTAAGTTGTACTATCTAATAATTAATCTATGAAATACCACTGCCATTAGTGCCATTCACCAGCATATAGCAGTCAAGTGAGTCAACACAACATTCCGTATTCTGTTCAGTTCAAATTGGCATTTCGTTTTCTCATTTTGTGTTCCGAATAGTAAAATAATCGAATTCCGAAAGTTCCAAATTTTGTACACCGAACAGTAAAATAATCGAATTCCGAAAAGTTCCGAAACGTTCCGATATAATCGGAACCTTACGATTTTTTGAACAATCGGAAACTTTCCGATTATTCATTCCGGATAGGCCCATCACTAGTATGCACCTCGTGCAGAACTAGATTGGGCTCTCATTTTCACACCAAGGACTATAAACGCCTTCTTATGCCTTTGAAACTACTTTTTAAAACATTCGAAAAATTCATTTTCTGAAAGCTCCTCAAAAATTCTTTGAAATTCTGTAACTGCTGCATCGTTTTTTTAACAGTTGGAAACAAAAACAGTCGCACGGCGCCAGATCTGGGCTATACGGAGGATGAATTACCAATTGAACTTCCGAATCTCTCAAAAAATCCAATGTTCTGGCAGCAGTGTGAGGGGATGCGTTATCATGATGGACTAAGATATTACGCAAATCGGTCCTTTTGCGACCTCTTTGTAATTTTCTAAACATCTGTGGTAAAACCACTTCGCAGTACCATTCAGAATTGACAGTTCTGCGATCTTAAAGTGGAATAACAGCAACGGGGCCACTTCAGCGGAAAAAATAGCAATCATTTGATTATTGACGCTTCTGCCACGAATTACTTTTGCGGGCAAGACTTCATCTTCGAATACCTAAGCACTAGACTGCTGTTTAGTTTCAGGGTCGTAACTGTATACCCAAGATTCGGCACCTGTTACAATGTATGCAACTTGCTTCGAAGCTCCTCCGTCAAATGTTTGCAACATAAATTTACGCCAGTCTACTCGATGCTGTTTTTGACTTTCTGAAAGCAAATGCGGTATCCAACGGCTTGCTAGCTTTCTTAACCCAAGATGTTTATGCAAAATGGTATTCACCGCCGAGGATCCAATCTTCACTTCCTCCTGAATCTCCCTATAAGTAATATTTCGATTGGACTGAATCAAGCTTACCTACCACACGACAATATTTTCTGAACCGGCAGCTTCTGCAGGTCTTCCAGGTTGCTTCATCTTCTAGCAGCTCTCGCCCTCGTCGAAATTCGCGGAACCAATGACTAACAGCAGATAATGAAGGGGCAGCATCGCCAAAAGCTGCTATCAAATTTTCATGGCTTTGCTGGTATCCTAACTGTCTTTTATAGTCATAAAAAGTCATAGCTCTAAAAACAATTCGCGGAATGCTCATTTTAACTGTATTAAAAATGCGCAACTACTTAATTTACAAAATTAACTACGTTTCACAAAGAAATCGGAAAGTTTGACAATTGTGGGTAACGAATGTCAACTAATGCGACATGCGACATTCATTTGTTGAAATTGTTTCTAGCCAATTGAGCTTCCATGACTTGCTACTAACTATTAACAGAGCATCCCTCGTATTGACACATAATTAAGTTCAACGTTTAACGCCAACTATATATATTAAAACAAACGCAATTTAAAGTATACAGTGTGATTCATTAGTATGGTCATTATATTTAAGGGTAGTTAGAGAATGCCAAACAAAACAACTTTGCATAAACTATATGTCAAAATGTTATAATAATTCCACAAAAATTAAAACATTAATTCTTTAAACTGATTGATGGTCACTTGAATGATTTTCTATTAACTTAAGTTCGCATAGGTGGTTGTGATAAGAGCAAATTTGGATAAAATGCAAAGCAAAAAAGAGTTGTTTGGGTATTGCAATCGTATTTGGTGCATTAGTTTAACTAGTGATTCTCAATATTTGCACCAAACCCTGATTCGAATTTTGTATCAGTAAGCGATCAATTTTTAGTGCAATGTACTTCTACTGAGAGCAGTATACACCCATTTAATTTAATGAAAATACTTATGAATCACCGTGCATTTCATAGGTTACTTTACTCATTTATTTTAAGCATATAATTTTTGTGATATCCCTAACGTTTTTCTACCAGTGTATAAATCCGCCAGTTCAGGCACATTTAACTTTCTCAAAATCCGTATCATTATTAAAGACAACCATAATAAAATTTAGTATTACATTTGTGGGTCGGTTTATCGAGTGATATTATTGATAGACTATACATTTAATGGTAACTTAACTGGAAACTGTAATTGCAATCTTTTAATAATTATTCTTGCAGCATAGCGATATTGCAAAATATTACCATAAGAAAATTGTCATAATATTTAAAAAGCTTTCTAAACAATGAGGGCTCAATCATACAACCAAGATTTAAGTATTCAATACGTTATGCTATCTGAAAAGCTGTTGTCTGCAAATTAGTAAGCATCAAAGTTTTTTTTTTGTCAATAACAAACTCGCAAATGTTCTGTCCTGCGTTTAACATTTCCAATAATTTTATTTATAATTTTAATAAATGAAACTGATATTCAGTTAGCCCTGGAGTTACTCTTACTTTACTTGCTTATAGCAAAGTTTGCAAATAATCGTTTTGAGTTAAAATGGAAAGAAATTAGTTATTCAAATATATGCAATTATACAATATCAGTTGGTTACAGTTTCTGTTATTACACAATCTTCAAAGCATTATGAAGCAAATTGATTTGTATTAATTAATTAATTTAACTACTTAATCATAACTGCATCCTTATTCAGCTAGTTACCGGTAAACAAGTCAAAAATTAATATAGCAACTATCAGTAGCAACCGACAATACTATTACGTAAGATATTAAAAAAGTTTACAAAAAGAGGAAACATATTTCAAAACAACATTTTATTACCAGAGTTATTACTTTTTGAGAATTATTATTTAAAAAGTGAGTTATTTAGGTGCATTTAAATAAATATAAATTAATATTCTCTATATTACTATAAGTGATGGGAATATATTTTGAAAAGCTGGACGCATAGTACACACGAAGTATTGGAGTATGGGAGACGTCATCTTTCCTTTATGTCTACGGTTCATCTATGGTATTCATGCGTATATCTCACAAACTGAGAGATGCTGGTTGGCTGAATATTCAAAATAGATTCACTCTTCACTCTGCGGTCACATTTCACAAAATCATTACGGAAAAATGCCTTAAATATTTGTGTAGAAAGATAACGTATAGATTGGATGTTTACAATGTAAATGTTAGCTCCAGGGGTCTGTTGACAACTCCCATCCATAATACTGAAAACCTTAAATCTTCTTTTAAATACTAAATCGGCAACATTTGCAATTCAGTACCATTTACATTCAAGATATTAAATAGCGATATATTTAAAAACCTCTACAAAACACTATTATTTACTACGCAGTCATAGCATGGAATTTATACACTAGGTCTCTATATTCCGTTTACAATTTGGTCAATATTTGGGTGTTTAGGATATGCATTTGTATGTACTGTACATATTCAATATATTTGCGCATTGAACGCTATTATTTTGTTATCTCTATATTCTGTTAGGTTAAGTGGAAGAACACCATCTGTTGAACTTTGCCTTTTTTCTTGTAACTGAGAAAATAAAGTCATTTATTATTATTACTATTATTATTATGTAACAGTTGTCATTCCTGCTTACTTCAAAAGAAAGTAGAGTTCAACAAATTTGTATTATTTTAAGAATGTTAAATGCAACCAAAATATAAAATTGTTTATACATAAAAAACATTTATAAAGTGTAAATATGAAAACTTTACAGAGTTTAACATATGATATACCATGTGTTCAAAACGAAATTACATAAAGGTTGGCTATGGAAAATAAAAGTAATGTCAACAGCAAGCTTTAGAATTGAATAACTGTCATCACTGTTATTGTTGTCATAGGTTCATATTGAAAATTAAATTAAGCTACAACTATAATGGTTTTTACAATAGAACACACAATATTTATGATTGAGTCATATTTTCCATGGCCAACCCTTATGAAATTTCTTTTTGAACACATGGTATTAAATGGCAAAAAATTCAGTTAAAAATGTTAAGCGCGCAATACTGAAATCCTAGAATTTTTGGTTCATTTTTACTTCCTTTTAAGATAAAGGAAGTATTGGATTCACCCCAAAAATTCGAAATTGAGTTTTCAACAGATCTTCACGTTTTAGAGTCCCCTGATTCCAAAAAACATGTTTTTGTTTATTGGTCTGTCTGTCTGTCTGTGTGTGTGTCTGTCTGTCTGTGAACAGAATATCTCAAAAACGAAAAAAGGTATAACGTTGAAACTTCATATATAAGTTTTGTGTACTATATAGATGCGACAGCAAGCTTTCGAAGAAAAGTAGGTGTTTACTCTTGTGATTTTTCAGTTTTTTTCGATTTTTTCAAAAACGGCTCAAACGATTTTTTTTAAACTTTACATTTTTATTACATTTTTAATTCGTATTGATGTGAGATAGGTAATTTTCCAGTTGAATACTTCTAAAATGGGTTTCTTTTGATTTTTTTTTCTATTTTTTTTTATTAACTCCTATTTTAAATAAAACACCCGGCATATTATCATATTTTTTAATTCAGCTTAAAATTCTAGAGAAAATTTGTCTCTTGAACTAACACTCTATTTTGTACCATTTTTGTAAAATTTGTAATTTTTGAAAATTTTTGACAAATGCTTAAAAATTTAAAATCAAATTTTTGGCTAATTATAAGATCACTGTAAAAGGAAGTTGTGTGCATGTATCACACCAGATTTTTACTATTAAGTTTAATTTTTCTATTGTTTTTTTAAATAATTTGTTTATTATATCAACAGTAGCACAACACAGGTTTTTTCTACTCCTGTAACTAAATTGGCATATAACATACTAACATAGACGTCGCTAAGTAACATTTTTATCACGCCTTCATAACCTATGACTAAAGAGCCTCTTAGTCACGGTCTGAAGTTGGTAATGACGTTTTAATTACGGGGTGAAGTTAGGTTCAGACAGTATTTGGTATTTAAAATGGTCCAGAACAATTCTCGATTCTGATAGGCTTGAAAACACATTGATGAAATAAGTTCTGGCATAATAGATTATTATTAGCAACAATCATATTATTATTTACTAACATATTTAAATTAACATCGTTAGCAAGCAGCTCTATTCAATCTTTACTGTATTTCTCAAGATATGATTTCAAAGTCATGAGAAAGTCATTAGTGTTAAACTATGAAGCCTTATAAACGGAGGTAATTGAAAACACATGAAAAAGTTTTTAAATTTTATCCATCTTATGAAACTAAATTTATTTATCGTAGCTATGTCAGTTTGATGCAATGAAGAGGATTTACTATAAATAATTACCCCATCACACTTACTAAATTTACTTGAATTCCCAATTCCATGTTTCTGTTAATATAATAACGCCCTAATTTACACTAATAAATCACAAAAAGGTTTCAATGTTATTAAAATTCTGATTAATACTTCTAATATTCGTTTATAAGATACGTACTAATTCATTCTTTCCCTCATGCTTGAAACTATTAATTAAAGTGAAATGAGAATTAACATCACTAATTAAATGGTCTTCTGCGTTACAGATTTCTTGTACTGAAAAAACCATAGCATTAAATATATATGTATAATCGCTTAACAATACCCAAATAAACAAATAAAGTATTTTTAATTTTAGCAAACTTAACATCCACAAAAATTATGAGAAAGATAAAGCAAAATGTTAAGTTGCCTACTTATAATAAAATAAAAGAAGTTACTATACATATTACATAGCAAATAAAAGATGACTATTCCATTTTAAATCAAAACTGACTTCGGTTATTGTTTCTTCGAGTGTTATTTGTTTCTTTTACATGTAGCCTGTGAAACATCAGTGGCCAAAGACGTAAGTTGATGCTCTGTAGTAATCACAATTTTATTTTTGTTGGAAAGCACACTGTTGATACGACAATCGTATATCTAGAAATTTTTTCTCGAATTCTTTCACTGCTTTCTTATAGAGTTCTAGTATCATTTCAGTTAGTGACTCCGTAATGAGAACATTTTTTTAAAGTTTTTTTATTCTTGTATAACACATTTTTTCTGTGCCTAACTTTTGAATTGGTTTATTTAATGTTAAGGCGGTGACATATTTACATCATCTCCTCGTTAAAATGAAAGTCAAAAATCTTCATTTTGTTATTTACAAAATGGGTAACAACTTTTGCCGTAGTAAGAGCCATGGTAAAAGACTAATTAAATTTGTCACGGAAATGCACATGAAAATTATGAGTACATACTTTCAGCAGAAAAATATTCATTTGCGACAACGCCACAGGCCTAGGCACATAAAAAGTATCTTGAATATAAAAGTAATAGCGACCATTTCTTAGATGAAATAAAACTGAAACGGTTAAATTCGAACAATAAAATAACAGGTACGCGTCGCAGAATAATATATGACAGAAAGAGAACCTCGCAAGAACAGATATTGCTAAAATACAGGAATAGCTTAGATATGTTGTTAAATGAATCAGGAACAAGAATAAATTTGTTAGCAGGAAGCTTGGCACAACAAAGGGACAAATATAAAGAAATAAGGAGAAGAACGAAAAACCCACACAGAAACAAAACGGAATGAATCTGAAAAAATGGCAAATAATTTTTTAAATAAATCAGTCAGAAATGTTTGAATAAATGTGTACAGTACTTTCAAGAAGTTGTTAATGAAGAGGAGACGGCAAAAAATTACTGAAATGGAATGCACATTCAGGAAGACGAAAATATAGGAGATATAATAAGACAACACTAAAACGGCAAAAGGTCAGGTCAAAATGGAAAAATAAACGACATCTTGTTAAATAATAATGATGAAACTATTGATATAGTTCAAATACTGAATAACAATAACAAGAGTACAGGGCGTTGTTACGAATTTTGAAACCAAAAATTATTTCAAGGAAAACCGAAATTGGAATATATGTATAAATATGTAATCAGACCAGTCGTCTTATATGCATACTAAAACAATGATTATAATGATCTAATCAGTAGTAAGTAATAGTAGAAGTACGAAGCGCGTCGGCATTACATTTCGCTCGCGAGAGGAAATTAATACCTTGGCTCCCCATATATAGAAATAACTATTCCCTTAATTTTTTTATTAATGTTATCCCCCGTTATCTTCCCCCTAAAACAATTTCGGCGCAGTTATTTTTATCGTGATGCTTGTATGTTTGCTTAATTAACTTCAACATTGATTAACTAAACATGAAAATAATTTCACCTAATTTATTTATACACTCTATATTCAGCACTTTCCTATTAAGCAGATGCTAAAATGTTTATCTGTAACCTTTATGGATATGTAAATTAATTAATATACTATGCGATTGAAAAAAGAAGGAAGCTATATGTGTCCGTACTATGTTCAAGGACAGTTACATCAAATTGACATCGAGGTACCCTAGTGCTACCTAGCTGTCTTTAAAAATACAAATAGGCACCACTTCACCAACTTTTTATTAATTTAGCACTTATATAAGCACACAATAATGTACCATACAATTACTAATGATTTGTGGGTGGTGCCTCTTATTTCCTACATGCATATGTATATCCTTAAAAACCTTTTTTGACGGTAAATCTTAATACGATAAGCTATTGCAGCTGTCTGAGAGCTTTAAGTTCCTGTTGTAGGTAATTAAAGAGTTTTAGCTTACTTAATTGACAATCAGAAACTAACTAAAATGCAGTAAATCACATCATTTACAGTAATTTTAAATATTAGCAACAGCTGTAAAAACGTTCAGACCTAACGTGATTGATAGCATTTTCTAAAGTGACTAATTTGCTAATTTTATAAAAATGAGGATACGTATATTCCCAGCAATCGGGAATTAAGTTTAAGTACATGACTAACGTTGAATAAAATGTGGATGACTTTATAAAGTTCACGTTAACCTAACACGCAAATCAAACAACACAAAGAAACTATTTTTAGTTTAAAAAGTTATTTTTAAATTCCATTTGGACCAAATTGCATTTTAAATTCTTGTACCTTTCCTTAATTTTTTGAATATAGGAAATTCTTAATTATAGCTGTGAGTAAAAAAAAATTCGCGAATAACATTAACTTGTACAAATTTAACCAATAACAGTGTTTTACTCACCAATTTGGTGATGGACTGACACATCCTTGACCTTTTGAATAAATTGAAACCTAAAACGACATCTCTAAATAATTAGATGTTGTTAGGAATCTTAAAGATTTAAATATAGACTTTTAATTGGTTTTAAAAAATAATTTTGGTTTTTAAATATTTTCCAGTGCTTAAAAAGTAACAATCTCAGTGTTAATTGCAATCTGACGTTTTTTCTTTAATAAAATTCCTCCAAGCTGCTACGGTTTCTAATAAAGTATAAAAGAGCTGACCAGTTACTGACTTTATTTCTCAATTTTCCATTAAAACATGTGCCAAAAATAGCACAATATATCGGAAATAAATTGTTTTTGTTTTTTCTTATGGCATGTTTATTAACTGAATGAAAATTCGATAGGGAAATAACTAAAGTTTCATTTATACCGAAAACTTATCGCTATAGTAAAAACTGCTAACGCCACCATTAAAAACCAAATGAGCTACAAATAAAACAGCTAATTTATCGAATAACATAATTTAATTTTAGAAACAACGAATATCTTCAGCTTCGTTATGGCTCAAAAGAACTTTGAACTTTACCTTTTTTAGTATCGGTTCGAAGGTATTTAATGTCACCACTAATATAGTATCAACTTATGTGTAAAGCAAAAAAAATGATGACAAATTATTGTCTAATAACAACAACTTCTTGAATATAATTCCTTTTATTGAAATGTGATGTTAAAAATGTGGGAAGCCTGTGTGTCTCCTGTAACATAAAGCTACTTAAGTAAAATATGGCAACGAGATGAGGTCAAACAGCGGTCTATTGTTTCTGTCCTATTTGAAGATTGCACATCAAGATAACAAAGCATAATCAATGCCTGTTTAATTCAAGGTGCAAGAATGTCCTTAAATTTAGCGTCATGGATTGCTGAAGATTTATTCCATGTTATTTCAGGCAGATTGAAGCTTAATTTTATATCCTAGTTTTGTACTGTTAAAATCGTTATAGAAAATACTAAATACATATAGGTGTTGAAAATATTATATTAACATTACTTATTTTATATTTAAATTTGGAAATAATCTTTATTCAACTGTGGTGGACGGCGATAATGACTTAATACAACAAAAATATCACGCTGTGCTACAAGGTGATGTGTCAGCCATTACACTGAACATTGAATAAAACAACTGACGTTTTCATATTTATAGAATATTTATTTTGTTGAAAAAGTTGGAAAAATTAATATAATAGTTAGACTGGAAGGTATTCTTTAATTATTAACAGTATCCATATTATTACAAACAAATGTATCAGAAGGTCACGGACGCAATTACGTAACCCAGAATTTCTCGTATAATTAAAATACACTTAGCGATTGTCCATGTAAGACTAATAACGGAACAAAATAAATTGTTTAAAAAGGCAGAGTTGAACAACTATCAAACTTGTTCATTTGCCCATCCCATTATCACATTTTAAATTCATAAATCAAGCAGTAAAACTCGAAAGTTTTTATTTTGTTTCTTTTAAAATTAGGTGCCACTTACGTAAAGCTTTAGAAGTGTAGGTGTTAATTGTATAATAGGCTAGAATACCCATTTTTGCAGTTGGTTATCTCAAAGCTCAGCTTAATTTTTATGGATTTTAAGAAATGCATTGCAAGTATTTAATTAACTTGCTCCTGAAATTCCAAAAAAATCAGTTTAAGTAAAGCACTCACAGTCGGAACACAATATTTGTTGCCGGAAATCTAATAAATTAACCTTGTGGCCTTTGGTTGATATATTGGATGGGAGCGACAATGACGAACCTCCGCAGGTGATGAAGATAACATAGGCTCGAAACAGTATGTAATTGTGTGTGTTGAAGCTCATATAATATTAATGAGGAAAATTTGCCTACAAATGTTTTCAGAGACATTTACAAATTGGTATTTAGCGGTACACGTGTTTCCGTTTGGTTTAATTTATACCCTAAAATTGATTAATATAAAATTAATTTGATAATTAACAGAATGCTTAGAACATGACATCTGAAACTTATTGTTTATCGGTAGAGCTCCTGTTTGGTAATTTAATTACAAGCCAAATGATTTTGAAGAACTGGGCAAAAATAATATGCATGCAGTATACAGCACACAGGCTTTGTGTGCTGTACCGCATGTACCGTTCAAGCAAAAAATTAAAATTATTTTGACAAAGTGATATATTTATTATTTGAAGCTGATACGGTTACTAAATTTCCTCTTCTAAGAGTGTCTTCTTCATCAATGAAGATTGACGAACGACAACTATAGGTCCCGGGTGGTGTAGCTTGAACAAGCGTCCACGTTAGATCAGTAGAGTTAAGCAACGCTCTTTCTGGTCAGAACTTGGATGGGAGTTCCACGGCTGCTTCGCTCGGCGCCTCGTGGTACGGCTGCCACGGGAATAGTTGGTCCCGGATGTCATAATAAAATCATGACAGTGGGGTTGGAAGTCCCCATAAAATGTACAGCGACGCCTATAATATAATTGGCCTAACGGCTGTTGGCTGAGTACCAAAATAAAATAAAAATAAAAAAATAAAAATGTTTCCTATGTGTTACTATTCTAATTATGGCCTGAGTGTCATTTCCGAGTCTCGAACCCTTTTCCTTTAATTTTACCATTCATAATTAGCTGTAGTCGATTTGTTATTATAATAGACGTGTTATGCCGTTCTATATAACTTTTAGATAGGTGCACTGCCTAGACTGACTCAAATCCTTGGCTTTTATATAGTTTCTACTAAGGATTCGAAAAAAAATGGCTCTCATAGCTACGGAATAAAAACAACTTGAGCGCCAATAGCCGTATAGCAAGAACGATAAGGTGTCGATAGATTGTATAAAAACAAATACCGAAAGTAAAATTCAAATAAAAAGGCTTCAATAAAAGTAGCAGCCAAGCCCAAAAAGAAATTTTGCGCAGGTACCATAATAAAAGTGAAATAATAACGGCTAGCGCAAAGCACATAAGTATTAAAAGCAACCACAGCTAAAAATATTACATCAAAATTAACATTACGCAAACACAACTAAGTTTACCATCTTCCAAGATCACCCATTAGTGTTATCAATACAAAAACTATAAAGGTTCGTTATATTCGAACAGTTCTGAATTTAAAGTTACTAATATATCAAAATGTATACGGTGTTCTTATATTCAATTGAATCCAGAAAGTGACTATTAATAAATATAAAAATTATGCGGAGTTTATTGTATTGAAAATGAACATAGTTAGTTATGAACAAATGTAAAAATTAGACCTCATTCGTAGAATTCTGAAACGGCAATTAAAAAATTAACTTATTAAATTACAAAAACAAAAGACTGTCATGTCACTTTTCAATTTGTATAAAAGAAATTAGATTGATAACATGTTTGACCTTATGAACTACAGTTTTGATGTCATGTCTTTACCTAACTACTAAAATTGTCTTTTTCTTGGAATACTGTCACTACACTTTGCTCTGCCTTTTAATCACTTTTGTTAATAATGAACTGATACACTTGGAGTTAATTTCTCGTCTCACTAACTGTCTTTCGATCTGTTGCTTTCCATTTTTCATTGCTCTTTGCAATCATTATTTTGCTACCACCGTTTCGTTTACCTTTCAGCTAATTTGCCGTTTGGTGGCTTACACTTTTAATACATAACGCTCATATTCTTTCTGTACTTAACAAATCATTCTGTATTGTTTTATTCACATTATGTCTAATATTAATAAGTTTAACCCCGTCAGTTACAAATTAAATTGCATTAGCCCTCCGAACATTAATCATATCTGAAACTCTGAGCGTAACCCTTCTAAAACCTGCTCTATTTTATGCTAACTTTTATCCCTCACATTATTAGTTATTGCTGCTCACATCAAGTGCATTTATTAATGTAAAGTTCTGATTATCTTGCAATAAATGTTGACCTTTTTCATTTAGTTAATTAGGCAATCAGAATTACTATAGGCAGTAAATCATTACAATACATTGTTACAACCATGACATGAAAGGATATATGGTGTTATATAAACAAATAATAGAATTTAATTATTTATTCGCCTCAATAGGAAAAGCAAAGATAGTCCTAATTAAAGAAATCTAATCAAGCAATCCGAAAAGCTATGTCCTTAAAATCGAACGCGACGCTTATCACAAAGTCCGTTGTATAACGAAGCGTATTTATTTCATAAAATTAACGCTTTTAAAAAATGCAATGTCTTAACTCAACGCTATGGGCGTTCTGCGCTATAAACGAATCTACTATCTTGATGTGGAAATAAAATACCAAAATTAATTACTAAATCGTAAAGCAAGCATATCTGATTAACTAAACATAAATTTTAAAACTATTAAATTATCAAAGGGACTACATTGCAAACACAAAATGAATGGTAAAAGTTAACAGATTTTAAATGCACTGGATTACTTTTGGTAGACGTATTTTTAAACTTCTGCTATCCTGGAAAAGTAATAAATGTGCTGAACGGTTAAACTGGACATTAAAAGACAAAGATTTATCAAGATAGACAAACTTGCAAGTTTATAGACCAGTCCTAAGACCCACGCTAACCTATGGATGCGAAACATGGGTTATATGTTAGAAGAATCAAATCAAATTGGAAGCATGGAAGAGGAAGATGTTATGCAAAATCTTCAGGGGGGAAGAAAAGCGAAGAAGATTTGTGGGAAATACGGACTAACAATGAAATTTACGATCTACATAAAAATCCAGTATTAGTGACTTTCTCAGGTGACTGCAATGGTCAGGCCACTTAGAAAGGATAAACTGTAACAGGTCGGTTAAAAGTATAGGATGAAAAATATCAGAAGAAAAAAGGCAGACATAAGAAGAAGTGGAGTGCAGCGGGTAATGGAAGATCTAGAAGAAAACAAATTATAAACTGGAAAAATGCAAGAAGCAGGAAGAAATAAAAAGACCTTGCAAAGCAATGAACCTAAACGACTTGTCAACGCTTACATATACATTCTGAGAACAACAAAAGCACTCTTCTTCTTTGAATTCTCTGGGACCTGATAGTTTATAGGAAGCAAGCACCATTTGGCTCTAGAGATTTCTCTAACCCTACTATATGATGAGCTCTGGACGCCAGTCGGGGGAATGCCAGAAGTAGAAAAACCTAACCTTGCGTTCAGCATGATGCAACAGCTAAGGGCTCCCAAGACCCCATGCACTACCTGAGGGTATGAGGTTTCCACGGACCGTAAAATGGCTGTTGGGTCACTCAAAAGTCGCCTAGAGGATTCCTTCGCTGAAGAAGCTGCACGTAAGGGAAAAAGTCCTGCAGGTGGAAAAATGCAGCAAACCATAAGAAATTTGCACACAACCCACAAGAAACGAGAATACACATTAAACTATCGTAAATACATCATCCAATATTCACACGATATTGGATAGCACTGGCTAGGAGTGAAATTATTTTTCTTCAGCTCCGGCTGTGGTAAGCCAGTGTTTAAGATGACACGGAGATAAGTGCCAAATTCAAGGAAAAACAACGGAAGAAGTGCTGCGCCATACAAGAGGATGCGCGTGGTCTCACAACAACAAGGTACTAATTGCCAATTTAGGAATTTTCCCAAAATAAACCAAATAAACATAGGCAACTGCTCCACTCACGGCTACTTGAAGAATCCTACATCCAAGAAGACAGCATTGCTATATTTGAGAGAAAAATCTACCATAAAGGCGATTTCCAAAGGCGTTAAAAAGATCTACTGCGTAACGGCCAAAAACTAATTTGAACCGTTACAATGTCTTACGTATCCATGTTTTCTTCTTATATTTCTATTAGTCCTTTATCTAACTATGGGATTTTTTCAGTCTTTCATATCCTGTTTCCCGTGCATCGAATGGTTTTGGTCTTTGTAAACTTTATATCGATTATTCCTACAACTAGGTGGCGGCCTGAGCCTACTTTTTGCAGCAGAGAAGGCTTTTATTTCATGTATCCCGTTTCTATACCTGCTGTGTATTAAAATCTAATTATCTTATTTTTATAATATAGTTTTTATTGTGCTAGGGAGATGTCCATGTTTACAGGCTTCTTGATTGAAGCTGGATCCAGGTGTTGCTGATGATCATGTATTCTTCTTAAAAAAATCTATTAACGTTTCTCCTCTGACGTTTTTCCAAATTTATCACGTTAAATTTCAATTTCAGCTTAGGTAGTGCCATTTAAGCTTTTTTTTTTGTTATATCTCACTCACAGTTATTTTCAGTTTGTTGATTTGGTTGTTTCTTTCTTGATTTTTTCCAACTTTTCCTTAATTCCCGATCAATTTTTACTGCCCTCGTCTGAAAGACGAAGGAAGTATTGTAATCACGAAAAAATCACCTTCCGAGATTTCTTCAGATCTTCACGTTTCAGGGTCCCTAGATGACGAAAAACAGATTTTCTCAATTCCGTCTGTCTGTCTGTCTGGCTGCTTGTCTGTTTGTTGGCGGTATAACTCAAAACTATTTGTTGGAGGAAGACGATATTTTGCATACATACATATGTATCCACCTGGCATAAAACCGTGAAAATTTTAGACAAATATATTGTAGCGATATACACAGGGATGTTAGAATCAATTTTAGAAAGGATTAAGGGAGTACAATGGTTGAAAATAAACTAGATCTATTTAAATATAAATTGGGAATGTGAATAATTATTATGCTATTACAAAGTAAAAGAGAATTTATAATTGAATGGAAACTGGCTAGTTGAAGAAGAGATGGGATTCGAAAATAATAAAATATTTTAAAAATTAACGTTTGAAGGGAATGACAAATACTAAATAGTAATAAAATTATAAAATTAGTAGGTGTAAATCAAATATTATGAGATAGAGTGTAAAAGTAGACAAATTGAGATCGTTAAGAACTTTGTTTCGATTATTAAGAAATAACAAATTTTGAAAAATGTAGCAGAAATAATTTGGTGTGATTAGAATATTAAAAACAAACCCTATGTTATTTAGAAACTGTTTGAATAATAAAAAGGGTAATAATAAATTTTGTGTGGTGAAGTTAAAAGTATATATAAACCAAGAAGAATAATTAAATACATAAAACTAAGGAAAATTACATGTATGTACTAAAACTAATAGCAAGTAGAATTAATCTACAAATGTGGATAACTGGAGAAGAATAATAAGTCAAGTTTATTGGAAAAGTACATTTGACATAATACATTAATCGAATTGGATTACGTCAAGCTGTTTGGTGATAAATGAGAGTTCCAGAAGAGGACCATAAGTTAAGAAAGCACGTTCCAGGGAGTTGACAGAAGCAGTATTGGACGTAGGTGTCTGCAGATTTGGTCTGTTGGCTGCATGCTGTAGGGAAGGTGTGAGTTGGTGATTCTGGACAGTTGGAACGTCTTGTCTGTCAGTCGGGTCTTTTTCATTGCAGGAAGGTGTGTGAGAGGTTGGATCAGTAGGCGGAGAGAAGCAGGTTAGTTGACATCCTGAACATTGTTGAGACCAATTGAAAGGTGCGTGATTTTAATAGCAAGGTAATTACTAGAAAAGGAAATAAAGACTATAAAGGTGAATTAGTTATTAAAGAATTACTTACTGTTTTTAAAATTGTTGTATACTAGAGGTATTTGGTATTTGTCATTAGAATTTCAAATCTGTTTGACATATAGTTGACATCAGTTATTTTGACTTATGGGAATGATATTTAAAAATTTAGAACATCAACTTTTAGAAATAAGAAATCTAGATAATGGAATCCACCCCTGATTTTTCAGGAGCTAGCACAAATAATAATTATTGATATTCTGAACATAAATAGGGCAATTTTAATTTGACAAAATAAAAATAGAGGAATTGAAGAAGGATTTTCAATTGTCAATACAGAAAAATGCAGAGGAAAGTAAGAAATATTTACAAGAAATCAAGAAAGATGCAGCAGAAAGAGAAAGAAGATTGCAAAAATCAATTCAGAAGGATGCACAGGAAAGGGAAAGTAGATTGCAGACTTTAATACACAATACTGCTGAGAAACTAACGCAAGAAAATAAGAAAGATGCTGCGGAAAGGGAAAGCAGATTGCAGGCATCGATACAAAATACGGTAGAGAAGTTGCAAGAGCAGAAAAAACATGCAGAGAAACTAGCACAAGAAAGAAGAATATGGAAGAATCGTTGAACCAGTTAAGGGAAGATTTTAATAAGACACAATTAGAAAATAAGCAGGAGCTACAATTTAAAATAAATAATATTTATCAGAAGTTAGAAAATTATAAAGAGGAAATTAAAAATGAAGAGAGACTGGTAAGGCAAGAAGAAAACAAACAACTGGAGGAGAATTTGAACAAAATGGTAGGAGATAAAGTAGACAAGAATAAGGAAGAGGTTGAAGGAAAAGTAGATGAGTTGAAATTAAGAATGGAGGACCAAATAAGAACATTTGATGAGTGTGTAGATAAGAAGTTTGATTAGGTAGAAAAGAAGGCAGAGGACGGAAGAGTGGAAACACCGGGAGCTATCTTAAAGAATGAAAATAATATTAATTTATTAGAAGATAAAAATTCAGTGATGTTTAAAAATGTAGAAGAGCAATTAAAGATGATACAAAGTGGTTCACCAAATTTAAGTAGAAATCAAGGAATAAGTAACATGGGAATACAGGTAGACATGACACCAATTTTTGAAAGAAGAATAGGAGAACTACCAATGGGTTATTCAACAAAATTAGAAGATGTTATGAAGACAATTCATATTGAAAATAAGAAATTACAAATAATAAACATGACTTTAAAAAATAGTATTATAAAGCTGAAGTATAATGCATATGAAGAATTTAAAAATTTATTGAACAATACTGGAGTAATACACATCAAGCACAAATCACAACTGAATTAACTACAGGAAAGTATGCAGAAAGAGGATGTTCCAAAGAGATGTATATTATTTATAAATTTAATAAAGCACAAGACTTAACACCAAAGTTGTCAGAAGAGGAAATTCTACAACATTTATCAAGACATTTAGAAATTGAAATTACAAGATCTGTAGCAGTACAGAATATTAAAACAATGAAGGATTTACTTGAAATAGTAAGAAATTATGACATGGCTATGTATAATAAGTTAATAACAGTGATACCAACAGAAGAGAAAATACAAATTTCCAAAATTATAGTAAAAGAAAATTTGAGAACAAAATAAATTTAATTTTGGAAGAAATAATTATAATAACTACAGACCAGGTGAAAGAAATTTTAATACAAATAACTACAATAGGAATTTTGAAAGATGGAGAAGTAACCAGAATAAGAATAATTTTAACAATAATGAAAGAAACTACAATAATAATTATGAAAGGAACAACCAGATTAGAAATGATAATAACAACTATGATAGGAAAAGATGCCATGCTATAATTGATAAGAAAAACAAAGAGAAATCGAAACAAGAAGAAGCAAGAAGTAAGTATTCCAATCGTCAATATGTAAACACTGTATATAGACAAGATTATAATAAAGAGAGACCGATGCAAGAAATTCGGATAGAAGTAACTGAAGTTTATAAAGAGCAATCAGATAAAAAGACTTCAATTTTAATTAATTTAATTAATAACATCACGAGTATTAACACAACTTTTGAGAATAATGGAAAATTTTTACTAGAAGAAGAAGAGAAAGAAAATCAAATTTCAACTTTACCATTCATACAAGTCAATTTAAATAATCACGAATATCTAGCATTAATAGATAGTGATGCAATGGCTTCATTAATGAAAGAGGAAATAATTTTAAAGAATTTAGACGTCATACATAAAAACATAATAATTATACAATATTGAATAAAAAGGATAATTATACTGATAGACCGGTATTGTTGAATGATTTGAAACTAGGTGAGAAAAATCTACATTTTAAGGGCAGAATCTTAGACATAATTAACAGAAATATAGAGATTATTAATGAAAAAGTACGTCAAGCAGAGAAATACATTCACAGGTTGCAAGTTAACGAATCACAGAGTTTTAATAGCAAGTCGTATCAAATTCCTTTTGTATTAAAAGCACAAATTAAAAAGGAAATTCAGAAAATGGTAAAGGTTATAGTAATTGAATGTTCAAAAAGTAATTGTATTAATCCATTAGTAGTGGTTAAAAAACGTGATGCATACGAGCAATGCATACGTTTGTAAAAAAACCCTGTCAAGGCATTATTTTAATTGTTTTTAATTATAGACGGCTATGGACATACAAGAAATAGGGCTTTCGGGATATTTCATCGAAAATAAGTTTTCCACAGTTCCCAAATTTACTACCATTCTGATACCACGTTAACATTTCAACTGTTTCGTCTTTGCTGTACATGGTTGTATTAACAAAGCACAATTCTATACTAAACTAGACGACTAAAACAGAATTGATATTAATTTGACATTACATAATTTGATTACTGTTTCCTCAGCAAACTATTCTTTTCAAAAACTGAAGTTTAAATTTGAAATTTAGTGTATAGTTGGTTGCCTGTAGATTGCCATTAACTAATTCATCACCTTTCGAGATTTCTGCAGATATTCATATTTTAGGGTCACTAAATAACGAAAAACAGGTTTTCTCAATTTCGTCTGTCTGTCTGTCTGCTTGTTGCCGGTAATCAAAAACTATTAGTTGGACGAAGACAATTTTTTATTGATATTTTTAAATTTTTTAGTTTGAAAACTTCCACTTGCGAGAGAAGTTACGTGAAAATCCCTTAACAGATTTTTTTATAGAAATATACATAGCTCGAATGCATCAAAAAAGGAAAATGTCCTGTTTCGTGGTAAATACAGCAAATAACAAATATGAAATATCAACAAATGCAAAGTATAAATACAATGCAATAAAATAAAAAGTAAAACGATAATAAATTATTCAGTCAGTGGCGATGCTAAAATCAAGCACTATCGCCTCACATCCCGTTAGTTGTGAAACAATAAAAACAATAACTGAATAACTGCAGGTGTAAGATTCAAAATATATAATCAGCCAAACATTTCATGCAAAATAAACAATTTGAGTAGGTTTGGAAAGTGTTTAAACATATATTATAAAGTAAAAAATTACAAATCTTCAAAATTATCATAACAAAACAAAAAGCGACGTTACCAAGCGTTTAAGATTTCTGCAAGCTTAGAAAATTAAATGAAGAAAAGCAAATGGACAAAAGAACAAAAACCAATTATAAGAAGCTTAGAACAAAAAGAGCAAAAAAGAAAGCGGAAAGTAGGAGAATATTGTATGTATGTATAATCTGTAACCTCATTTACCTTGCGGTGTAGAGGCTGGTGCTTTATGCGCTGGCATCTGGCGGTACAATGCTCAACTTGCTCCGGATTCGGGATACAGAGTTGGAGCGCGCCTTTGGTGCTTGCGCAGCAACCATTGGCCAGAATATTGTAAGAAGAACAAATTATTCCAGACCTCGCCAACAGCAAAGCCAAAACAAAATTTTTATCGACAGCAGTACGATAACACCCCACTGAAATTGCCGAGTTCGGAAAATTAGTAACTGATTCTATGGATAAGTTAATGCATCTTTAAGTACTGATCATCTCAGTTAGTAGAAAATTGCGTAAAGATTAAATATTGACAAACATACGCAAGAGTCGGCTAATCTAGAAGCTGTTATTTAGCACAGATCTAGAGTTTGACAACACGGTTAACTAAATCGATTGACATCACCTTCAAACTTATAAACGTTTAGCTCATCGAGTATATTCTAAAATATATAGTGTAATACGTTGTACTGTTACCGGAAAAAGATTTCATTTTGGCTTTACCGTTGAGTAATGTCTGAAATAATTTTTTCTCTTGAATGGATTCTGGTAATTCTGTACTTTGCCCTTTTTGTCTCTCCACGATCTCTCTTGAAATTAATCTCCTAAACTTTCTATCCTTAATTTTTAAATGTTTGGACTTTTTGCTTTTGTTAATTTAATTTCCTAGGTTTGTGATTTTTGCGTTATAACATAACTTTTCATCAC